>OY992889.1:12932593-13255093 GCA_963921405.1 Cepaea hortensis | reverse complement strand
CTGACACATCAATTATACCTTACTTAGTCATCAATTATACTTTACTGAGTCATCAATTATACTTTACTGACAAATCAATTATACTTTACTGACACATTAATTATACTTTACTGACCTATCAATTATACTTTACTGAGCCATCAATTATACTTTACTGACACATCAATTATACTTTACTGACACATCAATTATACTTTACTGACACATCAATTATACTTTATTGACACATCAATTATACTTTACTGAATCATCAATTATACTTTACTGACCTGTCGATTATACTGTACTGATTCATCAATTATACTTTACTGAGCCATCAATTACATTTTACTGACCTATCAATTATACTTTACTGACATATCAATTATACTTTACTGACCTATGAATTATACATTACTGACCCATCAAGTTTACTTTACTGACAAATTAATTAAACTTTACTGACCCATCAATTATACTTTACTGACCCATCAATTATACTTTACTGACCCATCAATTATACTTTACTGAGTCATCAATTATACTTTACTAAGCCATCAATTCTCCCCCGATGGTGTTTCCACCTTGTCGTGGTGGGGGAGCTTGAATTTCTCAATGACCCTGAGAGCTATGCCGGCGGTAGCGTAGCTACCAGCAGGGCCTCCCAAGCCGGACAGGTCAAAGGGTAGAGAACAGACAAAGAGAAACACCCTGGTCCTCCAGGTTGGGGGTTGAAGCGTGGGGTTAACATCCCCACCTTTGTAAAAACCTTTCTTTGTTACGAAACAAATACATGAGCCTCGATATCGGACTGACTTATCTGGACAACGACCTTGGAACGTTAAAGGACTTTTGAGATTTGGAACATGGAATGTACGGACACTATATCGAGCTGGAGCGGCCGAAGAACTAACCAGGGAGCTGATTGAATATCAAATGGATATAACAGCAATTCAAGAAATAAGGTGGCCAGGAGAGGGTACTTTAGAGCAAAATGGAATGATTATAATATATGGAGGAAACACCCAAAATAAACATGAATTAGGAACAGGATTTGTCATCAAAAAAGAGTTATGGGGGAACGTTTTAAACTTTAAAGCTTTTAATGACAGGATTAGTAAATTACGAATAAAAGGTAAATGGAAAAATATAACGATGATTAATGTACATGCACCTACTGAAGAGAAAGAAGATGATATTAAAGAAGACTTTTATAATGATCTGGAAGATGTCATAGAAGAAACCCCCAAACAGGACATCCTGATTGTGCTGGGAGACTTCAATGCAAAAATAGGTAGAGAGCAAACTAATAAAAAAGTGGCCGGTATGGAAAGCCTACATACAACTTCAAATGATAATGGATGGAGAGTCATCAACCTGGCAGAAGCCAAAGGACTGCAGGTTAGCAGTACCAGACTACAAAGAAAGGATATACACAAACAAACTTGGAAATCATGTGACAAGAGAACCTATGATCAAATAGATCACATTTTAATTAACAACAGAAATGCATCAAACATACAGCAAGTCAGAAGTTATAGAGGAGCTGAGTGCCACAGTGACCACTTCCTCGTTGGAGCAAAATTTAAAATAAAACTTAAGAGAGCTTTCTATACTAAATTACAAAGATTACACCCAACATATAACAGAGAAAAACTGCAAGACATTACAGTCAAAGAGAAATTTACAGATGAAATAAAATGTAAACTTGAAACTCTGCAAAACCCTTTGGAGGAAAGCATTGACCAAACTTGGTTGAACATCAAGAATACAATTCAGTCTACCGCAGAAGAATGTCTCGGTGTGTTAACCACGCATAGAAAGAACAGATGGTTCAATCAAAAATGTGAAGAAGCAGTCATTAGGAAGAAGAATGCCAGACATGTATGGTTAAATGACATCAATAACATCCAAAAGGAAGAGCATTATAGAAATGAATGTAAAGAGGCTACAAAAATAGTCAGACAGCAGAAGCGAGAATATATGAGTAATATAATCAAAGATATGGAAACTAATCACCAGAAAAATGAATCCAGAAAATTTTTTAAAGAACTGAAGTCAATGAAACGAGGGCACCAACAAAACACATATGGTTTAAAAGACAAAAATGGGAATATGATAAATACCAATGAGGAAATGTGCAACACATGGAAAGAATATTTTATTGAATTACTAAATTGTGAAGCTCCAAGTAACATTTTCTCACAAGAAGAGGTTCTAACATGCGAACCACAAATTGAAGAACCTACATTTGAAGTAATCCTATATGTAATCACACGACTTAAAAACAATAAGGCAACTGGGACTGATGGAATTGCTGCTGAATTTATAAAGGCAGGTGGCCATGCATTACATCTAAAGCTATACGAACTAATAATAAAAATCTGGAGGACAGAAGAATTACCCCATGACTGGAAAGAGTCATTATTGATACCTATCTTTAAGAAAGGAGACAAGTTCCAATGTGGAAATTATAGAGGAATATCACTACTGTCCACAAGCTATAAGATACTATCCGCAGTATTACTAAATAGACTAAAACCATATTCAGAAGACATATTAGGTGACTACCAGGCGGGTTTTAGACAAAAAAGATCAACAATAGATCAGATATTTATCTTACGACAAATAGCCGAGAAACATTGGGAATATAAAAGAGATCTCCGTAACATTTTTGTGGATTTTAAAAAGGCTTATGATAGTGTCCATAGGAATAGTCTATGGAATGCTATGCAGGAATTTGGAATACCAAGGAAGTTAATCAACATGACCAGACTATGCATGGAAGATACTTATAATATAGTAACATATAAAGGCAGGAAATCAGACCCCTTCCAAATAACATCTGGCTTGAAACAGGGTGATGCACTATCGCCGCTACTCTTCAATCTGGCTCTAGAGAAAGTTGTAAGGAAGGTAAAGGAGGAATGTGATATTGGAGGAACATCCAAGCTGCTTGGTTATGCAGATGATATAGATATTATAGGGCAAAGTGAACAAAAGACATTGGAAATATTGACTCACTTAAAGGAAAAAGCCCAACAGATGGGGCTGGTTATCAACCAAGATAAGACAGAATATATGGTAATTTCAAGAGACGGAATGGCTAGAAACTCTGGCCACATACAAATAGATAATATGACCATTAAAAGAACGGAAACATACAAATACCTGGGTACGATCTTCAACTGCTCCAACATCATAAGGGAAGAAATACAAACTAGAATCAACTCTGGAAATAAGATATACTATGCACTACAACATCTACTAAAATCAAAGGCGCTATCTCGTAACACCAAAATCACAATATACAAAACACTGATCAGACCAGTTGTGCTGTATGGCTCTGAAACCTGGAGTACAACGAAAGGAGACGAAGCCTTGTTACAAACCTTTGAGAACAGAATTTTAAGACGCATCTTTGGACCCATTAGGGATACACAAAGTGGAGAGTGGAAAAGAAGAAGTAACAAAGACATTTATGATCTGTTTAAGTCCCCGCTAATCACTGGTATCATGAAGGCTAATAGACTACAATGGCTGGGGCACATAGAAAGAATGGAAGATAATAGGGAAACAAAACTCGCTTACACTCAGGAAATAAATGGCCGTAGACCCCGAGGTAGACCAAGAAAGCGGTGGAGAGATAATACATATACAGACCTACAAGCACTTGGAATCAACGACTGGCAAGAGAAGGTCCACCAGAGAGACGAATGGAGACGGATTGTATTTGCAGCAAAGAACCTCAATGGCTCGGAACGCTGAAGAAGAAGAAGCCATCAATTATTCTTTACTGACCCATCAATTATACTTTACTGACCCATCAATTATACTTTACTGACCCACCAATTATACTTTACTGACCCATCAATTATACTTTACTGACCCATCAATTATACTTTACTGACGCATCAATTATACTTTACTGACCCATCAATTATACTTTACTGACCCATCAATTATACTTTACTGACCCATCAATTATACTTTACTGACCCATCAATTATACTTTACTGACCCATCAATTATACTTTACTGACCCATCAAGTATGCATCGGTTTGAAAATATGGGTTCTGCAGTATCTGCCCAAAGCGGACCTGTGGGTGTAAGGCAAGGACTTACGATGACAGTGGCATGCGTATCGTCGGACCAGGCTGCAATGCCTGCACTAGCAGTTCGCTACGGGAGGGACAGAACTATTCCTCTATGCACTCAAGCATAACATGTGATGGTCCCAGCATTTCATCGTCGATTTCTCAATCTCTGATAAAATACGGTCAGAACGTGAACAAAGAAAATGCGTTTTGTGTACTGTGTGCGACGAACAATAGAAGATTGCTTAAATAGAGTGAGGCGTTAGCAATCAGACGATTCCAGCCAGTTTTATGTAAACAGAAAGAGTTCATTTTAAATGTGAAATTACCGGATGTGGTAGTTATATATGTTCCACATTCGAATAATTCCTGTGACTATGCGTTTTAATTGTTTCAGCTAAAGTATTATTCATTTATTCACTTCACATGATATGTAACTCTGCAGTATACACCAGACGAGATGTAGAGAAATATGTCAGACGATAAATGGTTTGTGACGTCTGTGATTACATTCTCTAAGTTATTACATTGTTTTGATTTTCACATACCCACATCACGTTCCTGTTTCGACACTTGTGCATTATTTATATTTTAACATATAGCCAAGCTAGATCAAAGCCTGTAACAGAGTTGTTTACCTTTCACTTACATGAACACACACACACACACACACACACACATGCACGCACGCACGCACGCGCACACACACAGAGAGAGAAAGAGAGAGAGAGAGAGTGAGAGAGAGAGAGAGAGTGAGAGAGAGAGAGAGAGTAGGCTTCAAGATGTGGGAAATGGGATTTTACTTTTCTGTCCATACATTTAATACTTCACATGGATTGAAAACGGGTTCTTTATTTTTACTTTATTCCAGTTATGTTAGTGTTTCTTGACACATGGATCGCTGTGTCTCTCTTTGGCCTTAACAAATACAATTAGGCGGCTGCTGATTTGCTGAGGAGGGGATCCGAGCACTTATGGACTGAATGGTTCGATGTGCAACGAGGATGATCTGTCGACTAACTAACTAACTAACTAACTAATTAGGCGGCTGCCACAAACAAATGTAAATACACTTACCGTAGCCGGCTGTAGAACACACTAACTCTCGAGGGTAAACTCACGTCCAATGTAGTAAATAATAACGGAATATAAAAATAAGTACGTGCACGACACTAGATTTATAACTGCGATAAATGTCCGTTACAATAGTAGTGTGTCAGTGATGAACAGAGACAATGCCCAAACTGAAATTATGGTCTTCATAATGCAAAGTTGTTATCAGTACTTGCCGTTTGTGTAGATAAGAAATGTTAAAGATGGCGGCTCAATTGATGTGATACACAGTAACACAGTGAAACATGTGAAATTCAAATTAGACTTAAAGGACCCTTTTGTAAGTCCTGAGGCATTCTGGGTACGTGGTTCTAGCGCAATTATTTATAGACCAATCTACAATCAGAGGGTGATGTAGCCGCTTTCACTCGTTGAAACGTGTCTCGATCGTTTGCCAGTCCTTCGGTCTGGTGGAGCCTTGTGTTTGCAATGTCCCATGTCCATCTACGTGCTGACGGATCCCTGCCTCTTCTCCCAGAAACCACGCCTTCCATGGCAGATCTTTCCAAACCACTTTGGTATGGCCAAAGTTTTTAAGTTTCCGAGCCATGATGATCTTGATGAGTCAATTTCCTCCAGTGTTATAATCTTGAAGATTGCCAGTTTCATTTCATCTTCTTGGCACACATTGTTATAAACACTTTGATGTTGCTTGTAAATTCAGAAGCCCTAATTTTCTTCTTTAGCCATTTCGAAATGTGCCATGAATCCTTCTCAGGAGTCAGATATGACTGAGCTATCGTATAACATTAGACGATACGACCTGCTTTCTGTTAGCGCCAAATGTTGGGATGTCAGGTCTTAGTCAAATATGACTGAGCTATAGTATGACAGTAGACGGTACTACCTGCTTTATTTTAGCGCCGAATGTTGGGAGGTACTCACCAAACCAGACACCCCACTTTGTGTGAACGGCTTTTGGCGGAGAAGCTCATTGGGAGGGTACAAGCCTTATCCTGTTGCTAGGAAATGTAACCTAAAGACTAAATGTCATAGCAGGGCAGACCAGGCTCTTAGCCTTAGTCGTCAACTGGTCTAGGAAGGAAGCTCCGACAGGCGGACAGTTAGAGCATTGCTTTGCTGATCCGGCAGCTTCTGCAGCTTGTTTTGTTTGAGATGTACTAGTATTATCTCACCCCTGGAGTACACTAGATAGGCCAAGAAAGGGATCATGCTGCGTGGCAACACTTAGTCTCCAAAATTCAGCCCTGAGGCATCATTCATTACCTCCATGAGTTGGTTGTAGTTATTGCACCTTGATCGAAGCACTATGCAACAAAGTATCGTCTACCAAATCTGCCAAGTGCTATTGGGGTGTCTTTCGCTTTAGCTGCACTGTTCTTTCTTCTGTTAATCTCTGTCCTTACATTTATACCACCCCTCAGCAATGAACATAGATATTCAAAACTGCTCACACTCTGTAAATTATCACCATTGGTTCATATAAGTAGGCACATGTTTTGTAACCGTTGTCTTTATGTGTGCTTTTGTTGCGCTGAGATATAAATTTTGTTTTCAACTTGCTTTCGAGCTGACTTTATTGGTTAATACATTCCTGTTCAAGAAGAGATAAAATCAAAAATGAAGAAATCAGGACTAAAGTTCGGGTTAAAGCAGCACTAGATTTTATTAGAAAGCAGCAAGTCAAATGGTTTGGCCATGCAAGTAGGTTACCAGTCAACAGCATACCACAAAAAGCAATGATGTACAGACCAGATGGAAACAGAGGAAGAGGCCGACTACGTAAAGGTTGGACGGAGGGAATAGCAGAGTCCATGGGAATATCGATATATGAAGCCCATAATCTCAGGATGTTTATACTTCACCTCGACACCGCAAAGTACAAGAGGAACATGATGAGATGAGATGATTCCTGTTTGTGGTGTTGACTTTATTGGTTTCCTAATTCATGTCTGTATTGTTGACTATATTGGTTAATCAATTCCTGTTTATGTTGTTGACTATATTGGTTAATCAATTCCTGTTTATGTTGTTGACTATATTGGTTAATCAATTCCTGTTTATGTTGTTGACTTTATTGGTTTCCCAATCCTGTTTATGTTGTTGACTTTATTGGTTTCCTAATTCCCGTTTGTGTTGTTGATAGCAATACTGTATCGTCAGCATACCCAATTTGAGAAATGTCTGTTTCTAAAATCACCAAAGTATAATATTGATCCACGTTTCTACTGCTATAACTAGCGAAGGAAAGTAGAAGAACTGCTGTAGCTTTCTTTGCATCTGTAAAAGAAAGGCAGTCTGCATTTGATTTCTGTCATGAAGTGCCCTTCCTGTCTTTCTGCCAGGAGATGTTTTGGTTAGTAACGCCGGATCGGGTAATATTCTTCACATCACCCTCGAGTGCTGATTCAAATATGGGGCTAGCACCATATACCCAACACTCTCAAAGGTGTATAAATGGGTCGTTTACTTGACCCATATCCAACCTGGCAGAAGGACGTGTGTAGCAGGTCGTACAGTTTGAGAAGCAGTGCCGTACATCGGCCGGGCCTTGATAAGAGAATGGAAGCGATTAAGTGGCGGAACTATACACACCCTGTGTTATCAGTTCTGATGTGTGTGTGTGTGTGTGTGTGTGTGTGTGTGCGCGTGTGTGTGTGTGTGTGTGTGTGTGTGTGTGTGTGTGTGTGTGTGTGTGTGATACTGCGTAGCAACAATCTTACGAAATTTCAATGACGAAGATTCATATCTGTATCACTGGAGCACACACACACATAATATCACCATTGCTGCAGTATTAAAGGGTCATGAGAAACGTCATTCCGTTAACAGACGTTCTTAGGGCTAACAAGGTATGGTAGACTGAATGTTCATTAATTAATTGTTGTGGGTGTCTGTAATAAGTTACACATATCTCTGTGTCAAAGCGATTACGAGGGTAATTCGTAATCCCGTATACCGCTTTCGAAACAACTCCGGGAGATTTGGAAGCTGACCGCCTTGTGTTGGTTTTAATACAATGGTATGAGTGTCAGTCGTTTAGAAAGCAATAGCCAACTACTGAACGTAAGTAAACTTTCCAAGAAATCACAAACAGCCAAACAAGTGTTGGGGTGAGCTGCGACGTACTGTAAAGGATATGCAACTAACTTTTATAATAAATCAGTATCACTGAATCTAAGAAAGGGAGTACAGATATGATATATAAGAACTTTTTTTTCTGTATGGCAGCGAAGCATGGAATGTTAATGAACAAATCAGGAAAAGCCTGGAAGCAACTGAGTGTGGTTCCTGAGACGAAGGTCGCGAATTCATTGAACTGCCAGAATAACTAACAACGATTGACCGAAGAAGGCTAATTAGAACATTAGGTACAATGAAATAAACAAACATCATTCTTTGATAATGTGGTGAGAAGAGAGGCATCGGAAAATATCGTGAAAACTTTAAAGATCAGTGGGAAAAGAGGCAGAGAGAAATATTGCTGGATAAAACTACCGTGGCAGATAATTCAAATTACTGTGAATATGTGTATTGTATGTTTCAATTGTTAGGATTTATCTTATTGCTTTAGTTTATAGGCCGGTCTCTGTGGCTAAGGGCTTGCGAACGCGGTTTGTGAGCCCGTATACCCTTGTTCGAAACACAGCGGTGCTGGTTTTTTCGAAAAAAGGTATAGGGGCCGGTCGTTCATAAAGCAATGGCAAACTACTGAACGTAACACTTGCCTAGTACATCAACAGCAGATGAAAATGCTGATGTTGACTGCAACGTCCCGTAACGGATACGCAATAAAAATTTTTTTTTAGTTTATAGTGTGTGATTTCTGCAGTATTTGCCAGACGAGATGCAGCGAGATATGCCAGGCAATGAATCGTGCAATCTATTGTTTATGTCTTGGTTATTTAAATTTACTACGGAAAAACATTGTTTTGCATTGGCAACGGTTTGCAGTCGCATTTTCCTCATGTTAAACTAGTAGTGCAGGGTCCGTCGCCCTGCTACTGAGTTGAGTTCATGGTGAGACACTGTGAGCTGTGAATTTTGTTTGTAATGTTTTCACATCTATCCGCGGTTGTTGTAGCGTGATCTGCATGATCGAAACGATGGCAGTCGGCCTATCGATTGGAACTGACTGGATTGCCTTTTCGGTTCACGAGTGCATTTCTCTCGGAGACTCCTGAGGGTCGTCGCTGGAGCCATGGTGTTCGTGCTTTGTGCGATGCTTTCAGCGCGCCGCCCTGCCGAAGGGAACCGAGCCATATGGGATAAATCCCGGGGCAATGAAGTCGATC
Organism: Cepaea hortensis; assembly: GCA_963921405.1. Taxonomy (NCBI): domain Eukaryota; kingdom Metazoa; phylum Mollusca; class Gastropoda; order Stylommatophora; family Helicidae; genus Cepaea; species Cepaea hortensis. The sequence goes on along the minus strand of OY992889.1, from coordinate 13,245,647 downwards.
CTCTCGATTTTTAATGCAGTAATGCGTGGCTGCTGGATTTCTAGTGACTGCTGCTTCCATCGACGATGAACTGTATTTGGTGTTGGCATTCTGACGGCGGCATTATGCACAGCGTACCTGTGCGGGCTGTTGGCTTGCCGATACTCATGTCTGTTCCACTTTTCATGTAGGGCAGTTAGGAGCATATCGTGTGATACTCACTGGCATAGGAACGGTGCATAATGGGGAAGAACCGTTGCCGTAAAGTTGGAACCGCGACTAACTAGCTAACTGACTAACTAACTAACTATTGTTTTGCAATTCCCGTTCATGGAGTGCGTGTATTTTGTTCGTTTCCTCAATACAAGATTTTCTCAAATGTGTCCCGTATTATTTCAATTGTTTTCTTTTTCCTTCTTCGTACAATATGGGCGTCAGTATAAAGCAATCCGAAGAAAGCAGCAGTCACCTTAACATTGCTGACATCTCCATAAAGTGTGTCCTTAAATGGTTTAGGTTAGTTTAGTTTAGTCGACTGATCAACATCACGGCACACGAGTGTAATCCATAAGTGCTCCAATCTACTCCTAACTCAAGCCCGAGTCCGGAGAATTTCAGCTCAGTGCACATCTCCGTAGCACCGGCGAGGATTCTGAAATACTTTGGATAGATTTTTAATTCGAAATTTTGCCCGGGCAGCGCCCGATTTTTCGATCTCCAACTGCTAAGGGATTTTTTAATGTGCACAACAATACACACGGGCGTCCGATCTCGACTACCCAGAGACCAGGGGGAAATTTTGTTACTAGAAGTCCACGTGAACAAATCCCGCACTCACCGGGGCTTGAACCCGGGACCTCCAGCACTCGAGGCGGACATCATACCTCGAGACCACTCAGCCCCCAATCCTTAAATGGAAGGGTGTTAAAATAGTTTTCCTTTGTTCTACATACGTTGGAAGCTTCTGCAACAAATGTGTATCTATTACTTTACAAGTTTCACTGTTACGTTCATCAGTGTATCCTACCTGCAGTTTATTAAATACATGATACTTAAGTCTGTTGTGTACTGTCCAGAGTCTAAACAGTGTTACCTGTTCTGTTCGGTTGCGCTGATAATATGTATCAACTGTCTGGTGTCTTGGATGCTCTGGTTGCTACTTGGTTCTATACCCGATTTTAATAACTCTCTTGGCCTCATTATAGGTTATGTTAATACCTGGTTGAAGTAGCCTTCCACATTCCTGTGCCAATTTGCCAGCTTCTTCATTTTCAAGCGTACTCCAATATGATACATTATTCCATCCAACCATCATGTGCCATGCCGATAAGCGTGGGCGGTCATGTTTTGCCATCTAACTCGATCACCAGTGTCGTGGATCAGCTCCGTGTTTCTGTTTCGACCATGCCACGTGGCCAAGCCATCCAGGTATTTATTTCTCGGTCTTCCCCTTGGTCTCGTCCCATCGATCTTGCCAGTTGTCACCAAGTTCTCCAACTAATCTCTTCTCATGACATGCTCAAAAATCTTTGACTTCTACGTCTAATGACTCTAATCTGTTTACGATCTTCATTTGTTTTTTGAAGGACTTGTTCATTGGTGTTTCTGTCTATCCATGGTATTCTTTGCATTTTACTCAGAAACCACAATTCCACACCACATTTCCACAATCATCAGATGTTTTTCAGCTTGTCTGCTCATTGTCCACGCTTCACAACGATACACAGGAATAGGCTCTAGGTGGCACTTCAACACTCTTTTCCTTTATCCCTCTATTACAGTTTTCATTATTTAAATTAGTCAAATATTAGTTTAAATTAGAATATATCGGAGTCGACATGGTCGCATGGATAAGACTTATTACTCTTAAACTTCCGATGTCCTAATGCCTAGATAGTGGGTTCAACTCCTACACCAGTCAGCTGGACTAAAATGTTGAAGTTCATTACAAGAACGTCAGAAGCGTAATGGATTCGCCTGATGGTAATAGGGAAAGCTAATCTACACGCAACCATCAGTCCAGAGCACTTCCCCGTAGTGGCAACTACTAGAGCAGTGGTTCTCAATCTTTTTCGGCCCGTGCCCCCCTTCACCATATTTTTAGGACGTCATCCCCCCCCCCCTCACCATATTTTTAGAACGTCATTCCCCCCTTTCGTATGAATTGGAAACAAATAGGTATATTAAGCTCCAGCGAGAAGAAACGTACTAAACATCAACACGTTGCACGTACCTTACAAGGAGATCCATCGTATCGCGAAATACAGGTGAAAATCAGAAATCAGAAGCACTCAATAAATATATAAAATGAATAATAAAATAAAATAAAATAAAATTCACACAAACGCGTACAATAACGACACACAGGACGGCCCCCTTTCGTATTTCCTCCCTAAAAATTCCCCCCTGCCCTTACACAGTATACGTAAAATAATTGAAGCTAAATTTAATAGCACATACTAAAACAAGTTAGACATCTACATAAAACGTGATTTGCGGATCTACTTAGTTATAAAATGGATTTCAGAAGGGTGATACGTACAGAACCGTAAAGTATGAAGGGAAAAACAATATCAAGTAATCGGTTCTTGTATTAACGCAATCTAGAAATAATTTTAATCCCCCCCCCCCCCCCATGGAAACCCTAAAATTCCCCCCTGGGGGGGGGGGGGTTGGAATTCCCCACCGGTTGAGTACCACGTTACTAAAGGCAGCAGCACGTGTGTGGGCTGAGTTCAAATCGAGAGAACTCAATTAATAAAAAAAAACAAAACAAGATTGATTTTCTTCTTTACTGGCTTTGAAAAGAAAAGATTCCTGTACTCAACAATGTTAGTTTCTTTTACAGTCTGACTCGGGCTTCCAAGGTTGTGGGTTCGATTTCGGGCCGCGTCCTTCGGTTCACGAGTGCATTTTTTTTCGGAGACTCCTGGGGGTCGTCGCTGGAACTACGAAGTTCGTGCTTTGTGCGATGCTTTCTGCAGTTCACTGCGGAAAGAGATTGAGCCATGTGGGATAACAACTCCGTGCAATGAAGTCGACCCTGTCGACTTTTAAGCGACTTTTTAAAGTTTAGTTTAATATGTAATACAAGCATCACATTGCAAGTGTTTAGGTGAAATCTTTAACAATCGCAAAAAGGGTAAATTTGATGTAAGATCTTTTACAGCTTGTCTTTCTTTTCTGAGCTTTAAATTTTCGTTGATTACCATTTACAGGAAGTTGCATTCACCACCAGCATTTTCTTAATGTTTATGATTTCCTGGGTAATTTTACGTTCAATAGCTTACCATTGTATTCTGAAAGGCTAACGATTATATCATTGTTAAAAACCAACACAAGGCGATTAACTTCCAAATCGTCTGCAGCTGATTTTACACCCGATATGTTGGATTGTGAAACACGTTCACTGCCCCTCCGCCACAGACATGTGTTATTATACGACCACTTATCTTCCCCAGGAATCAGTTGTTGGATTTGTAAACAAACGGAAGTAACAAGATGCTGGAACCTACCAGAAACCTTTACATTATAATGTTGATAGGAGCGGCTTGTGGCCTAGAGTCAATGTATTATAATTGTATTTACAACACAACGGTAAGTAGGAAATATTTAGAAGTAATTAGCTGTAAGTAGGAAATATGTAGAAGTAACTGTAAATAGGAAATATGTAGAAATACCTGTAAGTAGGAAAGACGCATCTTTGGACCCATTAGGGATACACAAAGTGAAGAGTGGAAAAGAAGAAGTAACAAAGACATTTATGATCTGTTTAAGTCCCCGCTAATCACTGGTATCATGAAGGCTAATAGACTACAATGGCTGGGGCATATAGAAAGAATGGAAGATAATAGGGAAACAAAACTCGCTTACACTCAGGAAATAAATGACCGTAGACCCCGAGGTAGACCAAGAAGACGGTGGAGAGATAATATATATACAGACCTACAAGCATTTGGAATCAACGACTGGCAAGAGAAGGTCCACCAGAGAGACGAATGGAGACGGATTGTACCTGCAGCAAAGAACCTCAATGGCTCGGAACGCTGAAGAAGAAGAGGAAGGAAATATGTACAAGTAACTGTAAGTAGGAGATATGTAAAAATAAACGATAAGCTTTGCTAGAACACGATCATGAGTAACAGAATAGCGTTGCTGTCAAAGCTTTCGTCAGCACAAAAACAGCAAACACAGAGCGATACAGCTGCATGCAAAAACAACATCAGCCTATATATATATATATATATATATATATATATATATATATATATATATATATATATATATATATATATATATATATATATATATATATATATATATCTGTGTACTAGCTCCCACCCTCTTTGGAATATACCTTTCACTTCTACTGAAATATGCCTTTCGTGATCAGAATGGTGGTATATACATTCACTCACGCTCAGATGGCGGCCTCTTTAATGCTCAGAGATTAAAGGCCAAGACCAAAATTAGGAGGGTACTGATCAGAGAGTTGCTTTTTGCAGATGATGCTGCAGTTACGACCCACTCTGAGGAAGAATTGCAATGTCTACTATCTGCATTCTCAAATGCTTGTTCTGAATTTGGTTTAACAATTAACAAAAAGAAGACACAGATTATGTCACAAGGTGCACATGGAGTACCATCAATCTTTATTGACGACGCCGAACTAGAGATTGTAGACCATTTTACATATCTAGGTTCAGTGGTAAATAGCAAATTATCCCTAGATCAGGAAATCAACATCCGGGTTGGTAAGGCAGCAACAACAATGAACAGGTTAAGAAAAAGAGTCTGGGGGAACAGGAAGCTTACTGCCAAAACAAAAGTCCTTGTCTATCAAGCCTGTGTCCTTAGTACTCTTCTTTATGGCAGTGAAACCTGGACAACTTACTCACACCAAGAGAAACGTTTAAACAGCTTTCATATGCGTTGTCTGCGAAGAATTCTTGGTATTAAGTGGCAAGACAAAATCACAAATACTGAAGTATTGGAAAGATCATGTTGTGTGACGGTTTATTCCATGCTCAGTCTTCGTAGACTTAGATGGATAGGACATCTTAGGAGGATGGATGATGGTAGAATACCAAAGGACATCTATTTGGGTGAATTACAGATGGGTAAGAGATCTCAGGGTCGGCCTCTACTACGATACAAAGATGTGTGTATGCGGGACATGATTGATACAGGCATTGATAATGCACAGTGGGAGCAAGTCGCTGCTGAACGTGTTGCATGGAGGGCAACTATCAGAAATGGAATAAAGACAAAGGAGACATTGTCTGTCAAGACGGCATATATATATATATATATATATATATATATATATATATATATATATATATATATATATATATATATATATATATATATATATGCCGTCTTGACAGACAATGTCTCCTTTGTCTTTATTCCATTTCTCTACACTACGGCTTTGTGCTATGGAGAGGTTGTTATGCCTTTTTGAAGCACAATGTAACAAACTATCGTTTATCAAGACGAAACAGTACCAATAGTAGTAATAGTGTCAAGTCCATATCAAGGCAGTTCTTCACACACATGACTGATATATATATATATATATATATATATATATATATATATATATATATATATATATATATATATATATATATATATATCAGTCATGTGTGTGAAGAACTGCCTTGATATGGACTTGACACGCGTGTAACTATTACTACTATTGGTACCGTTTCGTCTTGATAGACGATAGTTTGTTACATTGTGCTTCAAAAAGGCATAACAACCTCTCCATAGCACAAAGCCGTAGTGTAGAGAGCATGTGTGTCCATAATACACACACACATACACACACATACACACACACACACACACACACACACACACACACACAGAGTTACTCATATGTTTCCTTGTTGTGGAACTAACACGTGTGTGATGGAATCCGAGTGTATGATAACAACAAAGCGACTAGACCGGCAATGTGGCTATGAAGGGGTCAATAGTCAATAACTCAGAGTCCACGGAGTTGCAGAGAGTGGCACAAGATCGACAACTAAAGAATGAGGCGACCAGGAAACTACATGACCGGCCCAAGGTCAGACATACTTCACGTAAACACAAGTTCGCGCCTTCTCCATGTCTTAAGTGTCTCAAAAGGTCTTTTAGGTCTTGTAATAAGATAATGTCCATATTATTGAAGTACAAAAATATGAATCGTTCGTCCTATATGCATTTCCGTTCTGTTTGAGTCCACAGTTATGCGAATGCGACGCTCTTCTATCTGAAATCGACTGTGTAGGTTTGCAAGAGATCCCCCCGTTGGATTTTGATCGTGACGAACCCTATTATAAGATTCTCTCTCTCGAGGTAGGTACAGCATCAAACACAGTTTAGCACACACTACTTAAGTGAGTTTTCTTTGGTTGAATAATTATAGAAGTCCACCGAAGGTTGAATGGCAAAACTCCCATATTTGAGAAGTGAAGTTAGCTTCCTAAATGCTAAACAACGAACTTTACTTAATTTACCTGGTACCGGCCCATTGTTGTGTACCCTGAAACATGAGGGTATATAAACTTGCTAAGAACTGCGGAGGTTGTGAATGGAAAGAGAACGAATTTACATACGATGAGAAAAAGGTAAGATAAGATCAGAAATGACGAAATCAGGCCTAGGTGGGGGTTATAGCTGCACTAGATTTTATTATCAGGCAGCAAGTCAAATGGTGTGGCCATGCAAGAAGATTACCAACTAACAGTATATCACACCAAGCAATGATGTACAGACCAGAGGGAAGCAGAGGAAGAGGCCGACTACGTAAACGATGGACGGAGGGAATAGCAGGGTCCATGGGAATATCGATATATGAAGCCCATAAGCGGGCACTCTCTCGCTGTTTATACTTCATCTCGACACCGCAAGGTACAAGAGAAACATGATGAGATGAGAAAAAGAGAGTTATCTTGGCTACCAGAACGGAACAGAATCAGGCCATTGACCACTACCGAACTCTTGACCGGCAGGGGACAGATCGTTGTTTTAAGGCTTCGTATGGGGCATAACAGAGTGAACATGCATGTGAACAAGCGTTACCTGAGTGACTTATCACTGTGCTCATGCGGATAGTGTGATCGAAATGTAGAGCATGTTCTCTGGGATTTGCCCCAGTACAACCAGCTGAGAAGGGAATGCTGGCCTAGTGAGACGGCACTGCATTCAAAACTGTATGGAACAAAGGAGGAGTTAAAAAAAGCAAAAAAAAAATAAATTGCTTACATCACGAAAACTCGTCTTTCGGAGTAACCATAAAAACAAAAACAAAAACGAAGAAGAATAACTTGATGTTAGATTGTTCCCACGATTAATTATCACAAATTGCAGGACACGTCTCCACAGTAATGAACATCTTTCCGTGGTTTTGTTATCTATACACTATACCCCGCATTGAAATAGTAGTATACGTGTTATGTGTGTATTTCTATGTACACACTAACGGCCGCGTTGACACATTAGTGCACATGTTTATGTGTGTATTTTATCTAGAACTATAGACCGCGTTAATACTGTAGTACAAATTTTGTTTGTGTATTTTATCTACACACTTACTGCCGCGTTGACACAGCAGTATACTTGGTTATGTGGGCATTTTATATAGAAGTATTTTATAAGCAGTAAGAAGTATTTTTAGAAGCATTTTATATCAGAAGTCTTTTGTTTACGGTAAATGAATGTGTTTCATATTTCCCCGACAAGCCGAATCGAGGGTTAGAAATCAGCTGTTGACGATTTGCGTTGATTTCAGTGGTATGAGACGTTGGCTATTCAAAAATGCAATGGCAAAATACTGGACGAAAATATTTCCTAGTAAATAGTAATGAGCCAAAAAATTTCTGGGTTGAATGCTGTGGCGTGACGAATAAAATTGAAGACAATCTAGGGGCCGGGTCAAAGACAAACAAGATAAATTCCACCTGTATAAGAAAGCCAGAGATTGGCTCACAAACCCCCAAGAGTGGTGTGCAGATAATTATGGAACATACTCCCACACTATAAATATGTCTTGTTACTGGCTTTCCCATTACCAGGCGTTGGGAGTCAGGTAGTTAACGGGCAAACAGAGGAGCGAGCTCGACTCTATAATCGACGTTTTACCCGTGATTCCACCTAGCCATGGCGGACTCCCATACTAATTATTACAAAGTGTAGGTTTTACAAAACAACAAATGTTGAAAGTCATCAACAATTTAATTGACTCCAACGCATAACTCCTTTCATAAATCTACCGAATTATCATTCTGGTTGTGCACGAAGATCAAGAATCTTTTATAAATGAAGCACACAAATATATCAAAATATGCGATCATCCCTCCCGAAGTTAATTCCCTTAATATCTTCCCACAATCTTGGTTCACAAAAATAAAAGTCACTGTGTGATCGTAATAACTTAGAAATTGAATTTTATAAATCTTAATCACTCTGTTGAATTCTCAGGGTTCTAATTATAAAAATAAAGTCACTTCATTAATGTTTTCACAAAGGATAGGTGTGTGGCATGTGGTATATGTTAACACAGTTACTTAGCGGGGCTTGCTGAACTCATCTGACAGAGCTGAGGCTGCGGTGGATAACTTGCGAGGATCTCTACTTCAGCGATGCGAAGGCGACATCCGGATCATCGGTTACGATGAAAAAAGAAAACAACACCCTGTTTCCTACTGGATGTTTAAGGTAGCACCGTCTCATTAAGTCTTCTGTCTTTGAGCCAGGGCGAAGTGGTTGGATAAGGATGAAACAAGTATACACACCCTCATATGGCTCTCTTGGATCCCAAGAGAGCACAGTTAATCTGAGCAGAAGAGCGAAACGTTGGACGAAAGGGTACAATGAAAGAAGGTATGAGAAATCCTGCGTTGAGTCTCTCTCAGTCACGCCCAAGGAAATAATAAAGCCTAAGATTTTAATTGATATGGATTTAGTGATAGTGACGCCAATGACTCACTAGAGATGCCAACTACGTCACAGTCAACCAGTGATTTCTCTTCCTTTCGTGACCCAACGCGGTGTCACATTCCTTCTAGAAACTTCTGTATTATTTTTAAACGTGTCACTAGTGAAAATCTTGTCTACGGTGTTCGGCTTTGGCCATGATTGCGCGTTGTTGAAGAAAATTGTGGGGACGGAGGGATATGTCATATCACAAATGCGATGTCCTGAAAATTACTTGCAAATAAATTAACATCGACCTAAACATTGACCTCTAAACAAGCAAGAGTTAGCAGATTCAATGTCAAATAAAAAGTGGGTCTAGACCAAACGAAAATGACTGGGGGGAAAATGGGAAATAGGGGTGTGTCACAGTTATGAATTAAAAACTGTTAATATGGTAGCAGACATGTTGTATTACATATCAAATTGATGGGGTTGCAAAAGTAAAACTACTGTATAAAAGTCCATGGCTGAAGTCGCTTAAGACGGTTAATCATCCTTTGGCATACTCCCTGTGTATTCCTGTGTGTTGCCGGGGCCCATAAGGGAAGCAAAGAATAGCAACACTGTAGCCTAACACGCATGTCGTAAGAGGCGACTAAGGAGACTTGATGGTTACGTCGCCCTGCTACTGAGTGAGTGCGTGGTGCGACACTGTGAGCTGTGAGTTTCATGTGAAAGGCTTTTGAATCCGCCCGAGGTATTTTGGAACGTGACTGCATGTTCGGAACGATTGCAGATGGCTATGTCCCAGAGTTGACCGGTTTTTGCCTTATGCAGAAATGCGTGGCTGCTGGGCTTCTGGTTGACTGCCACTGCCATCGACGATGAACTGTATTTCGTGGACTGTGTGGGTGAACATCTAGGAAACATCCAGATGGGAAAATGACTGCCGATTCCATCATAAATGAACTGAGTGTTTTGTGGGGGACTATTGTGTTTACATTCTGGCGGCGGCATTATGCACAGTGTATCTGTGCGGGTTGTTGTTTGTCGAGACTCCTGTCTTTTCCACTTTTCACATTGGGCAGTGGGGAGTGGTTTGTGTGGTATTCACTGGCACAGGAATGGAGCATAATGGGGACGACCCGTTGCTGTGAAGTTGGAACTGCGACTAACTGACTAACTAACTAACTAATCATCCTTTGGCAACTAATCAGTTGACGAACTCTGATAATTAACAATTATAACAAAACATTAGCGTCAACAACCAGTGCATGTACGATTGTGTCAGTATTTGTGTATTTGGATGGACAGAAAAACAACTGCAGGAGATCAATGGAATGTCAAGCATTCTTTGCCAACATTGTCAAAGAACGTTTCGAGCCAAAATAAGCCTTATCAGCCATCTTAGAACTCACGACTCCATACTTTCAAGCCCACTGGATGAAATGAATGGTCATCATCATTCTTGATGGACAAACATCAATCTGCGTGTGTGAAAATGTTTATGTGTCCATTATGCGTGTGTGGGAAGGAGTGTAAGAGTGTGCCTTGCTGTATGTATGACTGAGGATAAATGGGTGTGTGTGTGTGTGTGTGTGTGTGTGTGTGTGTGTGAGTAAAAGTAAACTGTTGTGAGTGAGTTTGTGATAGTGAGTGAGTATATGTGTGTGCGAGGGAGTGTGTATTTGTGTGTTATTGAGTTGGTGCATGTATGTATTTATGAATGTGTGTGTGTAAGTGTGTCTGCCTGCCTCATAAAATTGTAATAAGCATTGTTTATGTTAACAACATTCATTTGCCAATGTTTTTTTCGTTTTTCCTTTGTGAATGTAACACACACACACACAATTGATGAACAAAAGATGAATGATTAGAAGGGCAGAATGTAATACGGGCCTGCGTGAACAATTTGTGACCCTGTAAAAATAAAGTTCGTTAGTTCGTTCGTTCGTTCGTTCGTTCGTTCATTCTCTGTGGCATTTGACAATGGTGATTTCATGTTTCCCTTTCACAGGAAGGAAATATCACCAGCATAGTGAACGACAGCCTGCCTCCTGATCTTAAAGGACTTTTAATCTCTGGGCACCCACTGACTAATATATCAGAAGACGCCTTCGACAACATTGCTACAACTTTAACACATTTAGACATCTCAGGAGCAAATTCGTGGATATACCACGGACACTGCTTAATCTGCCCATGTTAAAATCACTAAGTATTGCCGACACTCCCATACGAGACTGGAACGATTCAATTCTATATCACATATCTAGAAATATCACTAGTCTTTATTTAAATAATGTCACTTTATTCACCTGGCCCAGTTGGATCTCCAATGTCTTAAAGTGCCTGTCCTCTAAATCCCACGGGACCGTACACTAAAAGCAACTCAAATTGAACTCGTCAAGAACAGATCAGAACAACAAAACATGTTCTATCTTACCAACAGGATCATGAACATATGGCAGACTCAAATCGAGCAAGCGAAAGACGTACTTTTATTCCGCCGCAGGACACAAGATATAACTCTTGTAGAAACGTGAGCTGATCCCTATACGCAGGATCGGCGCTCACTTAAATAACATCTACTTACGAGCTCCGAGTCCAGCTCGCTGCCCTTGAGGCTTAATTATCCAAATCCTCAGTTCAACTGATTAAATAAAAGTCTAGGTATCCGCACCCGGTCTTTCTACTGTTGTGTTGTCTTTAATATATTCCTCTCCGGACTCCCAGCTGCTTCATCACGAAATTACCGCCTCCAGGTGTCACCTTCACACGGAGCCTTTTATAAACACATCCTTTAGAATCCACGAATTCACAGCGTCCCCGTTGCCGTCCAATGACGTTGTTTTACTTTCCTTGGTTTCTCATATTTGTCGTCCAGTTTTGTGACTGTCTGGGAAAATCCAGTAAGGTCTCTTCTTTATACTTGGTGGCGCATGTTCCGTTATGTGGCATCCAACTTCCATCTACTACGAAATCTAGACCTCAGTGGGAACTTGTTAAACTCTATTCCCGACAAGGTTTTCAGCAGCTGCAAGGACTCACTGACAGAACTCAACCTGGGAAGTACTGGTTTGACCCACGTCCCACAAGCGTTATCAATTCTCATATCTCTGACCTCGTTAAATCTCAGTGACAATAAGTTTGTTGATCTGTCCGAACTCGAAAATCCGGCTCTTTTCCCAAATGCAACAGGGATTTCTGCTCTAACTTTGTACTTGCGCTCTGTCGGGCTGACTAGAATTGTAAATTTCTCAAACATGACAGTTCTACAAGCGATTTATTTGGACAATAACAACATATCAGATTATACAGCAGGCTTTTTCCCTCCGACAGTAACTGAAGTGTCACTGATAGGAAATCAACTTTCTTCAGTACCAATAGCTGTTTCTATGTCAAGTCTCAAATATTTAGACTTGTCAGGAAATCGCATCTCAGAGATCACAACAGGCTCTTTACCGACAACAATTAATACACTACATTTGAGCTTCAACAAATTTACCACTATCACTAACACAACTCTCACAAACCTAACTGACCTAACCTGGTTGGACCTGAGTAACAATCCCATCTCAACGATATCACCTAAGGCGTTTGCTCATCTGTCCTCACTACAACATCTAGATCTTGACTACACAAACCTCACCGAAATCCCGCTGGCCCTGACGAGGTTATATTTTTCGATTCAGAATATTAATTTGGAGAACATTCCTTCATTGTCCTGTCAATGTCCGATACCCACAGAACTAAATACATGGTACCATAGCAAATACAGGAAAATCTTCTCAGGAGTCTGCAAGAATGGACAGGAAATTGACGATTATTTTATGACCAACTGTGGTGTAACTACAAGTTCTACAAGCCACACAACAACTAAAAGTCAGGCCTCTGTTCCAGGGTGGGATTTCTGGTCTAGGCTTTGCTCTGTGGTAGTGCTTCTTCTTTATTGCTTAATAGTTTTGGAATAATGTCATTGTTGTTGAATAGTTTCCTTCTTGTTAACATTGGTTACATTCTGAGATAAGACGAACTGAAGATATTGTAGCTAGTGAACCGTTTTATCGACGGAGATAAAAATGAGAGGGGGAGGGGGTGTAGATTGTTTGATTGATTGATTGATTGAACTTTATTTTCTTTAAATGTGCAGTAGAGGAAAGAGAGATGGGGAGAGAGAGAGGACGAGAAAGAGAGAGCGGAGAAAGCCTGAGAGAGAGGGGGGAGGAAGAGAGATTGAGGTAGGGATGGAGAGAGATAAGGGGAGAGAGAGAGCGAGAGAGAGAGAGGAGAAAGAGAGAGAGAGAGAGAGAGGAGAGAGAGAGAGGAGAAAGAGAGAGAGAGAGAGGAGAAAGAGAGAGAGAGAGAAAGAGAGAGAGAGAGGAGAGAGAGAAAGAGAGAGAGAGAGGAGAAAGAGAGAGAGAGAGAGAGGAGAAAGAGAGAGAGAGGAGAAAGAGAGAGAGAGAGAAAGAGAGAGAAAGAGAGAGGAGAGAGAGAAAGAGAGGAGAAAGAGAGAGAGAGGAGAGAGAGAAAGATAGAGAGAGAGAGAGGAGAGAGGAGAAAGAGAGAGAGAGAGAGAGGAGAAAGAGAGAGAGAGAGAAAAAGAAAGAGAGAGAGAGAGGAAGGAGAGAGAGAGAGAGAGAGAGAGAGAGAGAGAGAGAGAGAGAGAGAGAGAGAGAGAGAGAGAGAGAGAAAGAGAGGAGAAAGAGAACGCTTGACAGACCTTTTATTACAGCATTGGTTGGGTAAATAACAGGACAGGTATTCAATGTGTAAATGTGATACTTGTCACTTATGGTGTTGGTTTGTGTATTAAAGGGTAGATATTTGAGTAATGGTAACAGGTGGGGCGTCAATGAGTTATGTTATGCAACACACACATACTCACACGCACACACACGTAATTACACGAACACATACGTACATCCTTGCATACATACTTGCATACATACATACATGCATACACACATACATATAAGACAGACAGACAGACAGACAGACAGACAGACAGATGCACTCACTCACCCACACACACACACACACACACACACACACACAATCACACAAACATACACACAAGCATAATACAAACATTTATACAAACATTCATTCTCACCCACACACACACACACACACACACACACACACACACATACACACACACCTTTATTTGTAACATTTCTCCAAATCTAGAATTTATTGTCTATGTTAGTAGTGCTTGTTTGCTCAGTGAAATATACGTATTTCAGTAACATAAATCATTATTATCAACCCCAAACAGAGGTGCCACATGTTGTGTAACCACAGAACTATCTAGCTTTAATCAGACATATCAGTCCGTTAATATACTGGACACAACATTACGGTCCGATGTGTTTGTTACGCGACCTTTGCTGGTTTCATATACAATTCTGAGACCTATGGTGCTATCCAACTGGATAGATACGAATTATATCTGTATTCCATAATTGTGGAATCATGTGTATGATTTAAAATAAAAGTTAGTTGCATACCCTGTATAGGACATTGCAGTCAACCCCAGCAGTTTTTGGCTATTCGTGATGTCTTGGCAAGTTTACGTACAGTAGTTTGCCATTGCTTTCTGAACGACCGGCGCCCATACCATTTCATTAAAAAAAACCAGCGTAAGGCGGTCTGCTGCCACATCGACTACAGCTGTGTGTCGAACGCGTGTATGCGAGATCACGAATTGCGTCCGTAACCTCATCCCCACGGAGACTGCATGTGTATGATTCATTCATTCATTCATTCAGTAGTATGTTCTTTGCAGAACCTCACTCCCATGACGATCTTCCGGAAAACCTCTCGATCATAAGCAAGATGTCCCGTGTCTGATACACCCATCTGGAGATCATCCGCCACGTCATGCACCCATCTTCTCTTTGGCCTTCCTCTTCTTCTCTTCCCAGGCATAAACCCCTCCATTATTGTTATCTCCAAACTTTCGTGTGACGTTTCAAGTGACCAAAATATTTCAATTTTCTTAGTTTTATCGTCTTTAATAGCCAAACATCTTCAATATTCAGCCCTTTAAGTATGTTTGGATGCATTTGTTCTTTTCTTTACCCAAGATATTCTTAGAACTCGTCTACAACATTTATATTCAATGGCATGTATGGGCTGTTCAGCTTGTTTAGTAAGTGTCCAGGCCTCATAGGCGTATGTTGCAGTGGAAATGATGCATGCTCTTAAATATCTAATTTTTATAGTTCTATCTGTCACTCACCACAATTTATTCAGTTGCTTTAGTCTTTGAAGAGCAATAGATATTCGTCTTTTAACTTCTTTAATTGTGTCACCATTTTTGGTAATCGATGACCCAAGATATTCGAAATTGTCCACCACCTTCAATTTTTCCTCATTAACATATATTTCTTTCTCCTTAGTAGTTTTTCATGGTTGTTTTATCTGTATGCATTATCTTTGTTTTTGCTATGTTAAGATATAAGTTGTTATTTTCATTATTCAATTGAGTTGAGGTTATTAGGTTTTCTATACCATTCTGTATTCTGGATAGCAATACTGTATCATCAGCATATCGAATCTCTGGTATGTCATGACCACCGATATTGAGCGCATCATATAGCTCCCTGCTTATATCATCTCATTACATTTCTCATTATATTTTTGGTGTACAGGTTAAACAAATAGGGGGACAGCACACTGTCCTGACAGACTCCCAGCTTGACATCAAACCTATCTGATGTCTCGCCATCTATTCTAACCGCTGCTTGTTGGTCTAGATAGATCATTTTTATGAGTTGTACTACATGTGATGAAAAGCCCATATTCCTCATGATTTCCCAAAGTTTCTGATGTTGTACACACTCAAATGCCCTTGAATAATCCACAATACATGAGCATAGGTGTACATTAAATTCTCTGCACTTCTCTATTATTAAACGAATGTTGAGAATGTGATCTCTTGTTTCTCTTCCTTGTCTCAATACAACTTGAAAGACGTTAATTTCTTCTTCCATTTTCTTACGAAGTCTTCCCATTATGATTTTTAGTAGAATTTTACTTGCAAGACTGATCAGGGCAACGGTTCTATAATTGGGCATAATGTCAAGTTACTTTTGGCAATATACCATATTTCCATATGTGTTTACATAATGCGTGATAGATGTGTATGCTCTCTTCTCCTCCCGCTTTAATTAGTTCAGCTGGTATCTCATCACATCCAGGTGATTTACCATCTTCAGGTTCTTTATTGCCATTGCAATTTCACCTACTTAGGGTTCAGGTTCTGTCTCTGCTGTCATTGGCTCATACATCTCATTCATATCCTTACTGTCATTCATATAATGCATTCCACTGCAGTATTCCTGCCATCTTTCTAGAATTTGTCTAGATTCTGTTAAGGTGATGTGTATGATAAATCCGGTTAGTGAACACATCTTTCCAGGGGTGTCTAGCTGGTTACGTGTCGAAGTACACTTGTTCCTGCAGCGAGGCGCTGTCGTCATTTGGAGGTCAAAAGTGTTCAAATCCCGACCGGTAACTATGTTGTTGCGTATCCCTTACGGGACGTTGCAGTCAACACCAGCATTTTCAGCTGCTGTTGATGTACTAGGCAAGTGTTACGTTCAGTAGTTTGCCATTGCTTTCTGAACGACCGGCCCCTATACCTTTTTTGAAAAAACCAGCACCGTCGTGTTTTGAACCCGGGTATACGAGCTCACAAACCGCGTTCGCAAGCCCTTAAGCCACAGAGACCGGTCTTAAGCCACAGAGACCGGTAACTATAGCTTTCAATATTTACGTTGTGTACTGCGTCCTCTAGTCCCTACCTACTTCTTTCTTCTACTTCTTTGAATGCCAAACAATACATGCTCCTTTATTTATGAACTTTCATTAACCAGCTGTGCTAGGAGTTTCTAAGTGTCTTCGGTATAGGTTCACAGGCTGAGGTTTTCTGGTTATACTGTCTGTTTAGAAGTCTTCGTTCTTACCATTAGAATTATCCGAGAGTAGTATTTTCTTATATTTCAGCAGATATCTTTCTTTGACTGGAAACTTTGAGGGAACCGTGTATTCTATCTTACTTCACTCGCTAGACATTGGATCTCTTTGTATTGCAAGCACGAAATACACGACAGTCAGCCAGCATAAATGGAGGCTCTTTTCCTAGAATAGGGTTTGGTGATGCGAAAATGCCACAAAGAGTCTTGTAATTTCAGAGTTAAGTATGAATTGCGATTAAGAAAGTATAAAGGCAAGAGAGTCGACTTACTACACCGGATTTTATCCCATATGGCTCTGTGTGTTTCGGCAGGCTGGCCTGCAGAAAGCGTCGCCCAAAGCACGAACTCCGTAGCTCCAGCGATAATCTCATGAGTTTCCGAGAACACTGCACTGGTGAACCGAACGACGTGACACGGACACGAACCCATAACCTTCGGAGAGCACGGTAGGCGGCGTAAACATTTTCACTACGGAGACCCGCATGAATTGGGAAAGGCAGCAAATGTGGTAGGGGGAATGAAATATTATATGAGCAACACTTTGGAATTAATTAATTAATTAATTAATTAATTAATTAATTAAGTACAATCTTTGCAGAATCTCGCTCCCATAAGAACCTTTCGGAAAACTTCTCGGTCATAATCAAGATGTCCCGCATCCGTTACACCCATCTGGAGATCATCTGCCACATCCCGCACCCATCTTCTCTTTGACCTTCCTCTTCCTCTCTTCCAGGGCATATCATGTTTCTCTTCAAACTTTTATAACATAACATTTTAAGTGACCAAAATATTTAGATTTTCTTTTGGCCATATACCATATTTCCATATACGTTTACATAATGCGTGATAGATTTGTATGCTTTCTTCTCTTCCCGATTTAATTAGCTCAGCTGGTGATTCACCATTCTTCAGGTTTTCTTTTTATTGTCCATACCATTTCATCTAATGAGGGTTCAGGTTCTGTCTCTGCTGTCATTGGTTCATGTATCCCATTCATATACTCACAGTCATTAATATAATACATTCCACTGCAGAATTTCTTCCATCTTTCTAGGATTTTTCTAGATTCTGTTAGAGTGTTTCCAAACTTGTCACATATAACATTTAATTGAGGATGAATATTTCTTGTCTATAATTTCATTTCTTTGAACATTTTGTAATCTCTTCCGTTATTATGATATTGCTATATTTTAATACAATAATCTTATATATTCAGTTATCATACTAATAACTGATTATCTGTATCACAGTCTGCACGTCGTAGGAATTTTGCTGATGTTATGCTTGAATTCCACTTTTTTTTTGTATTTTGGGATTATGCAAAACAATATGGATGGTGGCAGACAGAAAGTTTCTAAACACAGGTGAAACGGTGCTGGTCGCAGGTCACACTGAGGAAAATGTCCTTCACAGGGAAGGAGGTGCCCTAATGCTATGTAAAGAGATAAAGCAACAATAGTATGGACAGTTGTGAGTTTTCAGTGTTACATACCTACAAATGATGAGGATGAACCAGTTAAGGAGAGTGTTACATACAATGTGAAAAAACTATATATCATAAAGGAAACTGGAATATCAAAATGATGATGGGTAACACGAATTATTGGATAACACGGGTTAAGAACAGATTAGAGAAAAACAACACGAACAAAGAGTAAAACAATAACATTATTAATCACGTTTTGCACAGTGAATAAATGTGCCATAGGACAAAATATTTTCCACATAACACAACGTGAGTATTACCAGACCACAAGACAGAAGGCAGTATTAACATATCTGTATTAACGAGAAATTGCTATACTCTCTAAAGGACGTAACAGATTTTGTAGGCGAAAATGTATATGCAGATTATCATTTGTTGATAAGTAACATTAAAAATAATATATATATATATATATATATATATATATATATATATATATATATATATATATATATATATATATATACATATATATATACACACACCATTTCATAAACATATAAATCAAGAAACCAAAGAATCATGAAACGCATAGGCATTAGTTAGTACCAGCCCTGTAACAATTAGTAAAGAAAATGAGTAAGGAAAACTATTGGTAGTAGGCTAAAACATGTTCATAAGTCCTTGGTAAACTAAAATCAAAACACAAATGATAAATAGCATCTGACACTCTTAAAATTTAAGAACAGGAAAGCAAAAAAGTAAATGTAAATAATAAAACACAGCAATACTGACCTATTACAAACTACATCCCATGAAAACTACACAGAATTTAATAACGAATTAAGAACTGATAATGGTGGATAGATGGCAATATATATGTGGCCGAGTACACGTTTTACCGTGTTCATGGCATGATTATCGTAGCTTAAATATATTGTCAATGTTATTTATTTGTGTGCAGAACACGCTGGCAACTAAGGTTGGTGTGTGCAGTAGATATGAGATAACTTTAGAAGAAGAATTCAGTAGACCGCAGTGATAACCCTTCTAAGCTGAGCTCTATCGTGTTTTAGATCTAGGACATCGCTGTGGCAATATTTGTCCATTGTAAAGAAACAAGGTTATAGACAGAGTATCAACACTTCTGTAGACTCAGCAGCAGCTTGGCTATAGACACAGCAGAGATCCAACTATAGATACAGAAGGATCCCGGCTATAGACACAGCAGAGATCCAACTATAGATACAGAAGGATCCCGGCTATAGACACAGCAGAGATCCAACTATAGATACAGAAGGATCCCGGCTATAGACACAGCAGAGATCCAACTATAGATACAGAAGGATCCCGGCTATAGACACAGCAGAGATCCAACTATAGATACAGAAGGATCCCGGCTATAGACACAGCAGAGATCCAACTATAGATACAGAAGGATCCCGGCTATAGACACAGCAGAGATCCAACTATAGATACAGAAGGATCCCGGCTATAGACACAGCAGAGATCCAACTATAGATACAGAAGGATCCCGGCTATAGACACAGCAGAGATCCAACTATAGATACAGATGGATCCCGGCTATAGACACAGCAGAGATCCAACTATAGATACAGAAGGATCCCGGCTATAGACACAGCAGTAAGATGGCTATAGAGGGAGTAATCTGACAATTGACACAATAGAGGTCAGACTGAGATGAGTATGAGACAACATACACCCGTCTATATACATAGCAGAGATCCGGCTACAGACACTGAATAACCCGGCTATAGACACAGTTGAAACTTTACTATAGACACAGCAGATACTTTACTATACACACAGCAGAGACGCCGTTATAAACAGCAGAAACCTGACTATAGACAAAGCAGAAACCTGACTACAGTTACAGCAACAACTTGACTATAGTTACAACAGAAACCTGGCTATAGTTACAACAGAAACCTGGCTATAGTTACAGTAAAAACTTGACTATAGTTACAGTAGAAATCTGGCTATAGTTACAGCAGAAACCTGGCTTTAGTTACAGCAGAAACCTGGCTATAGTTACAGCAGAAACCTGGCTTTAGTTACATCAGAAACCTGGCTTTAGTTACAGCAGAAACCTGGCTATAGTTATAGCAGAAACCTGGCTATAGTTACAGCAGAAACCTGGCTATAGTTACAGCAGAAACCTGGCTATAGTTACAGCAGAAACCTGGCTTTAGTTACAGCAGAAACCTGGCTATAGTTACAGCAGAAACCTGGCTATAGTTACAACAGAAACCTGGCTATAGTTACAACAGAAACCTGGCTATAGTTACAGCAGAAACCTGGCTATAGTTACAAACAGAAACCTGGCTATAGTTACAGTAGAAATCTGGCTATAGTTACAGCAGAAATCTGGCTATAGTAACAACAGAAACCTGGCTATAGTTACAGCAGCAGAAACCTGGCTATAATTACAACAGAAACCTGGCTATAGTTACAGCCGAAACCTGGCTTTAGTTACAGCAGAAACCTGGCTATAGTTACAGTAGAAACCTGGTTATATTTGGCAGTGTCGCCAACCATTATGGCCAACCACCACAGAGGGGTCTATGGCAGCCGGATCGTATAGCAGTTTGGTGGATGGAGACATTGTACTTCCGCGTTGTTAAAGATGGACACTCTAACTCCAAGGTAAATTCAACATGTAATTGAACTTCGACGAACTCCAACGTCGACAACGTAATGAAGAAAGGCATCTCCCATCAAGTTTTGCACTGTAGTTTATTAGTTCCAATTTCAGATGGTGGTTCTACACCGTCGACCGATCATACAAACAAAGGTCCACCAGTTACCAGTTGCAATACAAAAAAAAAAAAAAATATCATGCATCCATACAGGTGAATAGCTTATGGCCATCGTAGAGTTATCAGAAGATGATATTCATTATACTATTCCTTATTATTCCTTCCAAGTACAAAAATCTATTACTTTCTATCTTCTAGATTTTATCAATTCCTCCTCTTTAATAATATGCCTGTCTCCTTCCCAGCTTAGATGGCTTCTCTCCCGTATGTTTATTGTCGTCAAGTTACGTCTTATTCTTTACGTCATTTTCATTAACCCCCTTGTGCTTACCAGTGCACCACTTGCTATTATTTGGATTGCACGGCAATTCTCTTCAATATTTAGATTTGAACCACGACCGTCGACTGTACAATTGCTATAACAGACGTTCTGTTACAGATTCCTCCCATCCTTATTTTGAGAGTTTTTCTTTAAAAAAAGTCTTAGAACCAAACCTATATTTTCTCTGAACTCTAAAGCCCTACACACTCTAACCTGAAATAATTTCTAACTACCATCGAGCGACTAAAAAAAACTCTTCTAAAACTTTGAAATAATTATTTATTAACAATAACATAACCATAGGTAACTCACTTAAAATCTAACCATCTATTCAATACATAATCTAAATATCATTCAATTTGATTGATTGATTGATTTAGGAATAGACATCACAGCATTCGGGGCATTCCCATTAGTGCTCCGTCCCCATCCTCAGCAGCCAGCGAAGAGTTCCAACACTAATAGTACTAGTAGCAATCTGATTATAAGTCCGTCTCGCCTTTCCTCTGAGCATCGAGCGTTGGCCAGATCCCCTCGTCACTCCTCGCTGTCTCATTCTTGCCAGACCATGGTAATCCATTTGCTCCTCCGAGGTGTGCACGTGCTCTCACAAGGCCGCAACCACGTCTGCCTTGTCATGCATCAATACTCCACCAAGTTCTGCAGAGCCAGCCAATCTGTCCACCTGTTCATTTCCCAGCACACCGGCATGCCCCGGAGAAAAGATCCAGGCTATGCTTGTCACCCGTGACCTCCGAAGCGAAGCAAGCCACTCCGCACGAAGCCTGCCCGTCCTCACCCTCGTCAGCATGCTTTCTGAGTCAGTTACAATCACGATGTGTGTGTGTGTCGTATTCTCCATCCAGCGGAGAGCCGCAGTGACCGCCTCCACCTCCATTCTTAAGCTGGATGTTGTGGTATCATATGCCAGGCTCTCCTGCCCCAAACGTCGACCATTGGCTTTGGCTATGAACCCCCAGCCACTTTTCTCACCTCTTGACACCGAACCATCTGTGTAGATAATCACATCACCCGAGTGAGCATTGTCCTGAATTAGTTGCTGGATTTCCAATTCCGTGGCCCCTGCTGGCCACTCCCTGCACTCCCGGCTCAATGTGATTATAACTCTGCACAAGTCTGACTGCCCCGCTGGCACTCTGACCCACTCCTCTCCACGCCTAATGTTCTCCAGGGGACACAACTGTATAATCGTATCCTCCGCCTGAGCCATCCATGATTTCCCTCTTATCAGTCGTTGACCCTTAACTGCGTCCAGCGCCTCATGCAGTGGGTGGTCTGTGTCTGCAGCTACTCTGAGGTATGCCTTCGCCTGCATCACCTTGAGCCTACCAGCAACAGTCGGCAGACCAAGGATGTAACGCATACACACTACTGGGGTGTCGCTAGTGCATCCCAGAATGACCCGCATAGCTTCGTTCTGTATGCGCTTTAACTTCACCAGCTGACTCTCTGAGACAGTGAGCAGACCTAATCCATAATCAATTACCTTAAATAATCGCAAAAAAGCACAATTATCATACATTACTACACTTCTTCTTCGTCTATAAATTCTATAGTCATTCATTAGCGATCCGCTTTTGAATATAGCAACACAATTATCACACATCGCTACACTCCTTCTTCGTCTATATATTCTATAGTCATCCATTAGCAATCCGCTTTTGACTATAGCAGCACACAATTATCACACATTACTACGCCCCAAAAGGGTAATCAACCTCATTCACATGTAATCACCAATCATTTTCATCCATTTACTACTTTATAGCGCAGGTCTACCCAGCAACCCAAACCTCCTCTCGCTTCACTATCTACAACACACCCTCACGATTCCCTCATACGTGCGCCTAATTAATACTCACAAGGAGATCGACAAAAAATAAAACTTACTAGAAACGATGTTCGAATGTCGACTTTTCGAACACCCTTTCTACATCTTCCTAACACCGTAATCCCTTCCGCCAATCCGAAGTTTAAAATTTACCTTAGAAGCGCAACCAAGGGCAATCACTCACTCACGCCTCCCATTTGGTGGGGTGATTAGTGTAACCACTTCAAAATCCCCCACTTATAACTAACACACAACTCCACCATATCACCCACATATAATAGCAAGAACTAATCTCACACAACCAACGCAGCCATACTTCCACCCACAACCACGCATTTCCGCAATTCAACTCACCCATCCACCTGACGCAACGGACGTTCCATTCTCCCACATCACCAATTCAGCATTCAATTATATTCCTCAAGCTCGTATTAAACATTCCATTCTAACATGCCTACTTTTTACATAGCAACATCCTCATATTTATTCACTCCCACTTCCATGCAATCACCGGGCTTCCTTTAACACAGTTACAAAAAGTAGCTACTTGCATATTCAACCATCACATGTAAACATTCTTGTCAAGATCGTTCCCTCATAACTCACTCACATTCAGCAGGTTAGCTTCACAGACTACTCAATTCCTCACCAGCTTCCGTCAACCTCTCATCTCTCAGCTAACACATCTATTCATGGTCATTCGTACGTCCACTCAATTCACACCACTCGTCTAACTGATCGCATCTCAGATAGAAAACTCTATCATCAGCTCCTGCCACAAACTTCAGGTACGCAAAACCAAAAGCGCATCTGTCAAACCCAGACCGAACCTCAACAATTAAACACGCAATATCTGACAACCTGCCCATTTTCATTCTCCTGACATTAAGACCAAATGCACATAACAACAAATCACCACAAACCTCAACCTGATGAAACGTAATTAGTAGGTTCTCGCCATATACTCCCTTTCTTCTGCAACCGGTACAACTCATAAAAAACATACCCGCAAGGCATATATATAGAGTCTGTTTAATAAAACAATATAAAACGTTAAATCAACATACGTCATCATGGCATGAACTTCTCAAAATCAAATTAATCCCTTGCTACCAATTTTTCTCAACCATTCAGCTGTCAAGCACTCAACTATTGAAACTTTCAGCTACCATGTCACACAGAGGTATACTGTTTCTATAACTTGTATCTAGTCTCCTTTCACACAGGTCTTCGTGCATATACAGCCCCACTACTCTATACGTCACACATCAGCAAACAAAGCGGGCAACTCCGCTCAACTCTCTCTCTCTCTCTTTCTCTCTCTCTCTCTCTCTCTCTCTCTCTCTCTCTCTCTCTCTCTCTCTCTCTCTCTCTTTCTCTCTCTCTCTCTTCAAAACAATACTGCTGGTGCTATACCAGCCCCTGAAATTATATATATCACTTATGGCAGACCCTAAGATTACACGGTCTGTCCTTTATGGACAGAAATATGTACACAATTTTCAATTGCTTTAACCGCAATTCACCCATAACACCGACACAAAGTTAACTAGCTACCTTGTGTAGTCCACATTTGTACTTCTCAGCTTACTCCCAATCATATATCTTTCTGACCGTTCACCACTTTCATTGAAATCCTCAATTGTCAGTGATACTAATTTGACACTCAGAATTCAAACACTAACTAAACGTCTATAAATCCAGAACACAATCAACAATGGCAAAGCTAGGCCAACACAACTTCAAATGCGAAAAGTCTGAGTGTCAAATCCTTTCATCCTCCACACTCAAGCCGCAACTAACATACGGAATAAATAACTCATCATCATTACCTCACCATGCACAATCTGAACATATAATGGAGATTCACTCTCACAGTCATTCCTTATCCAGCTGCCTTACACGTCAAACACCAAACCTTTCATCTATTCTTCCTGTATCTGTTCATTCTTATTTAAATGTAACCACGGCCTTATGGATTTCATGAGACTTCTACACCTATCCTCTGCTTCAGCCTTACGCTGTTGTTGCGTTCTACCTTCCACTAAACACACATATTTCTTTTGGCAGGTATCTTTCTCTCTCACCTTTGGTATTCGTCTCCTAGCTTTCGCTACTTTTCTGTCATATATATTTGTGTCTTCTTTGGACGTTTCACAAAGCAAAATTTTACTTGCTCATTTGCTGTCAATTATCCCCTAGGATGAACCAACTCCTCCATTGGCAGGACAAGTAGGTTTCCCGTTTCTCCTGTATTTACTCATTCTGTTTAAGCTCCCGTCATGAATATATTCTACTTCAATTTCTGATAAGTCGGTCGATTCGTCTCCTATGTTTACAAGCAAACTTGTTTCGGGCCTAGACTTAGCACTTTTTTCTAATTTTCTTTCTGGTGCCCTTCGTCTTTATTTGCTTGTCCTTCGTACGGTCTGTCTCCCTACCTTTACCTGTAACAACCTTTCCCAGCTTCTCTTGAACCTGTTCAGTCATTCTCGCGGAGCTTGTCTGACTTCTTCTTTCGGTCTCCCTAGTTGGTGGTAATAGAGCTTTCTCTCTTATCCTATCTATATTCGCCTGCGGGCTTTTCTCCACTTTATTAACTGTCTGCGTCTGGGTGTTCTTTTCTAAACTCCCTACCATCTGTTTTTGAGTCTCTTGTTCTACCTTTTCTACAACTTTAGTCCCCCTTTTCAGTCTATTGATGACACTTCTATTCAGTTTATTGATGACACTTCTGGACTACAGTGGTTCGTTTTGGCTGTCTCTTCTTCCCCACTACTTACTTTTGCTAGTTTATATTTCAGCTGTCTCATCTGAAACCGCCGGTCTCTCTGGCCTAGGGGTTACAACACTTTCTTCGTAATCCCGTTTATCACGCAGAGTCTCGTAGCAGGGCGAGAGCTGGGAGCGGTTCGACCCCCGCTGGTGACTTGCGGGATAACTGAGCCGGCCGCTCCGAAAGCAATGGCAAACTACTGAGCGTAATATTGCCAAGAAATCAACATACAGCTGAAAAATGCTGATGTTGACAGCGATGTCCTGTAAAGGATATGCAAAACATTTAAAACGTTTGAAATCAGTTTTCTCTAAACGTTCTCGCATCCTTGCTAGTTGACGGCCAGCTCCATCTTTTCCTGTTAAATTTCTTCTGTCGAAAACTGTTGACCTCTAAGTTTTTAGTTTGTTTCTCCACCAGGCCTTGTGTCCCGTCCATATGTGATTTCCTAACTATACTATTAACTTCTCTATTATTCTTGTCGTATGGTTAGTTATTATCGTAAACCTGCTGACATCCACTGAACTTACTCACACCATAACCTCTCACACCATTTCCATACACCGCTCTTTCAAACGTCTGCCCCTTCAACCAGTCCAATATACACATAATTCTATGTATGGACACTTCCTGTTGTTTCAATAACCTATCTAGTCAGCAGATTACCTTCCCTGTGTCCATTCTAAAACCTATAAATTAAGACAAAATATAATTATATTTAAAATAATTAACTATGGCTACTTCACCGGACGTCCAAGTCCTCCCGTCCTCTGGTTACGTCCCGACGACAACGGCGCTCAGCAGTTGACCAGGGCAGGCTCCAACCAGATAGCAACACTCAGGGGCGCACTGCTATGGTAACCCCGACAGTATAACGGTACTCAGGAGCAGCACGGCTATGGTAAGCCTGACTCAGCGTCTGCCTCCGCGGCAACAATCCAAGTCCGAAAATCCTGTAGGAGCAGCACCAAATCGACTAACCTCTTTGGCAGTGTCTCCAACCATTATGGCCAACCACCGCAGAGGGGTCTATGGCAGCCGGATCGCATAGCAGTTTGGTAGATGGAGACATTGTACTTCCGCGTTGTTAAAGATGGTCAATCTAACTCCAAGGCAAAATCAACATGTAATTATGAACTTCGTCGAACCCCAAGGTCGACAACGTAATGAAGAAAGGCATCATCCATCAAGTTTTGCATTGTAGTTTATTGGTTATAATTTCAGATGGTGGTTCTACATCGTCGACCGATCACACAAACAAAGGTCCATCAGTTACCAGTTGCAATACAAAAAAAAAAAAAAAAATCATGCATCCATACAAGTGAATAGCTTATGACCATCGTAGAGTTATCAAAAGATGGTATTCATTATACTATTCCTTAATATTCCTTCCAATTACAAAAACCTATTACTCTCTATCTTCTAGATGTTATCAATTCCTCCTCTTTAATAATACGCCTGTCTCCTTCCCAAGGCTTCTCTCCTGTATGTTTATTGTCGTCAAGTTACGTCTTATTCTTTACGCCATTTTCACTAGCCCCCATAGTTAGTTAGTTAGTTAGTCGACAGATCATCCTCATTGCACATCGAATCATTCAGTTCATAAGTGCTCGGATCCCCTCCTCAGCAAATCCCGCAGCGTGTAGCGGCTAACGACACCAGTTCTGTGTTGGTTTATCAGTCTTCTTTGACTTCCTGCGTAGTGTTCTTGTTTGGCCACCCCTCTTTTAATTTGCTGTTCTCGCAGTCTGGCCATGGTTGTAGATTCACAGTCATTACTTGGTTCACGCAAAAGTCTTACTTCTCGTAGATCATTCAGAATGTCAGTCTGGTCCATGGCGCGTCTGTCCTCAACAGTAGCGTTACCTGCGAGCATGTCAGCCCGCTCATTCCCTTGTACTCCCGCATGCCCTGGCACGAAGATGAAACTAACCTTTGTCAGCCGAGACCCCTCCTGAGACCATTTCTCAGCAACCATTCTCTTCGGATCCCCTCCCCCCCCCCCCCCACCTTCTCTATCCTCTTGAGCATGTTCATTGAGTCGCTAAGGAAACATGCCCTAGTGAATGTCTGTGTCTCGAGCCATGTTATTGCTTTACTTACTGCCATGACTTCCATAGTCAGGCTACTTGTGGTCTCAGTAAAAGCACCAGAGTCCTCCTTCACAATTCTCCCTCCGGCCTGAGCCGTAAAGGCCCATGAGCTTCTCACATGTCGGACGACCGACCCATCTGTGTAGATGACAGCATCACCGTCTAGTGAATTCTCGAAAATCAACGCTTGTACTTCCGCCTCCACAGCTGCCGGGTTTTCTTGTCTGCATTTTCTGTCTAGTTGGATGCAAACTGAAAAGGATGTGCAGAAATCGGCTGGCACTTGTACCCACTCCTCGCCAGTTTCTAAGTCGTCAAGTGAACACACCTGTTGAAGAATGTCTTCGGCTTGACCCATCCACGACCATCCTCTTTTTAACCTGCTGCCCTTCACCTTCCTAATTTCACTATGCAGTGGATGTTGTGTGTTTGCGTTAATTCTGAGGTAGGCGCGTGCCCTGCAAACTTGTATTCTCTCTTCAATGGTTGGAAAATCAAGAAGGTAGCGCATCGCCCTGCATGCTGTATCTCTTGTACATCCAAGAATAATGCGCATAGCTTCATTCTGTATCCTTTCCATCCTTTCTATCTGCTTACGGCTGAGAGTCAGGATTGCCATCGCATACTCAAAAACAGACATGACCAGCCCTTCGTATAGAAGACATAGATGGCGCTGCTCACAGTTTGCTGCCGCCGTCACCCGCATCGCAGCCAACCCCCGCTTGGCCTTTGTTATCACCTGGTCTATGTGCTCATTATAAGCAAGGCTTCGATCAAACCGTATCCCCAGGTAATTCATTGCCTGCGTTCTTTCCACCGTCTCTGAACACAGATTTACAGTTGGTGTTGGAGTGTTGACAATATGATTATTCACCGAGAACCAAGTCACTGTTGCCTTTGTTGGGTTGACCATTGTCACAGCTTCAGCACACCAAGTACTTATGCGATTGAGTTCAGTTTGTAGTTCCGCAGCAACCTGATCTCTATCCTTACCCTGGCGATACACTAAAACATCGTCGGCATATGACAATGTCCTGCCAGGTCCAATCATCTGCTCACTGGTGATTCTCACAGTGTAGGCGTTGAACAGTACCGGAGATAATGGTGATCCCTGTGGTAGGCCAGGATATATTGTTGTTGGTTTCAACAGCCACATCTAACAGCCACATCTAAAAACTGCTTTCCTTTGGAAGAGGGCTGCAGCGATCCAATTAAGGAGGAATGGACTTATTTTGAATTCAAGAAGCTGAAGCATTAAAAAACCCAATGGTACTCTGCTGTACGCGTCCTCAAGATCAATCACTGCAGCAAAGGTTTCAATGCTTGAGTGGAAACTTTCATAGACATCATGGGCAAAAACTGCTGCATTGGTCCATGTTTATCTTTTTGGACGATACCCACCCTGGGTAGATGGGAAAACACCTTGCTTCTCTAGCTGGCTTGATATTTTCCTTGCTTGCCTTTTGTATTCTGCATGGTTATAACTCGATATCCCTGAATTTTTGTGTGGTCTTTGCCAGGCTTCGGCAAGAGAATCAGATAGCTGTGTAACCACCCCTCCTTGATGTTAGCACTCCCTATACTGTTGTTGTACATGTCTGCTAGTTTCTCTAGCTCGTTGTCAGTACACCTATTGATGTCGTTGTATCTTATGCCATCTGGCTCTGGAGCACTGTTTTTTGATCGTCGAAGCACAGCCTTGATTTCTTTCACTGTCACTGTGTCTTCATCCGAAGTGTTCTGGGCCTTGAACCTGGCTGGGGTGACCTCCATGGCAAGATTTCGGCCTCTTATGTCTGTCTGGTTGCTCTGCTCTAGATAGCGTTCAAAGAGGGCTTTGCCCTTGTCCTCGTCAGTCCTCTGCCAAATGAGGTCAGCACCTTGGAAGTCAGAAATGCTCTTATTCTTGACTATCCCGCTCATGCTTTTATGTAGTCGCCAGAACAATTTCAGTGACTTGTCTGTGCTTACTCTTTGACACACCTCTGCCCATTTTTCACTTTTAACCACCTTGATCAGTTATTTTTTTAAAACAGCTTACTTTTGTGTGCATCTCTCTTTCTAAGTGCATGCAGGGACTGGGATGGCCAGCTCTGTTCTTCTTGGCATTTTGCCATCTCCTTACAGCACCACGTTTATCCAACCACGCCTTCTCCATCTCAAGATTCCACCACGGTGGCTGCTCCCAGCTTTTTTTCCTGCCATGAAGCTTTCTGCGCTTGTCGTGTCTTATTTTACTCACCACATCTTGCCCTGTACTGTCATACTGGGAAGTCTTGACCGCTAACTTGTGCTGTCTGGTTCTGTCTTTCTCCATCAATATGCTGCAAGGGTGGTGGTCGCTGCCGTGGTGTCCTAGGGCACTCCATCTACACACTGTAGTGAGCGATGGAGAAACCAGCGCCATGTCACTTAAGCACTGCCACTTCTGGGAATCCATATTCGCGTTGCGGGCATAAACATTAACCAACACGAATGGTACACTGGATTGAACTCTCAACGCCTGTATTTGTATATCGTCACTGTCCCAACTGGACATGTCTAGCTCTGACGCCACCATGCTGTCGCGAACGAGAATCGCCATTCCCAGATGTCGTCTGTTGTAGAAACATTTGAAGCCGGCAATTCGGAGTAGCTGATCACCTAGTCTTGTCTCATGGAGCGCTACAATGTCATTCCTGTAAACCAGATTTTCTAAAATAGGACCCCGTTGTTCTACACTGGCGCAGTTCCAATACAGAATACGGATATTCTTAAGGCCCAGACGGTCACACTTGAGTCTAAAACGTCTTATACCACCAAGCTTACCTTGTCGCTTGCAACCTGCCCGGCGCCCACGCCGTCTTGTTAGGTTGACTACCAACCGCTCGGAGAACTCACGTTGTTCCGCCATGTTGAAAAACCCGAACACCACAGAAAACCACACACGCTGCGAAAATTCACTCAAGGATTGCTTCGCTCGATGCACGACCTCCATAGCATCCGCGCAGATCTTGAGTAGAAACTCCTGGTTTTACATCCTGGCACACAAATTACACGCAAGAGATGAATAAATCCATCTCCTACGCGAAAAAAGTTAACGATCACAATGCTATCGGGCCAGATGTTGCCCAGACGAGTTACTTGACTATATACTTGCGCACTATTGCCCTCTCATGCATGTACCTCTTTGTTAAGAGAGATGATCTATTATGTTGATGATCTATTATATCATGTTATGATATATTGTTCTGATGCATGTGGTGTGGTGGATGTGCATGTTAGTCCTAGCTGTAGCAGAGAACTCTCACCGACCTCCTTGTTTCAGGATCTGTTTATACGATGGAGATTCGAAGAGTTAGACCATAAACTCAATGGGACCACCTCATTCCAGTGCCTGTCAAGGTGATGTTTTGAGGCAATACTGGGAGTGGTCAAATGAATCTGCCAGAGTCAACACAATAGAGACACCTGAGTTTTAGAATGTCACGGTGAGTCTAAGCTAAGACAGCCGCGACGAGTCTGACGAAGATTTGGTCAACAGATCCCGGTTGGGTCTAGGACTGATGCGTCTCCTGATTCATGCCAGTAAGGTACTGGTGAATGTCTATGAAGACTCGAAGGTAACTCTATAGTAACATGTGCACTCAATGACATTAGTTCAAGTTGAGTTGAAGGACGTGAACTCTGTTGAACAGTCATTACGATGGCCAATTTAATTATGTTTCAGGCCCGGCTGGGTCTTAGTGAGGTCCAATGTATAATGATTCATCTAACTCCGGTGTGGATCTATATTTGAGATACTCTATGAAAGCTGAACGTGGTCAGTGACCCACAACAGTAGTTTGCGATTTTCGTGAACACCGGAGGGACAGACTTGTTCGGGTAGGGAGATACCCCATTCCTGGGTGAACACCGGAGGGACCGACTTGTTCGGGTAGGGATCTATCCCTTCCTGTGTGAACACCGGAGGGACAGACTTGTTCGGGTAGGGATCTATCCCTTCCTGGGTGAACACCTGAGGGACAGACTTGTTCGGGTAGGGATCTATCCCTTCCTGGGTGAACACCGGAGGGACAGACTTGTTCGGGTAGGGATCTATCCCTTCCTGGGTGAACACCTGAGGGACAGACTTGTTCGGGTAGGGATCTATCCCTTCCTGGGTGAACACCTGAGGGACAGACTTGTTCGGGTAGGGATCTATCCCTTCCTGGGTGAACACCGGAGGGACAGACTTGTTCGGGTAGGGATCTATCCCTTCCTGGGTGAACACCGGAGGGACAGACTTGTTCGGGTAGGGATCTATCCCTTCCTGGGTGAACACCTGAGGGACAGACTTGTTCGGGTAGAGATCTATCCCTTCCTGGGTGAACACCTGAGGGACAGACTTGTTCGGGTAGGGATCTATCCCTTCCTGGGTGAACACCGGAGGGACAGACTTGTTCGGGTAGGGATCTATCCCTTCCTGGGTGAACACCTGAGGGACAGACTTGTTCGGGTAGGGATCTATCCCTTCCTGGGTGAACACCTGAGGGACAGACTTGTTCAGGTAGGGATCTATCCCTTCCTGGGTGAACACCGGAGGGACAGACTTGTTCGGGTAGGGATCTATCCCTTCCTGGGTGAACACCGGAGGGACAGACTTGTTCGGGTAGGGATCTATCCCTTCCTGGGTGAACACCTGAGGGACAGACTTGTTCGGGTAGGGAGCTACCCCATTCCTAGGTGTGTTTGATTGTGACATTGCTTCTCTGTGAAGTCATTAGATGCCTACAGAGCTGTGTAGAAGTGACATTGTGAATATGTTGAATGACAATGACAATGGATTACTAACCAGCGACAGTGTTTGTAAATGGAGTCAACGCTCCGGTAGTGTGTTTAAGAACAGTTCATCCCATTAACTTGAGATGCCAAAGAGCAACCAGGCTCTTATCTTCTATTGTATTGTGCCACAGTACTTATCAGATGGGGACATCTCGAACTCTAGGGTCGCCTATAAGTCATCAGTAGAGTGGAACTTGTTGTGATTTATTCAGTCATCGAGGGATGACCAGCGTACATTGTTGAAGTGCCAGTCAGGTATCAGATATACGCCTGACCAGTCCGAGATCTTACTCACAGTGGAAGGAGAGAACTCTGGAAGGGTCAACAACTTGGAGTTCCTGTGCACTGGAGGTTCATCGGGTGAGTCGTTAGCCGCGACTGGACGACGGCACGGACTGAAGTCACATGCTCCAAGATGATGACTGATCATCTGTAGATCTTCTCGCTGCTCTCATTCAGCGGTGTACATATTGTCTTCTATCCAGGCTTTTAAGCCATCCCTCTCTGAGTTTAGTTGGACGTATTAAGACATTAAATTTTGATTTGTTGACCATGGCTTTGAGTACTAGTATGACTGTTGTCTTTTCCGAGCCCCCTGTGGGTAGGAATCCATAGGTGGGGAGGGAAGGTAAGCTGTCCCGGCTTGTGTGGGGCCCTGTAGATGTAAAGTCCTATTGGGGTGGTCGGAGCAACGGCTGGGGATATTAACTATTAGTAACGTACCTGTCCAAGCCCCAGGGGTCTTGATACACTCTTCCATGTCCATAAACTCCTTGGGTGCTGTTGAAACCAGGTGTTTCCAATTATCAAATCATGCTCTTTTGCCCACTGTACAAGTCTGCAACCTCTTTCATTCTGTTCCCCTAGTCCATACTTGCCTACTATGCATCCGTCCTGTTGATTTCCAACTTTGGCATTCAAATCACCTATTATGACATTTACTTCAGAAATCTTGCATTTATTGAAGGCTTTCTCTAAATCACTATAAAATTCATCAATGCTACCATCAATACTTTCTGTTGTTGGTGCATAAACTTGTATGACGTTGACATCAAAAGGTCTTCCACTCAACTTCACCTGTAACACTCTGTCTGATACTCGAGAATTCGGTAGACGGTGATGCTGTCATCTATACAGATGGGTCGGACGTCCGACATGTGAGGAGCTCATGGACCTTCACTGCGCGGGCCGGAGGGAGAATTGTGAAGGAGGTCTCTGATGCTTTTGTTGAGACTACAAGTAGCCTGACTATGGAATTCATGGCAATAAGTAAAGCAATAACATGGCTCGAGACACAGACATTCAATAAGGCATGTTTCATTAGCGACTCAATGTGCATGTTTAAGAGGATAGAGATAGGGTGGATTCGAAGAGAGTGGTTGCTGTCTCTGGAGCGGTCTCGGCTGATAAAGATTAGTTTCATCTTCGTGCCAGGGCATGCGGGAGTACAAGGAAATGAGCAGGCTGACAAGCTCGCAGGTAAGGCTAAGGTGGAGGGCGGACGCGCCATGGACCAGGCTGACATTTTGAATGATCTACGAGAAGTAAGACTTGTGCGAGAACCAAGTGATGACTGCGAATCTACACCCATGGTCAGACTGCGAGAACAGCAAATCAAAAGAGGAGTGGCCAAACAAGAACACTTCGCAGGAAGCCAAAGAAGACTGATAAACCAACACAGAACTGGTATCATTAGCCGCTACACGCTGCGGGATTTGCTGAGGAGGGGATCCGAGCACTTATGGACTGAATGGTTCGATGTGCAATGAGGATGATCTGTCGACTAACTAACTAACTAACTAACTAACTAACTAACTAACTAACTAACTAACTAACTAACTCACTCACTCACTCACTCACTCACTCACTCACTCACTCACTCACACACTCACTAACTCACTCACTCACTCACTCACTCACTCACTCACTCACTCACTAACTAACTAACTAGATAACTCTGTCTGATACAGTCCAATATCCCTTTATATACCTTTAGATTGCAACCAGTATAATAAACATTCCCATATGTATGGTTGGTTACACCTTCCTCAAGTAATTATAATGGCCATGTTAAAAACTGTCTTAGTGAGTAGTGTATTATTGATTATTGTCCATGCTTTTTAATGAATATTGTTTTGTTATTGTCTAAGATTAGTTGCATAAGTGATGCATGAATGAAATAACGTATGAGAGGAAAGAGAGAATAAGGGCACAATTTCAGACGGGCCTTCGTGCGCAATTTAACCCTTTGAAAATAAAGTTTTTTCGTTCGTTCGTTCTTTTGATTAGTTATTTATTTATTTTTGTTTTAATTTTTCGTTAGTTTGTTTTGACGTTGAGCGTAGTCCGCACATGACTGAATTTTGCGTGTGGGTCAGTTTCCCGTATTACTAGTGTCCCTCACCATCAGCCAAACCGATTTCTGAGGTTCTTGTAATTTACATCCCCAAGTCAAGGATACAATGTCAACGT
Source organism: Cepaea hortensis (assembly GCA_963921405.1). Classification (NCBI taxonomy): domain Eukaryota; kingdom Metazoa; phylum Mollusca; class Gastropoda; order Stylommatophora; family Helicidae; genus Cepaea; species Cepaea hortensis. Next base: position 13,210,240 of record OY992889.1, on the reverse strand, counting down.
TTAAGTCCAACTGACCGGTTTCTGGAGAAAACCCTCTACCTCACCATCATCCCCCCCCCCCCCCGGACGTTTAAGGGCGAGTGATTTTAACCTTTCGGTCACGTGACTTCTTTGATTGTTGCTCAAGCTTTCATTCACACTAACAACACTCCGACAAAGCGCGCTTGTCGCCGGTCGTACAGTTTGAGACGCACTGACATACATACACTGGCTCGTGACAAGAGTAAGAATCGAAGCCAGAACACATCTGAAAGATAAAACCGTCACTTTATCAGTTGTGATCTTTATTTTGTACTCAACGGTTGCCTCCAACCACGGGGGAAGGGGAAAGGGGGAGGGGGTGGGAATACTGTGTAGAAATTGACCGCGGTTATCTCTGAGGTTAGAAACTAATATCAGCCTTGGTGCTATATAAATCAGTCGCGAAACATATCTTTCATTTGACAGACCGGCCTAGATTAATAAGGTGTAGGGGATTCAATGATCTTATGTGACTCAACGTTAGTTACATATTCTTTAAGGACGTCGCAATCAACCGCATGATTGTTTGTTGTTTGTGATTCTTGGTAAGTTACGTTCAGTAGTTTGCCATTTATTTCTGAAAAGACAAGCACTCATAACATTGAATGAAAACTAGCATAAGGCTGTCTGCTGCCAAATCGCCCGCAGCTGTGTTTCGAACGCGGGTAGGAGGGATTACGAATTGAACTTTTAACCACTTCGTCAGAGCCTATGTGTTTAAATTCACTAAAGGAATGCACCGTTTGGAAATACTTCTATGCTATGTGGGTCTGATATACACACATTTTCTTCTATATTCAGATCTACAAAATGTGATATCACTGTCACCTTACAGACCCATAGCTATAAACTACTTCTGGAAAATGTATTAATTAATGCTACTATGGAGCAACAGTTTTGGTTTACATATCAAGTCATCCAAACCACACCGCATGCAATTCCTGCTACTGTTTGTTTTCAGGCATATTTGAGGCAGGGGATCCGGTGGAGGAGCCAGCGGTTTGCCGAAAGCTGTGATCAGAGCGGAGTTTTACGGGGTGTCTTTCTTGTATGTTGCTGACCTTGGTGAGGCCCGTGTTGATACGGTTTCCGTTTTGTGTACTGTGTATATTTAACGCTTGCTTTATGGCAGTCCTTGTCAGGTTAAGTATGGTTTGTAATAAGCTTCCGAAAGATAATACTGCTTACGAGCAAACAGTCGCATCCGCTCCGTCACCGATTGCAGTTATACCTTTTTACTTTGAAGTACAATGTAATAAACTAGTGTCTGTTAAAACGGCCAGGTGCCAGCTCTACACTGGGTGTTTTCTTTTCGCTTAGTTATTAGCGAAGATCATCATCTTTGCACCTCGGATAAGTCCACTGGTGCTCTGATCTCGGCCGTGACAACTCTACCAGCGTATATCGACTGCTTACACAAGTTCTGTTTTGATTAAGCAAAAGTCGTGTGCCCTTGAGAAAAAATTCGTGTGTGGCGGCTCCCCTCTTCACTCCCATCTCCTTCACTCTGGACAAGGAAGCAGATACTCAAGCATCCTTGCAGTCATCTGTTTGCCCCGCATCTCTTATAGCATTGATAATGTCCGGCTTATTCATTGCTCTTCCCACCTCGAACATCACAATGTTCAGAAACCAATAGTTGCCTCTCATGCCTGAGTGCCCCAGTATGTAGATGAAAGTTAGCTGGACTAACTATCATGTGCTCTGCGTGTCGAGCCACTCTTGTCGTATGAGGCCAGTTTGGACCTTTTTCAGTAGGTCCTCCAATTGTTTACAGCAGTTTCACCCATTAATGTTTAGATCTAGGAAAAAATCTACTAGTCGTTGTCGTTAGTCGCGGTTCCAACTTCACAGCAAAGGGTCATCCCACAATTTTGCAATCCTGTGCCAGTGAATATCACACAAAATGCTCCTCACTGTGCCATGTTATAAGTGTAACAGACAACAATCCCGACAAACCAATAGTACGCAGAAGTATACATGCAAAAGCCCGCTGCTAAAATGTCAACACAACAGACCGCCACCAAACTTACAGTTCAACGTCGATGGAAAAGGTAGTCACTAGAAAACCAGCAGTTGCACACACATTACTGCTTAAGTCACAGCCATCTACTTCAGCAACCGATCTTCCGCCAGTTTTCTGACAACACAAACAACCGCTGACAGACGTAAAAGCATTCCACACGAAATCTACAGCGCACAGTGAAGCTGTAAGCACTTAATTCAGTAGCTGGGTGACGGAACCATGTACAACCAGTCCAACATGAGGAAAATGCGTAAGCAAACCGTATCCAGAAGTAAAAACAATCGAGGGCACTGAAATGCTCAGCAGCATATCCGCCATATTTGTATTTTTCGTCAAGATATTTTAGTATTCTTTTCTGTAACATTCGTATTCAAAAACCTTGATATTCCATTTTCTTGATTGCGAACTGATCCATTATTCACTTATGTATGTTTTAACAGTAACTGATACACGTTCTTAACATACAGGTACTTTTATATGTATTACAATCATATTGCACGTATTGTTATGACATTTAAAACACTCTTTCCATAAGCAGTAAAGCTGAAATAACATCTACACACAGCTGCGGCTTGTCTCTTCTGAGCTTTTACAACCACTTGTTTTCCTCAGGAGTCGGTAATGAGACTTGTGAATAAGTGAGGGTAACAATATGGTGGCATCAACCAGAAACCTGTACATTGTAATGTTTATTGGTGTGGCTTGTGGCCTGAAGTCGATACATGATGATTGCCCTTACAACACAACAGTAAGTACGCAATGTGTAGAAGACATTCACATCACTCCTAATGTTTATATTCTTCCTCTGCCCTTTAACCCTCATTGGAATATATGTCCTCAACCATCTCACGCCAAAGCCTCATATCTTTACCTATGCATCTTCTCATCTTATCTTGTTCCTTTTGTATCTTGCGGTGTTGAGGTGAAGCATAAATAGCGGAAGAGTGCCCGTTCATGGGCTTCATGTATCGAGATTCCCATGGAGGGAGAGGGTAGAAAATATTGTGACAAAGATGGAGGGGTAAACCATAGACAATAATTATGAGGCTCGGATGCATTGAAATGTAAATGCAGACATAACATGGAATGAAATAGGAAGGGGCACCACACAACACACACACAACTATAAAAATAATGATTTATAAACTCTTCGTGACCATAACAGGGACGGAAATGTTAGGGGTATTCATTAAGTACAAAGAACTTTATTACAAGGTGAATGGGATAGTATGGATAACGGAAAATCTAATTATAGGACATAAGCTGATTCTAAAGCAATGCTCTATATAGGGGTCACCAAGATCGAGCAGTTTGCGCAAGCGCAAAAGCGATTAAAATGGCTGCCCCACTACCGACTTGCACCGTGCAAGAACAACGAAACCTTATTTGTTGTTGTTGTTGTTTTTTTTTTGGTGGTCAGAGAGTGAGAAATCGAAATAAAATATAATTGTTCAGTATAGTCAGTTTGAGTCAAGGGAGAGTGCATGAATAGGATAAAACTTCAAAATGGAAAACAAAACGTAATTGATGAACCACGCAGTAGGAGACTTGCAAGTGTGGCAACTGACATAATGAAACAGCAGATCGACCGGCTAGCCCATGACAACAGGTGACTGACTGTTGATGAAATAGCCGTGGATGGTAACATGAATCATGATGCTGCGTACACAGCTGTCCACGATTACCTAGTTATAGGAACGTGTGTAGCCGAGGCAGATTTCCGATGATCACAAAAGAAGGTAATCGAGACGATGCGAAATTGGTTTAAGGCCACACTCAAACACTTTTTCTTATAGTCTGTTTATTTTTTTCTGCCCCAATATAAAATTCCATATCTCAGTAACCAACTGAGGGAAAATTATGAGATTTAGCATATAACCTTATCATTATGTCCATCCAACAAACACACTTTGGTTCTGGAGATTGTACAGAAGATTTCAAAGTTTGTTTATATGCGGTATATAATTTACGCCTCAGAGATTAAGTCCATAATTTTAAAAGTATTACAGCTGCACCAAGACACATCCGCGCTTTTTAAAAAATTGTCTCGTGGTTTCCGTTTTGGCACAAACTGCGCGCAGTTAAATGGATTGTTCAGAGATGTCTTCAGTGTGGGTTATTTCATGATTGATTGATTGATTGATTTAGGAACCGACATCACATGATTCAGGACATTCCCATAAGCGCTCCGTCCCCATGCTCAGCAGCCAGCGAAGAGTTCCAACACTAATAGTTCCAGTAGCAATCTGATTATATGTCCATCTCACCTTTCCTCTGAGCGTCGATCGTCGGCCAGATCCCCTCGTCACACCTCGCTGTCTCATTCTTACCAGACTAGGGTGATCCATTTGCTCCTCCGAGGTGTACACGTGCTCCCACAAGGCCGCAACCACGTCTGTCATGTCATGCATCAATACTCCACCAAGTTTTGCCGAGCCAACCAGTCTGTTCGCGTGTTCATTCCCCAGCACACCGGCATGCCCAGGAGAAAAGATCCAGGTGATGCTTGATACCCATGACCTCCGAAGCGAAACAAACCACTCTGCACGAAGCTTGCCTGTTCTCACCCTCCTTAGCATGCCTTGTGAATCAGTTATAGTCACAATGTATGTATGTGTAGTGTTCTCTATCCAGCGGAAAGCTGCACTGACCGCCTCCACCTCCATTCTTAAGCTAGATGTTGTGTCATCATACGCCAGGCTCTCCTGCACCAAACGCCGACCATTAGCTTTTGCTAAGAACCCACAGGCACTTCTTCTGCCTCTCAACACCGACCCATCCGTGTAGATAATCACATCACCCGGGCGAGAATTATCCTGAATTAGTTGCTGAATTTCCACTTACGTGGCCCCTGCTGGCCACTCCCTGCTCTCCCGGTTCAATGTGATTATAACTCTGCACAAGTCTGACTGCTCGGCTGGCACTCTGACCCACTCCTCTCCTTGTCTGATGTTCTCCAAGGGGCACACCTGTCTGATCGTATCCTCTGACTGAGCCATCCATGATTTCCCTCTTATCAGTCTCTGACCCTTAACTGCGTCCAGCTCCTCATGCAACGGGTGATCTGTGTCTGCAGCTACTCTGAGGTATGCCTTCGGCTGCATCACCTTATGCCTACCAGCAACAGTCGGCAGACCAAGGATGTAACGCATACACACTACTGGGGTGTCTCTGGTGCATCCCAGAATGACCCGCATAACTTCGTTCTGTATGCGCTCTAATTTCACCAGCTGACTCTTTGAGACAGTGAGCAGTCCTAGTTCATAATCAATCACTGAGAGGATCAAGTGCTGGTATAGTGTAAAGAGCATTCTCTGCTCTGTGACCATTGCAGCCATAGTTTTAAGTGCATTGAGTCCCATTTGAAATCTTGTCACAACCGTCTCAACATGGTCCTTGAAGGACAGACTCCTGTCAAATGTGATTCCCAGATACTTCAGTTTGTTCTCTCTGTTGACGCTTCTGCCATCTATCGTGAGGCTTGGGGCATCATCTCTTACAATCCTGTTGTCCAGAGAGCACCACAACACAGCCGCCTTTTCCGGGTGGATGACAGCACTCATTTCAATGCACCAGTCAATCACTTTGTCTACTGTCACCTGTAACTCCTAGGCTGTTTGATCCCTATTTATCCCCTGCCTGTATGAAAGAATATCATCTGCAAATGTTAGAATCCTTCCAACCCCTGGTGCTTCTAGGTATGCAATCTTGCTCCTATATACAGTAAAGAGCACCGGTGAGATTGCAGATATCTGTGGCAGTTCCGGGGTTAAAATATGAGGCTCTGAGGTCCATGCACCCAGACAGAGAGCAACCCGACGAGAATGCAGGACGGCTGCTATCTAGTTCACCAACCAGGGATTGACCCCCTTCTCCATATGTGCGGTCATCAACATATCATATCGATCTCTATTGTACGTATCCTCGAGATCAAGCGCTGCCGGCATCGTTTCCTGTCTACTCTGCAACCCCTCATAAACGTCATAGGCAAAAGTGGCTGCATTTGACCAGGTATCTTTTCCTGGCCTGTAGCTCCCCGGGCCTCTTGGAAGAAGCTTCCCCCTTTCCAAAAAATCCTGCAGCTTGACAGCGACTATCTTCTCTAAAACCTTCCCAAATGCATTTTGAAGGGTGATGACCCTAAAGCCGCTAAGCTTTGAATGATCCTTGTATGGTTTTGGGAGAGGGATGAGATAGCTATGCAACCAATCCTGCGGTACTGATGCTGTCATAATGCTCTGATTAAAGCAGCCGGCCATCTCCTTCAGGTCTACATCGCTCAAAGCCTTCATATGGCCATACCTGACACCATCAGGCCCTGGTGCCGTGTCTTTTGCCTTTTCAAAATATGTTTAACATCTTCAACCCGTATGATGTCTTCATAAGGCATATTCTTCATTGTGCCAGATACTTACTCTTTAACTGCATCCCTGGTATCCGTATCATTATGATTGGTCTGCTCTAAGAATCTCTGGAGAAACGCCTCCCCTTTCTCCTTGTCTGTTGTCACGCGTACACCATCCTCTTTATAAATTGTTCCCACTGTCATAGGCCGATCTTTTCTTTATCCTCTCTAACTGCATCCATGGTATCCTCATCATTATGATTGGCCTGCTCTAAAGATCTCTGGAGAAATGCCTCCCCTTTCTCCTTGTCTGTTGATACGCGTACACCATCCTCTTTATAAATTGTTCCCACTGTCATAGGCCGATATTTTCTTTGCATTTGTCTGTGCAGTTTCCATATTACGTTCTTGGCCTCTGCAGCACATCGCTTGAAAGCCTCCACCGTGTCTTTCTTGTCATTTTCCGCTATGTTCACTTCCTCTCGTGAGCTTCGGGGTGTCTGTCGCACTTTTCTTAGCTGCTTCACTGCAGCTCTCTTTGCTTTCCACACATTGTCTACTTCTGGGGTCCACCATGGGGGCTGCAAAAAAGGAGTTTTAACAGTCCTGTTGCATGTCCCCTGTCTGAGGCTTATATTATATGGTTATATAAATAAATATATAAATAAATCTTACCATTAATATAATATTAATAGCTAATATTTGAATGTGTAAATATTGCTCAATGGGATTGAATGTGAAATTGTGTACACTTCAAAGCATCGCTATGAAGTTGTACACATATTTTTGTCAAGAAGCTGATCGCAGGAAACTGTTTCATACTGTTACAAATCCCGAAAAAAGAACAGTGCATGCATTGAGTTTGAGTAAACGATCGTTTCGTCGATGGGCGCAAGAATCTGGAATGAAACCAACACACGATAAGCAAACGGTAGATAGAAAGGCAATTGTAGACAGCTTTGACAAGGATGTCATCAGGCGAGTTATTATAAAAATGATGGATGCCAAAGAAACAGTGACTGTGTGAAAACTGAGGGTTTGGTTGAGAAAGAACAATAACATACAGTTATCCAAAACAACTTTGTGGAAAATTATAAGGACATTAGGCTTCACTATTTGAAATTGCAAGGGAGGTAGAAATAATCTTTGCGAGCAACCGCATTTAGGAGCCATGAGAAGCAAATACCTACGTGAAATAAGGGAAATGCGCAAAGAAAATTATGGCATAGTGTGTTTGGATGAAATGTGGATCAATGCGCACCACACAAGTGATAAGGAATGGCAATCAGTGGATGGAAAGATAAAGCGTTATGTGCCCAGTAGTATAAGACAGCTTTTGGTCATGGCTCATGCTGGTAATACGCATAATGGTTTACAACAGAATGCTGGGCTCTTGTTCGTATCAAAGCATACAGACAATATGTATTATCATAATGAGATGAATGGTAATGTATTTAGAGATTGGCTCGAGAATACAGTACTTGCATCCCTTGATAGAACGTCTTGTCTACGTATGGACAATGCATCATATTACAGTGGTGTTGCCCAAGAAGACAAAGTCTCTACGGCATCGAGCACAAAGGAAGCAATACATATATGGCTCCGAAGGGAAAATATACCATTTCCAGAAACATATTTCAAGCTACAGTTGTTGTCCCTTGTAAAACAGGACCAACAAAAAGAAGAAATATCAAATCGACAAATTGATAGAAGAGCATCGTCATGGGTGCTTGAGACTTCCGCCGTACCATTCTCATATAAACTCTATAGAACTTGTGTGGGCTTAAATTAAAGGTCAGGTGGCAGCTGCCAATACTACATTCAAATTGTCTGACGTCAAGTTACTAACCCAGTCCGCGTTATTAAATATTGATAAAAATTACTGGAAAAAAATGGGAGGACCATGTGTTGAAAGAGGAAGAGGACTATTGGAGAAAGGATGGATTGAATTTTATGCAACCGAGAGCAATCATCAACCTACTGGAATCGTCTGACACAGATTAAGGTCTGAGCAGATTGCAGACCTTAATCTACGTGCACACTTACTGGGATATTTTGCTCCAACTATTCAGACGAATTGCAGGCCCTAAACATTACAGCATCAGCATAATGTCAATGGCAACAGTTTATATTCCACAGTGATGAATTTCCAATTCCGCAAGCCCCCAGCGGTGACAAACTACTGTATTAAAAAAAAAAAAAACCACACACACACACACTAAACGCATTGAATACCAACAGAAGAGTAATATTGCGGTGGAAACTGACATATTGTGGCATACCAAGAAACGTGAGAGCGAACACGTTGTCAAATTAGGGGACAACACACGTGCATACGAATCAATCTATAAACTTCAATGAAAAGAGGACCAACATCTTGGTCGTTAAGAAGAAAGCCCACTACAGAGACACTGACAACTATTTTCATAGTGCAAAACAGGTAATCATGTTCCGTCTCTGAACGGTAAACAGCAGAGTAGACAATCTTTCACGAAGACTCAAAGCGGGTCTGCCACCCATGTGTACGTGTGACCAAACTACACAGACACCTGAACATATCCTTAAAAATGGAAACATGATGACTAAATTGCGGTATCATTACTGGTCACTCCATACGCACATTAATGCACAGCTATTTGGAAGCTTTTACGAACTCAATATGAAAAGCTAACATGAATACTTGTGTACACATTATTAACCAGCAGGTGAAGAAACAAGAAGGAAATGAAAAATAAGGTAAGAAATATATTCCTTCTTTTTTCCTGTCAATTTACACATTATTTACCCCACGCCTCTGTAAATTCTGTGTCTTTACTAATATTACACATTGCACCCCTCTCGGGATTCTCCGTGGTGAAATGGTCAAGCCGTCTGACTCGGGTTCCGAAGGTTGTATGTTCGATTCCGGGCCGCGTCCTTCATTTCACGAGTGCATTTTTTTCGGAGACTCACGAGGGTAGTCGCTGGAGCTACGGAGTTCGTGCTTTGTGCGACGCTTTCCACGCTGCGGAAAGAGACTGAGCCATATGGGATAGAAACGCGGTGCAATGCAGTCGACCTTGTCGACTTTTAAGCTACTTCTTTTACTGCACCCACTCCCATACGAATCCGGATACGCCTTGTGTCGTCATCTGAATTGGCGGGACATTCATTACTGTAAAAACATGTTTGTTAGCAAGAAATCACTAGTTTGTCACCAAAGCATCAAAGAAATGTCGCCGCTTTCAATGATTTAAGTTGCCTTTGGACCTATCACGTGGGGGTAAATAAAAGACGGCAGGAAAAATTTCATAACGATGCAACAGACAGTGTTCAAAAAAATTGATCGTGAATGACGGCATTCATTTCTTGACATACTATAGAAGGCATCACTCAACAAGCTAGTGGACAGGTGCACGAAGTGTGTTTGTAATCAGAAAGAGTTTGTTGAGAAATAACACACATAATTTCTGGTCCTCATTATTGTAAAAATGTTATTCGTAATATTCATGTTACTTAATGAATTCTACTCGTACTTTATGCGGTTCCATTTGGTCTCTTAGATGTGTTCTTCACACTAGTGAAGGTTTTGCAAAAGGATAATGTGGATGTTCCTGAGTAACAACCAGCATGACATGTGTATCATCCCATCACGATTCTGTTCTGTTTGCATCCACAGCTATGTGTATGCGACTATATGGGATATGATATCGCGTGTGTCGGTTTGCAAGAAATCCCCCCACTGGTTGCGCATTACGTGCCCTATTATATGGCTATCACTCTGCAGGTAGGTGCAGTTTCATAATTAGTTTAGTACTACTACATTACTCGAACTTTAAGTAGTGAAGAAATCATTTGTCGTTGGCGTGTTCAGTGCTTATTTTATCTGTCAACTTCAGGCCGGGATAACACAATGGTAGATTTTCTTCTGTGTTTATCTGTATACTATAGTCAGTGATAATAAAGTGCACATTTTTCTATGTTTATGTGTATACTACAGGGATTGAAAACACAATGGTAGACTTGTTTATGCATTTATTAGCCGTGATAACACAATGTCTGTAAGGTGTGGAATGCGCCTGGCCCTGCAGCCAGCAGGGTTAGGATCGGCTAGCCTCTCCCAGGAGGGGTGAAGAGCGAAAATTAGTAGCCTGCCGATGACCCGCAGACTACACAAGTCAACCCCCACCTCCACGTGGTGCAGACCGGGCAACCATGACCGCGAGGTCATGGGCTAACGGGGCTATGGCTCGCCATAGGGGATGGACTCCCTGTGGTCAGATTAGTGTCCTAAACCTGCGACTGGCCTAGCAAGCCGGCAGGGGATCTTCATACTGCTCGTAGAAAAACTAAGAAGTATAAACGGACTGACCCAAACGGCTATCGACCCGGCAATGTTAACGGACTACGAGATAGATCAGCGATTCAAAAAATAGGCACAATGAACGTCTGTGGTTTCAATAGTAAAGAAGAAGAGCTTATAGAACTTCTACGAAGACATACATGATGTGCTAAATAAAATAGATAAGCAGGACAACATCATAGTTATGGGAGACTTCAATGCAAGACTAGGACATAACAGAGGGGGCATAGAAAAACACCTGGGAGCATTTGGAGATCAGCAAAATGAAAGGAATGATAACGGAAGTAGACTGATAGAGCTTTGCAGCCAACACGATCTCTATATAACAAACACATTCTATAAACATAAAGATTCGCAAGTATACACCTGGTATAAATGGAACAATCTAGATACTAAAAGCCAAATTGATTTTATATTAACAAGAAATAACAGAAAGAGAAATATATTAGATGCAAGAGCAGTGCCCAATTTCAGTATAAACACAGATCATAAAGCAGTCGTTGCCACAATAAGAACCATTAGAAGAAGAAAACAAAAAGCAGGAAAATACATGCCATGCGAATCAGTAAACTTAAAAAACCTTAAAGACGAGGCAGTAAGGGAAAATTATGAGAAAGAACTAACTGAACTCTTTGTAAAATTACCTACGGAAAGAAAAACAGTGGAAGAAGAATGGGAGACGTTCAAATCAAGCGTTTTAAATACTGCAAAAATAACATGCGGAACCACGAAAAAATGCAAAACACGGATAAAGAAAATAACAAGTTGGTGGAACGCAGAAGTAAAGAAAGCGGTAAAAGAAAAAAAGGAAAAATATAAAAAGTGGTTGAAGAGCAAACAGGAATGTGATCTCATAGAATACAGAATATCGAGAAGACATGTGAGTAGAATAGTAAAGAGGGAAAAACAGAAAGACTGGGAAGAGTATGGAGAAACCCTAAATAAAAACTACAAGGAGGCAACCAGAAACTTCTACAAAAAGATAAGTGCAATGCGAACCAGAGGAGTACCCTTTGACCCAACTGAAATAATTAACAGCGAAAATGGAGAACCAATAAGTGAACAAAAACACATCCTAATAAGATGGAAGCAGTATTTCGAACAACTTCTCAACATCCCATCAGATGTCACAGGAATTCAAGAGACCTACACAGATGTCACCGAGGAACTAGAACCAGACATACTAAAAGAAGAAATTATAGAAGCCATCAGATTAGCCCCATTGAACAAATCACCAGGACAGGATGAAATACCAAATGAACTAATTAAAGCAGCAAGGGAAGTAGGAACAGCTTGGCTACATAGACTATTCAACCATGTTTGGGTAGAACAACAGACACCACGAGACTGGGGAAACGCCATAATTATCCCAATTTGGAAAAACAAAGGCAGCAAAAGAGATTGCACACAATACAGAGGCATTTCACTGTTGAGTCATACTGGGAAAATATTTTGCAAAATTCTTGAAAAAAGATTACGAACTACTTTAGAACCCCAGCTAAGCGAAACGCAGCTTGGATTTAGGAAAAACAAAGGATGCACAGACGCCATTTTTGCTCTTAGACAACTTATAGAAAAATCAATTGAATTCAATGAAACACTCTACTTAGCCTTTGTTGACCAAGAAAAGGCATTTGATAGGGTAGATAGAAACAAGCTGTGGGAAATCCTTAAACAATATGGAGTGAGTACACATCTAACAAACCTATGTAGAAGTTTATACGACAACAGTGAATGCATAGTGAGAGCAACTGGAGGACACTCAGAACCCTTCACCATAAGATCTGGAGTACGACAAGGTTGTGTCCTGTCCCCTCTCTTGTTCATAACATATATAGACAACATATGTAAAGAAACCAGCCAAGCAGAGACAGCAAGAATACCGCATGACGAGAACACAGAAGAAGAACCATCTGCAAATCTAACCATTAGAGAACTCCTGTTTGCGGACGACCAAGCACTAATAGCAAAATCAGAAGCTGAATTACAAGACCACATGAATAGTCTAAACGAAATGTGTAGGGAACATAACATGAAAATTAGCACAAGCAAAACAGAGGTAATGACTATAACTAAAGAAGAACAAACAGCAACAATTCACCTAAACGAACATCCCTTGAAACAAGTAAAGAGCTTCAAGTACCTAGGAAGTATAATATCATCAAATGGCAGATCAGAAGACGAGATCGAAAATAGGTGCAATAAGGCAAATCAACTCATTGGACAAATGGCACCAATACTAAAGAACAAACATGTATCAATAACTACTAAGAAAGCACTTTACAACACAATCTTCCTACCAACTCTGTGCTACCAATGCCAAACCTGGACAATGACAGAAAAAGAGAAAAGAAAAATCACAACAACAGAAATGAGGTTCCTGAGAAGAATACTCAACGTATCAAGAAGAGATAAGATCAGAAATGAAGAAATCAGGACTAAAGTGGGGGTTAAAGCTGCTCTAGATTTTATTAGAAAGCAGCAAGTCAAATGGTTTGGCCATGCAAGTAGGCTACCAGTCAACAGCATGCCACAACAGGCAATGACGTACAGACCAGATGGAAACAGAGGAAGAGGCCGACCACGTAAACGCTGGACGGAGGGAATAACAGAATCCATGGGAATGTCGATATACGAAGCCCATAACCGGGCACTCTCACGAAGTTTATACTTCACCTCGACACCGCAAGGTACAAGAGGAACATGATGAGATGAGATAACACAATGGCGCACCTATATTCGTGTTTATCTGTACCCCACAGACCGTGATAACTGAATGGTGCACTTGTTTCTGTGTTTATCTGTATACTACAGGCCGTGATAACGCTGTGGTGCACTCGTTTCTGTGTTTATCTGTACACTTCAGGCCGTGATAAAATAATCATGTGTTTGTTTGTAATAATAAACTAGTGCGTTATTTTCGTGATTATCTGTATATTACAGGCCGTGATAACGCTATGGTGCACTTGTTTTTGTGTTAATATTTATACTACTGGCCGTAAAAACACAATGATGCACTTGTTTTCGTGTTTATCTGTATACTAGAGATCGTGAAAACTCTGTAGTGCACTTGCATATTTTGTTTATCTGTATACTACAGACATTGATAACACAATGGTGCACATATTTCCGTGTTTATCTGTAAACTACAGATCGTGAAAACTCACAAGTGCACTGTTTATGTGTTTATCTGTATACTACAGACCACAATAACTCAATACTGCACTTGTTTATGTGTGTATCTGTATACTACAGACCGTGATAATGCAATGGTGCGCTTGTTTATTTGTTTATCTGTATACTACAGACCGAGACAATTCAATGGTGCACTTGTTTCTAAGTGTATTTTACCTGCAAAATACAAGTGGTGGTGACTAGCTAGCTTGCATGTTTAAATGTTTCTTTGTCCGCCCACTACTGATGGCAATGACACAGTTACAAAGTTAGTTGCGTGTCCGTTATAGGCTGTGGCAGTCAACCCAAGCGTTTGTGTGTGTGACTGTTTGGGATTTCCTAAGCAATTGTATTGTATTGTATTGTATTGTATTGTATTGTATTGTATTGTATTGTACTTTATCCCGTGTGTTGCTCGGGCCCATAAAGGAAGCAAAGAATAGCAACACTGTAGCCTACCACACATGTCGTAAGAGGCGACTAAGGAGGCTTGATGGTTCCGTCGCACTGCTACTGAGTAAGTGCGTGGCGCGACACTGTGAGCTGTGAGTTTCGTGTGAAATGCTTTTGAATCTGCCCGAAGATTTTTGGAACGTGACTGCATGTTAGGAGTGATGGCGGATGGCTTTGTCCTAGAGTTGACCGGTGTATGCCTTATGCAGAAATGCGTGGCTGCTGGGCTTCTGGTTGACTGCCACTACCATCGACGATAAACTGTATTTTCATGGACTGTGTGGGTGAACATCTAGGAGACATCCAGATGGGAAAATGACTGCCGATTCCATCAGAGTTGAACTGGGTATTTCGAGGAGGACTATTGTGTTGAGATTCTGGCGGCGGCATTATGCACAGTGGATCTGTGCGGGCTGTTGTTTGTCGAGACTCCTGTCTTTTCCACTTTTCACATTGGGCAGTGGGGAGCATTTTGTATGATATTCACTGGCACAGGAACGGAGTATAATGGGGACGACCCGTTGCTGTGAAGTTAGAACTGCGACTAACTAAACTAACTAACTAACTAACTAACTAACTAACTAACTAGCTAACTAGCTAACTAGCTAACTAGCTAACTAGCTAGCTAGCTAGCTAGCTAACCAACTAACTAACTAACTAACTATCTAACTAACTAACTAACTAACTAACTAACTAACTAACTAAGTAACTAAGTAACTAACTAACTAACTAACTAACTGTATTGTACTGTATTGTAGTGTATTATTTTGCGGTGTCGAGGTGAAGTTTAAACGGCGAGAGAGTGCCCGTTTATGGGCTTCATGTATCAAGATTCTCATGGACTCTGCCATTCCCTCTGTTAATCGTTTACGTGGCCGGCCTCTTCTACTTCCATGTGGTCTGTACATGATTGCTTGTTGTTGTATACTGTTAGTTGGTAAACTAGTTACATGGCCAAACTATTTGACTTGCTGCCTTCTGATAAAATCTAGAGCTGCTATAACCTAAACTTTAGTCCTAATATCATCATTTGTAATGTTCTCTCTTCTTGATACATTTAGTATTCTTCTCAGGAATATAATTTCTGTGTTATGATTTTTCTTTTCTCTTTTTCTGTTGCCGGCTCCGTGGCGATAGGGTTAAGAACACAGTTCGTAATCTCGCATACCCGCTTTCAAAACACAGCTGCGGAATATTTGGCAGCAGACCGCCTTGTGTTGTATTTTTTTTACAAAATGGTATGGGTGCCGGTCGTTCAGAAAGCATTGGCAAATTACTGAATGTAAACTTGCCGAGAGATCACCAAAACAAAAACAAAGTTTCTAAAAAATGCTGGTGTGTATAGCGACGTCCTGTAAAGGGTATGCAACTAACTTTAACTTTTTCTGTCATTGTCAAGGTTTGATATTGGTAGCAACGAGTTGGTAGAAGATTGTGTTATATAGTGCTTTCTTAGTAACAATTGATAGGTGTTTGTTCTTTAGTAAAATCATATCGGGTTCAAATAACACTGCATCAAGTTTGATCCCGTATGGCTCGGTTTCTTCCCGCAGAGCGGCCTGCTGAAAGCGACGGCCAAATCACGAACTTCGCTACAAGTCTCCGAGAATATTGCACATGTGAACCGAACGAAGTGTCCCGGAATCGAACCCACAACCTTCGGAGCGTGAGGCGGGTGGCATGAGATGCCAGTACAGTAATCTTTCCACGGATAAGATAGATCTTAGCAACAGCAGGAAATAACAATACATAATGAAACCAAAATGTATTTTTAGATCCTGAAGACACACAATAAAAGCAAACATATACATATCTGACTAGGGCCTCAGTCCACGTAGACAAAACGATTAACATAGGAGGAAAAACAAGAAAATAATGTATTGGCACCTTGCCGTTTTGACAGATGATAGTTTGTTACATTGTGCTTCAAAACTGTTATAATAACTGCAACCCAAGGCTGTAGCGAATGTGACTGATGAGACGAATTCGCGTTGTGAATATTCGTCCACAATGGATGCATGTGAACACATTGTCATTTCCACCATCACGCACCATCTAACGTCTGACACGCTCAGAGTTTAATCTATATGCAATAATTTTCTCCGTTGTCTTTATTCAATTCCTGATCTTTTCCCTACGTGCAACGCAATCAGCGGCGACTTGCTCCCAAGGTGCAATAGCAATGCGTTTATCAATCTGTTCCGCTTACACACATCGTTGTACCGTAGTGGAGGCTGACCCCCAAATCTTTTACAAATATGTAATTCACTAAAACAGATGTCCGTTGGTAGTCTACCTTCGACCATCCTCCTAATGTGTCCTATCTGTCTAAGTCTACGAAGACTGAACAGGGAACAGACTGTCATACCATCTGATCCTTCCAATATTTCGCAACTGGGAGCATTACAACCCTTTTTCTGATGCGGAAAAAAAACGCAACATAAAGACCAAATGTCATGGTATGGCAGACCAGGCCCTAAACTTTAGTCGACAATTGGTCTAGGATTGAACTCCGATAATAATATAATAAAAACTAAGGCCAGTAGCAATAACATAAATAAGAACAAAACACAACACAGTTGTCCGACTTTTCGGTAGTCACCACCTTTGCCAAGAACAAAACAACCATAGATATTAGACGATTGGTTACATTGGTGACGTGAAGAGGGGGAACTTGCTACTGGGCAACAGCTGGTTCTTCGCATTTCATTGCCCAGGCTTGTGCCCTGGAGAACACATGCTTGAAAGAGCGGATATTGCCACAGTGCACTCCTTTCTCATGCAGAGACGCCTCCGGTGGCTGGGCCATGTATCTCGAATGGAGGATGAACGTATTCCCAAAGATCTCCTATACGGAGAACTAATCACAGGGAAGAGGGCAACCGGAAGACCCCAAATGCGATATAGGGATGTGTTTAAACAAGATATGAAATCCCTTGGCATAGACTCAGACACATGGGAAAGTGTTACAACAGACAGATGTTCCTGGAGAAGAGATGTACAAAACGGACTGGTGCTCTTTGAGCGCAATCTGATCCAACAAACTGAGGATAGGGAGCACAGGCATCAAATGCAGTTACTTTCTGTGGGACCTACCTCGTCTTACAGATGCGGAAACTGTGACAGAGATTGTCACTCTCGCATTGGACTATACAGTCACCAGCCTCACCAGCGGTACAACTCTATAGTCCTACAGGACTGAAAGAGGCCTACTACTAATATGAAACTAAAGCACGATAATTTGTTTTCAAACACAAAATGAAAATGTACCATGTTGAGTTGAGTTGAGTTGAATAAAGAACGGACATCACATTACTCGGGACGTTCAGATGCGTGCTCCTCCTCATCTTCAACATCTTTCAACATGACCTAAACATTATAACATAAAAAACACTAAAAACAACACCACAATCAAATGGAAACAACGGTGGAGTATCACATTCTGAGATTCTGAGATAAGTAGCAAAATTTTTTGTTATCATAAAAAAAAAAAAAACTGTATTTTCATTATTCTAATTGTTTCATCTTTCCATACTTCTCATTCGGTTATTATGACATAATATTGTCACTGTAATGTCTTCCCCGTATTTATATGTTATGTTGTGTTTGCTGATGAAGACCACTCGCCACAACGTCCTTTGTTTTCCGTAATTGTGTTTATAAAACTGCATTACGTTGTGTTATGTTAATATTGTTTACATTTCCACAGCTATCCAGCAGTTCCACTAATTGTATTCATAATTTAGTAATGATAATTAGCAGTGGCAGAGATGATATCAAACATTCAAAAATGATGATGATGGGCATTGGACAAGATACTTCTACGGGAATTGTTTATGTTTTAAATATTTAACGCTCAGACACATCATCCGAAATACCGGCTTCTCATACTGACCACTCCATATATGGATCCAAATACTGGCGTCACGTACTGACCATTCCATATATGGATCCAAGTACAGGAATCACATACTGACCGCTCCAATATATGGATCCAAATACTGGCGTCACATACTAAACGCTCCAATATAGGAATCAAAATATCAACCTCACTGAACGCTCCAATATATCGATCCAAACCATTATCCTCATATCATAAAGGCTCTTATATTCTTATATATCGACCCACACATTAGTCGTACATCATAAACACTACTACATTCTTACCGAACTTTGGCAACAAATCATAAACGCCACAATATATCAACACAACCATTGGCAAGAGATTATAAACGCTATAAAATATCAAACCAAACATTGGTAGCAGAATATAAACGCTACGATCTATAAAGCCAATCATTGGCAACATATAAACACTAAAATATATCGGCGCAACCATTTGTAAAACATCATAAATGCTACAATATATCAACACGACCATTGGCAACACATCACATACTATACAATATATCGGCCAACCAATGGCACCACATCACAAACTATACAATATATCGGCCAACCAATGGCACCACATCACAAACTATACAATATATCGGCCAACCAATGGCAACACATCACAAACTATACAATATATCGGCCAACCAATGGCAACACATCACAAGCTATACAATATATCGGCCAACCAATGGCAACACATCACAAAATATACAATATATCGGCCAACCAATGGCAACACATCACAAGCTATACAATATATCGGCCAACCAATGGCAACACATCACAAACTATACAATATATCGGCCAACCAATGGCACCACATCACAAACTATACAATATATCGGCCAACCAATGGCAACACATCACAAACTATACAATATATCGGCCAACCAATGGCAACACATCACAAGCTATACAATATATCGGCCAACCAATGGCAACACGTCATAAACGCTATATTATATCAACCCAACCATTGGCAACACATAATAAACATTTCCATCTGTTGTTTGAGTTGATAATTTATATCTAATTGTTGTTCTTCACAGGATGGGAATATTACCACCATCGTGAAAGACAGCCTACCTCCTAATCTTGACGAACTTCACATCATTGGTCACCCACTCACTAATATATCGGACGACGCCTTCGACAACTCTGCTGCAACTTTAGAATATGTAACAATCTCAGGAGCAAAGTTCACCAAGATACCACGGGCACTGCTCAATCTGACCATCTTATACGCACTAGATATTGTGGACACTCCCATACAAGATTGGGATGATTCAATACTACAGCGTCCTTATACAAATATTACGTTTCTTACATTCAGTAACGTTGGTTTAACCAAGTGGCCCAACTGGATCTCATACTTCCATGTGCTACAAAACCTAGATTTGAGTCGGAACCGGTTAGAATCTATACCTGACAGCGCTTTCAACTCCTTTAAAAACTCACTTACAAAACTTAGCCTTGCAAGTACGGGTCTAACTCACGTCCCACAATCGATCTCACTTCTCACATCTCTGACCTCATTAGATCTTAGAGACAACACATTTGTTGATCCGTCTGAACTTGAAAAACTTGCTCTGTTCCCAATAAAACTAGATTTTCCTACTCCAACTGTATACTTGATTTCTGTCGGACTAACGAGAATTTTAAATTTCTCAAACATGACAAATCTGAAAGCAATTTATTTGGACAACAACAACATATCAGATGTCACAGCAGGATTCTTTCCCCCGACTGTAACTGAGGTATCTCTGACGGAAAACCAACTATCTTCAGTGCCAAGGGCTATTTTTAATATGTCCCTCCTCGCACATTTAAACATCTCTAGAAACAACATCTCAGAGATCGCAACAAGCTCTCTACCATGGACAATTGCATCACTAGATTTGAGTTACAACACATTTACCACAATCACGAACACAACTTTCTCAAACTTATACCGTTTGTATGTGCTGTATCTGAGCAACAACCCCATCTCAACGATCTCGCCCTGGGCATTCGCTAACCTGAAATTCTTGCAATATCTGTACCTTGACCACACTAACCTCACTGTGATCCCACTTGCCCTGGCGCAATTATCACTTTCCATAATACAGATAGATTTGGAGAATATCCCTTCGTTGTCTTGCTCATGTCCAATGCCCACAGAACTAAATACATGGTATAATACAAACAACGATACTATATTCTTAGGAGTTTGTAAATACGGGCAACCTATTAACGATTACTTTGTGGTCAATCACAGGTTAGTTGCCAGTCCAACCACAACGTCCTCAGGGCCTACCACAACACCTTCAGGTCAAGCCCCGGATCTAGAACTAAACTTCTTTATTAAGTGTGGGTCCTTGGCTTTGGTTCCTCTTTATTGTTTAATAATTTGGGGTATAAACTAACTGTTATTTATTGCTTACCTCTTGTGGTAACATTATCCACATTATGAGAACAGAAGAACTGAATAAATTGTGATATATAAGACTACTGCACATTAACACTTTCAATATAACACAAAACATCCTGCCACATCTGATAGTATTATTATTATTACTACAAACTAATGCCAACCAGTGTTGTCAATGGCCTACTCTAATTAGTAGGTCATGTTTTTTGTTTTGGTGGCAGGATAGCATATGTCCAGTTATCGTCTCTTTTCCGGTCCCGTTGTATTATAAACCTCCTGTATTATCCCTCGTGTGGCATAACTAATATACATAAACAGCTTCACAATAGCTGGTACCTAGTGTTATTCCACACACTTTCGATGATGTTTAGTTTAGTCGACGGATCAACATAACGGCACAGGGGTGTAACCTATAAGTGCTCAGTTCTACTTCTAACTCAAGCCCGGGGCCGAAAATTCTCACCTCAGTGCACGAACTGGCACGTGACACACGTTCTGCAGGAGTCCTCAGGATAGAATGCTAAAATACATTGGGTAGATTTTTAACTCAAAAGTTTGTCCGGGCAACGCCGTTAGGCTACTCTTTTTTCGATTTCCAACTGCCAATGGTGTTTTACGTGCTCAACAATACACACGAGCGTCCGATCTCACTACCCAGAGCAGGGGAAATTTCGTTACCAGAAGTCCACGTGAAAATATCCCGGCCCTCACCGAGGCTTGAACCCGGGATATCCAGCACTCGAAGCGGATACCACACCTCGAGACCATTCAGCCCACTTTTCATGATATGGCACGCTCTATGTTTTACTTCAGATAGAACCTCAGGCACAATAATTCCACTAACAACCTGATACACCTTCTAGCACAGAAACCACTGTATCCATGCCTTAGATGTGATTCCAGATTTAACTATTTCTAAATGACACATTCCTTTACTTTGGGACCGTCTTGGTGAAAATCTACCATATGGCTCTGTATGCCTTTAGTATCTCAGAGCATTCTAGTGCATCATCGAGGCTGTTCTAATTATATGTGTACCAACTTCTAAGCACCATATACTATGTTGTTCTGTCTTCCCTTGTTACAATCCACATGGCTTAACCATACGTCTATTTAGCCATTAACGTATTATTGTTACAGAAATATATAAAATATTTTCTTACTGTATATGACTAATTATAAATGATACACCACTGACTATTATTTGAAAAAAAATCACTCTTCTCAGGAATTCATTAATTACTATATGTAATCCTTTGCCAGTATAGTTGGTGTAACACCACTTGCTTGGTTTGATGTCAATGTTTAGTACATGTAATAATTCAGGACATTATATATTTTATAGCTAACACATCACCGTTTTGCTAGCGTGGGATATGTGTGAATTGATTGTGTCTCGGGTGAAACTACGAAACCACGACCACGCCGACTAGTTCAGTGGTTCTTAACCGGTGGGGAGGGAGCCTCCGTGGCGAAGTGGTCAAGCCGTTTGACTCGGGCTCCGAAGGTTGTAGGTTCGATTCCGGGCCGCGTCCTTCGGTTCACTAGTTAAATTTTTCGGAGGCTCCTGTGGGTCGTCGCTAGAGTTACGGACTTCGTGCTCTGTGCGGCGATTTCCGTGCTGTGGAAAGAGACCGAGCCATATGGGATAAAACCCGGTACAATGAAGTCGACCCTGACGACTTTTAAGCGACTTTTTTAACCGGTGGGGATTCGCCCCAGGGGGGAATTTTAGGGACTCCAGGGGGGGGGGGGGTTAAGATTATTTTAAGATCGCCTTAATGCAAGAACTGATTACTTGATATTGTTTTTCCCTCCATACTTTACGGTTCTGTATTTCTCGCCCTTCTGAAATATGTTTTATAACATAAGTAGACCCGCAAATCACTTTTTATGTAGACGTCTAGACTTGTTCTAATATGTGTTATTAATTTATCTTCCGTATTTACGTATACTGCGTAGGGGATGGGAGGGGGGGGGATTTATTGAGAGGAAATACGAAAGATGGAGGATGCCATTCCGAACATATGGTGAAGGGGTGCATGGGCCAAAAATGGTTGAGAACCACTGGGCTAGTTGATTCCATAATCAGAAACACATTTGTTAATTTGTTAGCTATACATATCCTGTAATCACGCTTGATTGCTAATTTCTTTAAGTATTTATTTTCTATGCACGTCATTACATAAAATCACAGAAACATAAAATAAAGCTGTATAAAAGTTCATTTCGTTAATATGTTTTTATATTATTTATCACTTAGTAAGATATGAGTGAGCTACCTTATGACGGTAGACGGTACTACCTGCTTTCTGTTAGCGCCGAATGTTGGGCAGCAGTTACCAACCTCGACACACCACACTGTGACAACGGTTTCGGGCGGAGGAACGCAACTGGAAGAGTACAAGTCTTACCCTAGTGCGAGGAAATACAACCTAAGACTAAATGTCATGGAAGAGCAGACAAAGCCCTAAGTCTTAGTCGGCAACTGATCTAGGATCGAAGCTCCAACAGACGGGCAGTTAGAGAATTGCTTTGCTGATGCGGCAGCTTCTGCAGCTGGTCTTATACCAGATGTGTTGGTGTTAGCTTTCTTCTGGAGTAATCTAGGCAGGCGAAGAGAAAGGGTTCATGCTTTATGGACAACACATGGTCTCTACAATTCAGCCCAGGCTGGACTTAATCTAGGCAGGCGAAGAGAAAGGGTTCATGCTGCACGGAGAACACGTGGTCTCCACAATTCAGCCCAGGCTGGACTTAATCTAGGCAGGCGAAGAGAAAGGGTTCATGATGCATGGACAACACGTGGTCTCTACAATTCAGCCCAGGCTGGACTTAATCTAGGCAGGCGAAGAGAAAGGGTTCATGCTGCATGGACAACACATGGTCTCTACAATTCAGCCCAGGCTGGACTTAATCTAGGCAGGCGAAGAGAAAGGGTTCATGCTGCATGGACAACACATGGTCTCTACAATTCAGCCCAGGCTGGACTTCATGACCACACCTAACTCAGTTCAGTGGCGATGGATGATTAATCATCTTAAGCTACTTCCCGTATCTACCATGAGATTATATACAGTAGTTTTCATTATGCTACCACCTTTAATTTGATATATAATACAAAATGCCTGCTACCATATTAACGTTTAGGTCATAACCGTGACACACCCTTATTTCCCCTTTTCGGCATCCATTTTTGTTTGGTCCAAACCTACCCTTTGTTTGCCACTGAATCTGATAAACAAATCGCAGTCAACCTCAGCTTCACAGAATCGAAGACTACCCACACATCAACAATCTACACGGGACAACACTACCTTTGAAGATTTCTTAGCCGTCATCCAGGTGGGTCGAAGACAGCATCATCGTTGCTTGCCATTACTTCTGCCCCGTTTAACTCTGAACAGAAGTTATAATTAGGGCCCATCCCAGTCTCAGATTACTAATCCTCTAACCGAATCAGCCACAGTTCATATATTAATGTGAAAGGGAAATATAAATAAAGCCTCTCCTTATTCATAATTACCTCCCATGATTTCCTCCGTATTTCTAGGTCTCAATTTCAATGGCTGGTTCTCTCCCTTAGCTCTGCAATTGTGATTCTTTCGTACCATATTTTCCATTCATTCCGTGCCAGAAGAATAACTGTCACGTTTCAGTTATGATGGGTCAAGTTTGAGTGATTGTTGATGGTAACTCCAGCAGAACGTATGTCACATGCCAGTTATGATGGGTCAAGATTAACTGATTGTTGACGGTAACTCCAGCAGAACGTGTGTCACGTTCCAGTTATGACGGGTCAAACTTGAGTGACTGTTGACGCTAACGCCAGCAGACCGTGTGTCACGTGCTAGTTATGATGGGTCAAGTTTTAGTGATTGTTGACGGTAACGCCAGCAGAACGTGTGTCGTGTGCCAGTTATGATGGGTCAAGGTTGAATGATTGTTGACGGGCGAGCTAGCGAGGTTAATAGCGATCTGCGCTGGTAATGTGATGAGCATGGTCGGCCGCTAGTTAGACGCTTGGGCTTGTCGCTTGCCAAAGTTAGGAAAAGATTGATTACCAATTCCTCCCAGCTCTCAGGCCTACATAATGTGATGACGTCATGACATCACCGACCCACCGTAGATAACTGCTTCAGAAGTATGCTTAATCAGTGATTGTTAGAGTGAGAGAAATAAGAGCAGTTCAGAGACAAGCATTGCTTAGATTATATTTCACTTCAATATAATCAATCAGTCAATTGCCGTCTTCATAATAAAGGTTGACTGCACTGGATCTCCAACACTGTTTCTCGCCCTGATTGTACATTCTGTCAGATTGCTGCTCATCCATCCCTTAATGTTATCTTCCCACCTGTATCGTTGTGTAGCTTTTGCTTGCTTGCCTTCAATCTTACCCTCCAGTATGGTTTTATAAGAGTATGTCTTTTAATGTGGCCGAAACATTTCAATTGACTCTTTTTGTATTTCTTTCATCAACTATTTTCATTCCCAAGTTGTTTTTTTTTTTTCAAGAACCGCTGCATTTGATTGCTTTTGTTTTCTTGAAATACGACCTATTGTTATGTATATCCATATCTCCAGGGATGGTACATCTATTCGACTTTCTAATTGCTTGTCATTGGTCAGGCTTCCGCGCCATATAGTAGTGTTCAATATATACATATAACATTCAGGGTTGTCCATGGGACATAATTTACAATGCGTGGTAATTTATGCATGTCCCATCCCATCCCGTCCCATGGGACTTTCCCATGGGATTCCCATGGAAATAACATTCCCATGGACAAGCCTGCCAGGCTTGTCCATGGGACATGTTTTTCTGTCCCATCCAATGTAATTTATGCCTGTCCCATCCCGCCCCATCCCATCCCGACACTATTCAGAAAATCCTCCTTTTCCCCCATGGGATTCCCATGGCCAAGCCTAATAACATTAGACAATCGTTGCATTTTTATTACGTTGTTAATCTCTTAAATGTTAATACTAATTTCTTGTTGAAAACACACTTTGACCATTCCTATTCTCTTTTTGATTGATGTTTCACTTCTGCCATCGCACTAATATAATGCCAGAATGTGACGTGGTGGGAAACAAGCAGGTGGACAAATTGGCCGGGTCTGCACCGCACGGTGAAGTTTTGGTGCATAACAAAGGAGACGTGGTGGAACACTTTGTAATCATATATAATGCAGAAGAACAGATAGATCATCAAGGCCTGGAGAGAATGGTGCTGCAAGGAGTGACCATAGGATCTGTCCGACACTCAGGACTCCGAAGATAGGCCAGAGGGACACATAATCAGATTGGTACTGGTACTATTAGTACAGATGAGGAAAACGCATGTTTGGAATTGACCCGAGTGCTGTGATGTTGGATCTTGACTCAACATAACTCAAACGGTAGAAGAACCATGGCAGCCGGTAAAAGGAAGCAAGTTCACGATCCAGACATCATTCGGCTTCCCTCGCATCGTCGCATACATCTTGGAGAAGAGCATAATTTCGTACAGTTTCGCTGAGTTAATTATAATTCTTTCCCTCTCTGTGGGCCTGATCATATCTAATTAAATTTTGCAGCTGAAGTTCTCAACGAGATGGAGAAGTCAACCCCACACCAACCAGCTCTCCTTGATCGCCTCTTACGACATACATGGTAGATTATACGAGTGGGCTTCAAATGAAAACCTTACATTTTTTGGAGAGGGGGTGGGTGGGGGTGAATATTTCCTGAAAAATAGTAATGAACAAATAGTATCATTTTTCGATGTAGTCACCGCTGCTTTCAATGCAAATCCTCCAGCTCCGATACAGTGCTTGGATTCCTGTAGAGAAAAGAATTCTCTTGGTGGCGTGTGTAACCACTCATGCACCACCCGCTGTACCTCTTCATCGGATCGAAAACGTCTTTCCTCCCAATGTCTCTTTGAGTCGCCCAAAAAGTGGAAATCACGTGGGGCTAGGCCTGGCGATTACGGGAGATGCGGTACACACTGAAAGTTGAGGTCACTGAATAAAAAACGGATAACAGAATGCTGCACTTCTTTGATGAATTTCAAAAGTGGGGCGGCCATCTTTAAACTGTCCTTGTGACGTCACCGTGTTAGTCTGTGTCATAATATTACGTGCTTAACCCTCTTGACATCCGTAGCAACAATATTTGCAGGTTACAAGACAAGGCATGGTTAATGTGATTGCTTACTGCTCCTGGCTTATCTTATGTCCCCCAGTAAATCACCGGTTGACGTATCGTATGCATATCTTATTTTGTTGACGTTATCCAACTGGCAATTCTTCTCTCTTTTCTATTTAAATTCTCGTATTGTCACTATATATATATATATATATATTGACACACACACATAGACACAAGGCGTGGAGACGCGACAAAGAGAAGTAAATATCTGGATGGATTGGCTACTTGGCATGGCAGAGACATGAACACGGAGCTGATTCACGACTCTGGTGATCGTGTGAGATGGCGAAACATGACCGCCCACGGTTGTCGGTAAGGCGCATGATGATAGTGACTTTAAAAATTGAATGGTTACCCTGTTGATTGACTGACGTTTATATAATTCATTATCAATGTTTATTTCAGCATGTTTACAATGTGTTTTTTTAAAACATATATTATTTTTTTTTCTTTAAAACTATCATCTACTGCCAGTGTAGGGTGGGGGGGGGGGGGGGGGGATGGGAATGTGTCTTGAGCCTGAGGAATTAAGGCCGCCTGGCTAGTGCAGTCGCCGCGAACTGTGAAAGTTTGGATTTTCTTTTTGTCCCCTACATAAAAATATACAACACATACCGAGGATTCAAACTGGGATCCCGGTAAAGTTAACCCGGTCAACAAATGCCCGCAGAAGTCGGATGTGTCGGCCTAACGGCGCAAGAACGTAGCTCTACTGTAAACAGGCACAACGCAATCACGTCCGGAAAAGAAAAAAAACTCTCCTGGTGAACGCAGAAGACGAAGTAGAACCCGGATCTCCCGAATGAGAACCCGGATCTCCCGAATGAGAACCCGGCATTCTTAGCCACTCAGTCAGCCGCCCCCCCCCCCCCCCCCCCTGTTTAACATATAGTATTACACTAAAGTTGGGTAACTGAACTGGCCCAGCCCAGGTTAAACAGGCCTAGACTCCTTCTTGAATAGTAAATACATTAATTGCATATCCTTTACAGGACGTAGCAGTCAACTCCAACATTATTTGGCTGTTTGTGATTCCTGGGCAAGTTTACGTTCAATAGTTTGCCATTGCTTTCTGAGCGACCGACACTCATTCCATAGTAGAGAAACCAACGCAAGGCGGTCTGCTTCCAAATCTCCCGCAGCTGTGTTTCGATCGCGGTATGCGCGATTATGAATTTCATTCCAAATCCCTTGACCACAAAGCCAACCCAGAGACGGCTGGGATAGCAAATCGGTTATAATTCTGGAATACTTTACCAAACATGAGATAAATAGATTCCATCGGTTATAACTCTTCAATAATTTACCAAACATGAGATAAACAGATATAATAATTTATAATTCTGGAATAATTCACCAAACATGAGATACACTGATAAAATCTGGTAGACTTTTGTAATAATTTACCAAACGTGAGATAAACATTAACATTGCCTAGAATTCTGTAATAACTGAATAAACATAAGATAAACAGATAAAATTAGTTATAATTCTGGAATAATGTACAATATATTAACTGAAGTGATAGATATACAGGGATGTGGAGGAAAACCTGTAGTCAAAGTTTGAGTATGATTAAGAATGTTCTTAACAGATCAAATATTTTATGAATAATGTGACAAGTTGTTGTATAAATCTTGCTCAAGTTTAAAATTCCCGTAGCTGTCTACACTCTGTGGTTCACTGACCGTCATGTATGTCATGCCCCTAAACGATACACTTCCGGATCATTCCATCTCATATCTGTATGCACTGTGACACAGTTTTAACTCATTCAGTGCCGACGGATGATATATCGTCAAATATGGCGTCCCATTTCGACAGAAGGACTATATATGGCCATACTAGGGTCATCGTGTTGTTTATGTTCTTTCTTGGTATCTTTCGCAGTTTCAGTGCTCAGTGAACAGACGTTTACATTATGGTACTTGTTCATGTGATTGTGTACTGTGTCTGGTATATTCCTACCTTTTGTGTGTCACTGAATCTGTTAAGCCTGCGAATGTCTCCACTAGAACATCTCCAAGTGTCTGGGTTACAAGACTTTATTTTGTCTGTCTCTTCTTCTTTTGGTTGATAATTTGACTTCTATCGCTCACTGTGGTGTGTGCACATATCTGACAGAATGGCGGCGCCGTGATTGTACCTCCTTCATAACAATTTTAGAGGCCGTCCTTGTTTTAAAATACTCGAGGGGCAGTCATTAAGTAACGGGAATTTTAGAAATATTTCTTTTACAATAATGTGAACCATAAATGATGTATGTGATATTTCTCAATATTGGAAGGTTGACGCCTTCTAGGAAAAAGTTTTGGATGTAGCTTTAAACCAATTTTGCATCTACTCCATTACCTCGTTGTTATCTGCAAACCTCTGGCCATGCAAATGTACTGTCAGTGGTCTAAATAAGTGAAAGTAAAATGGCACCACGCCTTGAGAGTATGCTGGCTATTTTAAGACATAAAATTTAAGAACATGTAGTGTATCCCCTGTTTTCATAGCCGTATGAGGGCGGGCGTTGTCGTGCAAAACAATACTCTTTTTAAGAGAATTCCTCGCGTTTCAAGCGCCTCGCGGGTCTTAACTTTGTTCACTAGCATATCACTTCATCGAGCACTCGTCACAGGCTCACATCTTTCCCATGAAATGCATCAATAATAGGGCCCCGGAAATCCAAGTAGATAGTCACCATGACTTTCTCAGCGGATTTGTTTCTTAACCGGAGACAACGAATGTTTCCACTGAATCGACTTAATCTTAATCTCTGGTTAGTATTAATGTACCCGGACTCGTCTGCATCATTCGTCTGAAATTTTCACTAGGTTACACAATCTCTGACTAAATAAGTGGGAACCAATAACGCCTCGCTGTTATTCCACGGTGCAAGCAAATAGTCAGGTAGTCAATCTGTAATTGCTATTAGTTAGTTAGTTAGTTAGTTAGTTAGTCTTTCCTCTTGAGCCTAAGTCGGCGCATAGGGCAGAAGTCATAGCTCTCCGTGTCTGGCGGTTCCCTGCTACCTGTTGTAGATCTTGGATGTTCACTTGGCCGTTGAATGAGCCTTCTCTGATGGTGGTTCTACGCAGAGTCTCTCTTGGTCTTTCCCGTTTTCTTTTCCCTACTGGTTACCATATGAGGGCTTGGTAGGGGAGTCTTGTCTTGTCCATTCTGAGTACATGACCGATGTAGTTCCAACGGCGTTTTCTTATAAAATTGGATACAATATCTTGCTTAATCTCTTGTCTTATTTGCGCATTGGTTTTGAAATCTGTCACTGGATGTTTAGAATTCTTCTAAGACATTTGTTCTCAAAATTGTCTATTTTTTTTTAATCTAAAGCTACCGTTGATTTCCAACTCTCACATCCATACCTTATTGCTATTGCTCATAGGGTAATTGCTCGATTGGCACGACACCACCATGGAGTATTGCTTAACTGACGGAACTCAGTGCCAAACAAAATGTAGATTTAGACCAAACATACTACACAACCAAACCAGGTATTATAATGTAAATTTCCGTTCAATTAGCATTGACAGTGTGGAAGATGTCACAAAACTAAACAAATAACACGATGACTCTAGTGTGGCGATATATCGTTCTTCTGTCCAAATGGAGGTCACATGTGGCGATATATATTATCCTTTAGCACTGATTAAGTTAAGGGCCATTTTGTTTCCTGAAATAAGATTTTCTGTTGTCCATACTCGTCCAAGCACTTTACAATACAATTCATGTTACTCAATGCTTCCCCTAGTACAACTTGATCAATTGTTCAGCTGAAGCAAAGGAAGAGGCCGACCACGTAAACGATGGACGCAAGGAATAACATAGTCCATGGGAATATCGATACATAAAGCCCATGAGCGGGCACTCTCCCTCTGTTTATACTTCACCTCGACACGGCAAGGTACAAGAGGAACATGATGAGATGAGATGAGATGCTACACAAGGACCAACTCTAGGAATCCTAGTAGACATATCTAAAACAAGAGTGAGAAACAGAACAAATAACTTATTTAAAACTTATTTATAAACTAGCTGACTGTGCTAGTCTATGTATATTCTAAACTCTTGGTCATAACAATGTTTACAGATTGATAGCTTACAAGGCTAGTGGAAGGTCATGTTACTGGGTTAAAGTTCATATGTAAATTTATTCATATAATTTTTGTTTCTAACGTTGTTATATTAATAGATTCAGTGCCAAACAAAAAGGAGGTTTCCACCAAACCAAAATGGATGGCGGAAATTGGGATGTCATGGAATGTCATAGTTATGACCTAACAGTTGTTAATAAGGTAGCAGGCGTGCTGTATTATATATCAAATAAAAGGGGGAAAGGGGGGGGGGGGGTTTGAATAGGGAAAACTACTATACATAAGCCCTTGGTAAATATAGGAAGTCGGTTAAGACTATTAATCATTCTATGGCAATAAATCAGTTAAAATTAGCTGTATGTGGAGATGAAGACAAAGAAACAGACGGATGCATTCTGTTAAAGATATGCTGCACATGGATAAACTGGAGTAACCCCAGGTCACACATCTAAGACTAGATTAGTAATACATCCACCTCACATCTTGTTTCACTTTTGAAAGCAAATGTGGACCATTCGCGATTTTATACTTTCTGCGATACTAGAATACCGTTTTTTATGTTTTTTTTTTAAATTTTGTTAATTAAATTTCCTAATTTAATGTTTTTCTTAAGATCTGTTTGTGTTGTTCTGATAAAAATCTCTAAGATCTAAACGTCGCTTTGTTATGCAGTGGTGTAGCTTATTTATCTTATTTTCACCTTGTTATTATTTTCATTGTTATGTTTACATTGTTAGTTCCATTGCCGGATTTACATTTGTTGTAAGGTATGTACACTGTATCTGTTTTAATTATCTCTCACGTTTTCGCAGGAGTCACACAAAGTGTCTGTTTTGATTTTTATTTATAGAAAACAAGAGCCGAAAACAGCGAGCCAATCGGTTGATGGCTGTGGGTTTAATGCAGGCGCTAAGGACAATGGATGGACCAGGCATCACCTACTTCATAAGAAACTTGGGTGAACAGATGACTTTAAGGACAGTTGCGAATCTACGTTCTTGTCCAGAGTGAGGGAGATGAGAGTGAAACGGGAAGCCGCCACACATGAACATTTTATCAAGGGCACAAGACATTTGATTAACTAACACAGAACTGATGCGATCAGTTGATATACGCTGGCGGAGATGTTCAGGAGGAGGTCGGAGCACCTAAGGATGTACCTCGAGGGCGATTATGATGTTCCTCATTAATCGCAAATCACTGATGTATTATAGTATTCAGTAGCCATGAATCCACAAGACTATTATCAGAAGCAAAGTTCCATGCCTACAAAATACACTGACTTTAAGAGCAGGGGCGTGGCCTTTCGGTGTTGTAGCGCTGTCATCAGAGGATAGACGTGCTGGTGTTAGAGCATCGTTATCAGGTTCGTAGCCTGTAGCTGTTTCAACATCGTCAACAGGGGCGGCGCGTTCTCGTGTTGTAAGACCTCCAGCATGAACACTAAATGTTGGTGTTGTAGAATCGCCATCAGGGGCGGTGTCCACTTGTGTTGTAGAATCGCCATCAAGGGCGGTGTCCACTTGTGTTGTAGAATCGCCATCAGGGGCGTTGTCAGGTAGTGTTGTAGCATCGCCATCAGGGGCGGTGTCCGTTGGTTTTGTAGCACGACCAGCAGTGGCGTTACCAGTCGGTGTTATCGTAGCTGTTTGTAAGTCACACTTGGTCAAAAGGTACTCAGAAATAGCTCGTCCATCTGTGCATAAGCCAGTAACTGTAATTTTCTTGCCGCGGTTGTACCAGGTGTAGATTTCTGTCGAGTTTGAACAGTTACAAGTTAGACTGATGGCATACATCTTGACCACCAAAGGACGGTATACAATTTTTGCCACGGCCAAAGGAAACTCGGTCAAGTTCGTTGAATCAAGAGACAGAAATGTCAATAATTTTAACTTCGAGAACGCTGAAGTCGAGATTGATGAGATGGGATTGTCATTTAAGTACAGAGATTTTAAATTGTTCAGTTTACTGAAAGATGTGTTAGTAATAACACTTAATTTATTGAAACTCAAATCTAATTGTGCGATTTTAGAACTGAATGAATTAATCTCTGAAATCTCGTTTCTGGAGACGTTTAAGAAATCTAGGTAGTATGATCTTGCAACAGCTTTAGGTACCGATGACAGATGATTTCCTGTCAGGCTTAAGGACATCACGAAAGGCGGGAGAGAGCCGTCAGCATAATCTGATATATTGTTATTGTCCAAATTGATAGAGTTTAGATGTGAACTATTTGAGAAGTATATCAGTTTATTCAGTATTAATAATGTTTTATATAAATCCCATTGTTCTGTATCGCCAACATCAACGGGAAGGGATGATAAGTCAACCATACCGTCATAATCATAATCGTAACTGCTGATATTGTTGGTTAATTCCTCAGGAGGAGTCCAAGAGGCGTCTTGCGTTAAACCGGCGTATCCCAGGAAGAGATTAATTAGTGACTGGTTGCTAGAGTGGAACGCGTTGCTGGCAACCGAGTTCAGCGCGTTTCCTGTTAAGTCCAGATTGTATAGTAAATGGAAGTTAGAGATCCAGCTGGGCCACACAGTCAAACCCACATTTATTAGCGTGAGCTGATTAAGCTTGAGTCCCAGGATCTCTGGATTAAAATCTTCCCAGTTCCCAATAGGCGTGTCCGTGATAATTAGACTTATTAGTTCAGACAGCTTGAACAGCGAGCGCGGTAATTGCTTGAATTGTGCTTCTTGGATTGTTAAATAATATAACGTGTTGGCGAAGTTGTCAAAGACATCGTCTGATATATTAGCCAGAGGGTGACGTGACAGCATCAGGTGCGATAGATCAGGAGGCAGGTTGTCTTTGGTTAAGCTGGTTATGTTTCCATCCTAGGACGATACAAAGTAGATTTTATTAAAGGGAACACGTACGTCATTGTTTAAATGTCTTGATGAATTATGCATTCTTATTTACGACGACAAACTCTTAAAGTCAGTAGCATATGCTTCTACAGGACCTTGCGATCAATCCCAGCATTTACTGACTGTATGTGATTTACCAGGCAATTCCTCGACATCTTGACAGAAGTTAACACACACAGAGAATTAGTCGCACCAGAAGGCGACCAGAAAATTGTAGGAATGTCATGAGAAGAGGAAAGCAGGAGTATTTTCTCTTAACAGGAATGCAAGGGAAGGCTAAGAGAGAAGATACTGGACAGTTTAACATAACGGCATGGAGGATTGTCCGTATCAGAAATGATTGGCACCACAAGAGACAGAAGGTCGTGTACAGACATGATCACCAACGTCAGACGACTTGCACTTTAATAAGATTCTCAGCGCAAGAGACGGAAGGTTGTAGACAGACATGATCACAAACGCCACACGGCATGGACTATAAGAAGATTGGCATTTCTTACGTTTCGTATGAAATGGAAACAAATAGGTATTTTAAACTCCTGCGAGAAAAAACGAACTAAACATCAACAAACGTTGCACACACCTTACAAGGAGATCCTCGTGTCGCGAAATACAGGTGAAAAATCCGAAATCAGAAGCACTCAATAAATATAAAAATGAATAATAAAATAAGATAAAATACACACGAACGCATACAATACGACACACAGACGTTTCGATTCTCAGAATCTTTGTCAATGACAACACAGCTAACAACGAGATACAGCAAACGAAAGACCACAATACACTAACACACGATCTATAACTTAGCCACGTGAGGCCGGAAAGGTGACTTGGCCAGCTGAATTAAAAATGGGTTGCCAAAAAGGATTGGAGTAGCCAAAAATATGTGAACAGTCTGCTATGAAAATATAGGAAAGTGAGGACAATTAAGTTAGATATGACGTCTGCCGTTTGGCCAATGTATTTCATGTCACATCGGGCAGACGCGGGCAAACGGGCAGACGTCTTGCGGATCGTTTCAGGGAACACCTCAGGGACATCAATCAGGGCGCTGACAAACCTGTCCCCAACCATTTCAATTCCTTCAACCATAATGGAGCCGACGATGCATGTGTCACCGCACTAAAACCTTGCTTCTCCAATAGCGGCGTCAGACTTAAAATTGAATGCCAACTAGTCAACAATCTGGGATGCATCCACCCAGCCGGAATTAATACGGTTGTGGACGCTACAGTATAACTGTGGCATCTTCCCTAATTGTTCACACTATCTATTACTATGCTGCCCCCCCCCCCCATATCTAACTTAATTGTCCTCACTTTCCTATATTTTCATAGCAGACTGTTCACATATTTTTGGCTACTCCAATCCTTTTTGGCAACCCATTTTTAATTCAGCTGGCCAAGTCACCTTTCCGGCCTCACGTGGCTAAGTTATAGATCGTGTGTTAGTTTATTGTGGTCTTTCGTTTGCTGTATCTCGTTGTTAGCTGTGTTGTCATGTAACAGTAAGGGAAGAGTACTGGGGTATTATTAGAATCTAGTGGGAAACAGATACAGCACGATTGAGCATCGAGAGTGAAAGGGTGAGAGATGCTCAATCGTGACGTATTGTGTTGGCAAGGGCAGTTAAGATCCGGCCTTTGACTTGAGTGGAAGCTAACATCAACCCTTGGTCATCAAGTACAAATAAACTTTATACTGTCAACTAAAACCTGACTTGCGTGTTCATATACACTGGTATAGGACACGAAATGGTGCCGTCTAACCACGATACTGGATTTGGCCGTCCCGGCCACCACGCCAAGTACTAGGAAACCTTCAAAGGATCCAGACCAGACTGCCTAAACAAGAAGGTATTTAGAACAGACGTTTTCTCGAATCGGTTTTGTCAAGGTCGGGAGACGCTGGTTATTGTTCCATGCTCCGGTCAAATAACTCCTAGAAACAGTCTCGGCACGTGGTAGAACAACCAGTGAAGTGATGCCCAGTAAAACTCAGTAATCAGTTCAGTAATCTGCAAATACAGGGGCTGGTCATAGCCGTTGTCTGAACTTTGGCGTTATCAAGGGGCTGGTCATAGCCGTTGTCTGAACTTTGGCGTTATCAAGGGGCTGGTCATAGCCGTTGTCTGAACTTTGGCGTTATCAAGGGGCTGGTCATAGCCGTTGTCTGAACTTTGGCGTTATCAAGGGGCTGGTCATAGCCGTTGTCTGAACTTTGGCGTTATCAAGGGGCTGGTCATAGCCGTTGTCTGAACTTTGGCGTTATCAAGGGGCTGGTCATAGCCGTTGTCTGAACTTCAGCGTTATCAAGGGGCTGGTCATAGCCGTTGTCTGAACTCTAGCGTTTCAAAAAGGGCTTACCATAGCCTGAGTTTTGCTAATTTCAAATCGCCGCTTACGTTGTCGCTATCTCAAGACGTCGATGATGTGCCCCACCCGGGGTGAAAACAAAGGCTAGATATCTCAGATGGGACCCGACCAGGGGTTGAAGATTATCCCGGCATCCCTAGAGAAGTGACGAAATTACTTGGGAGAAGAGACAGACTACCTGAACTCCGCGACTGATTTTTCAACTGAAACAGGCTCCTGGTGATCGAACGAGTCGAGGAAAGTACGTGCTTGAGTCAGGAAACAAAAAGAAGGTGAAATTGTGTGGTTCCCAAACCCAGAAACTAACTATAGTTTTCCAAAACAAGTGAGTGTATTCCTTAAATTAAGAAGTTGAAATTGTGTGGTTCTTTGCTTGCTTTGTTTCAGTATATTTCAGCATGGCGGAACAGGACACCTTGGCACAGGTTTTGACAGGCGTGGGAACAGCAGTAGGCCGGCTTAATATGGTGATTAAACAACAAGGGATGGCAACAGAAATTGTGAAGTTTAGTGGACAGGCCAGAGACTTTAAGAAATGGGTCACTTCCATAGAAAAATATGCCTATTTAATCTCAGCAACAGATGAAGAAAAAATGAGACTGGCTTATCAGACGGCAACGGAACCGGTCTCGGATCATATAAGAAGAAAGTTAGAGGCTAGAGTAGATGAGACGTGGGAACAATTCAAAGAAGACCTAGCAAGGAAATATGCAGAAATAACGGATCCACAACATGCATTTTCGGTGTTGAGGCAGGCTAAACAAAATAACGGAGAGACGGTACAATTGTTTAGCGATAGATTGATTAACCTGGCTGAAGAAGCATTCTTAGGACAGAATGTACGAGGAGAGGAGGTGGAAAGGATGTTAGTAGGGATTTTTGTAGATGGCATAAAATCTGATGGTTTGAAACTTAAGTTGATGAGAGAAAACCCTGAGAGGTTATCACAAGCGGTGGATATCGCGGTACAAGAAGAAAATTTGAGACGTAGGTTTAGATTAAGAACAGGACGAGAAGTGGGAAGTAATCGAGACGACAGAGTTGAGGAACCTATGGAAATAGGACTAACAAGATTCGGATGGAATAGGAGAGGAGGTATACAGACGTTACAAGGTAGAAATAGACATGATAACGAGGAAAGAAGAAATATGAGATACCCTACAAGAGAAACAGTAGTTAACACAAATAGTACAAATATTGTCTGTTGGATTTGTGGTCAACGGGGACATGTTTCTCGGTTTTGTAATAACAGGCGTGTCCAGTCGAATACACAGGGTAGACATGACAATAATAGGGTGAGTAGGAATGTTGTAGATGGACACAGGAATTTTACAGGTACAAGAACACAGGAAAATCGGCGCCCTACCTATTAGACAGGACCTATGATAGGAGGGTAAATAATAAGGTCCCAAGGGTTAGAGAATATGTTAATAACAGGTATAATAGGTCGAACAGAGAATATTTTCAACTAGATGAAGTCAAGAAATTTATAGAAGATAAAACAGATTATAGTTCTTGTATATTAGAAATAGGAAAGTATAGAGTTCGTACATTAATTGATTCGGGAGCTCAGGTTAGTGTAGTAAAAGAAAGTTTTCTATACAAAATAGTAAGAAATTGTAGAGTATTTAAGAGTCATAATAATTTACACTCTGTTACTGGACAGAATTTACAAGTAGTTGGACAAACAATGATAAATTTTAAGTTAGGAGGGATCAACATAAGACACCTTTTTCATGTAGTGAAGGGTTTAAATAGAAACATGTTAATAGGAAGAGATTTTTTAATAAAAAATGGAGTAAGACTTTTCTATGATTTACACAAATTAAAATTCAGGGACGTCTATATAGATATGCAAGAAGACATGCATATATCAGCACTAGTTAGAGTTAAAGTGACAACGACGTTAAAACCACAGTCGGTTAATTTGATACAAGTGAAGCTGAAGAGAAACCCATATTATGTGGAAGGAAACACAGTCAGAATCACTGAATTACAAGAGGAAATAATTGATGAGCCTGGTTTGGAAGTTCCGGATGGAATAATGGCGTTAGATAAACACTTAACCTTTCCAGTGATGGTTATCAACAACACAGGTAGAGAAATCAAATTATACAGAGGATGTGTGATAGCCAAACTAGATCATAACATTAGTGACATATTGGCAACGGATAGAGCAGAAGTGTCGGGAACAAGTTATTCAGAAACTTGTAGTGAAAGGGGAAATGACAGACGCGGACACAGAAGAAGAGGGAATGTCAGAATGGATGAATTGATCCATCCATCCAGAAGAAAAAAGCCCAAATACATTCACTAGACAAAATAACAAGGGAACAAGAGTTGTTGTCACAGTTAAAAGCTCCGCCAGAAAATAAGGAAGTGTTAGAACAACTTATAAAGCAAAATCAGGATGTGTTTGCGGTTAATGATTTAGAATTGGGAAAGACGCAAACAGTTACAATGGAGATAGACACAGGAGATCATCCACCAATAAGTTTAAAACCATATAGAACTCCATTAAGAAACAGAGAAATCGTGGAAAAGGCGATAGAAGAGATGTTGAAAGCAGGAATAATAACAAGATCGAAGTCAGAATGGTCATCTCCGGTCGTAATAGTGGCCAAACCCGATGGTACGAGTCGCTTCTGCTGCGATTACAGGGCGTTGAACAAAATTACCAAGAATGTAGCATACCCATTGCCGGTAATTGATGATATTTTGGGGCTGCTTAATGGCTCTACATATTTCACAACGCTGGACGCAAGGTCAGGATTTTGGTGTATTCCGATGTCGGAAGACGCACAAAAGAAAAGCGCCTTTTGTACCCATATGGGCTCGTACGAATTCTTACGAATGCCTTTTGGCGTAAAAACTGCACCCTCTCACTATATGCTCTTAATTAATGAAGTTTTAGAAGGTATGCAAAGGTTCGCTCTAGCCTATATAGACGATATATTGATTTATACAAAAGGAAATGTGGAGGATCATTTGAAACATATTAGACTAGTATTTGACAGGTTAAGAAAGCATGATGTGAAGTTAAAGCTTAGTAAATGCCAATTTTTAAAGACAGAAACAAAATATTTGAGGTATATTATAAATAGAGAAGGTATAAAACCAGACCAGGACAAGATAAAGGTTATTAAAGAGTTACCTGCTCCAACTAACGTTAAGGAGGTACGCGCTTTTATAGGAACATGTGCGTATTACAGGCGGTTTGTCCCAGCGTTTTCAAAGATAGCTGAACCTATTACAAACTTAACAGGCAAGTACGCTAGGTTTAAGTGGGATGATGAGTGTCAAAAAGCGTTCGAGTATTTAAAAAACAGCTTAACACTGGTACCACTGTTGACGCATCCAGACTTAAACAAACAGTTGATACTGTACACAGATGCTTCAGACAATGCAGTAGGAGCATGTCTGGTGCAACCATATGAAGGAAAAGAGTCTGGAATACCAGGGGTTAAAAATGAAAGGCCTATCTACTTCTTGTCGCATAAACTTAGCAGATCACAAAGAAAATGGACGACTATTGAGAAGGAGGCTTACGCAATACATTACGCTCTTCAAAAACTAAATTACTACTTACATATCGCAAATTTTGTTATTAGAACTGACCATATGCCTTTAAAGTCTTTTCTAGAAGCTCCAGTGCAGAACAGGAAAATACAGACGTGGGCATTGAATCTACAGGGGTACAACGCGATAATTGAATACATACCAGGTAGGATTAATACATGCGCCGATTTATTGTCTAGAATTCCATATCCACAGTCATCAGGA
Organism: Cepaea hortensis; assembly: GCA_963921405.1. Classification (NCBI taxonomy): domain Eukaryota; kingdom Metazoa; phylum Mollusca; class Gastropoda; order Stylommatophora; family Helicidae; genus Cepaea; species Cepaea hortensis. Next base: position 13,170,232 of record OY992889.1, on the reverse strand, counting down.
GATACAGAAGATGAAGCTGAACCAGAGATAGACGACCGAAATTGGCAAGTAAATATTTTAGATTCTGCTATAATAAATAGGGAAGAATTTGATAGTCTACCATCGGATCAAGAGTCTGAACATAGAGAAGAAGACCTACAAGTAGCACAATTTAATATGAAAGAAGAACAAGAGTTGGACCCAAAAGTCATACAAATAAAAGAAAAATTACGAGAAACAGATGATAACAAATATAAAAGGAATTATTTGGTTTTACAAGAGGATGGACAGTTATACTATATGTGTGAAAGGAACGAACAGCTAAGGAAATATATTCCAAAACATTTAGAAAATGAACTTTTAAAAGCATATCACGATGAAAATGGACATCTCGGTAGAGATAAATTGCTGAAAGCACTTACAAGTAAATATTATTGGCCAAACTTGTTTAAATCTACATGCAAATATGTAGATCTTCTTCTTCTTCAGCGTTCCGAGCCATTGAGGTTCTTTGCTGCAAATACAATCCGTCTCCATTCGTCTCTCTGGTGGACCTTCTCTTGCCAGTCGTTGATTCCAAGTGCTTGCAGGTCTGTACATGTATTATCTCTCCACCGCCTTCTTGGTCTACCTCGGGGTCTACGGTCATTTATTTCCTGAGTGTAAGCGAGTTTTGTTTCCCTATTATCTTCCATTCTTTCTATATGCCCCAGCCATTGTAGTCTATTAGCCTTCATGATACCAGTGATTAGCGGGGACTTAAACAGATCATAAATGTCTTTGTTACTTCTTCTTTTCCACTCTCCACTTTGTGTATCCCTAATGGGTCCAAAGATGCGTCTTAAAATTTTGTTCTCAAAGGTTTGTAACAAGGCTTCGTCTCCTTTCGTTGTACTCCAGGTTTCAGAGCCATACAGCACAACTGGTCTGATCAGTGTTTTGTATATTGTGATTTTGGTGTTACGAGATAGCGCCTTTGATTTTAGTAGATGTTGTAGTGCATAGTATATCTTATTTCCAGAGTTGATTCTAGTTTGTATTTCTTCCCTTATGATGTTGGAGCAGTTGAAGATCGTACCCAGGTATTTGTATGTTTCCGTTCTTTTAATGGTCATATTATCTATTTGTATGTGGCCAGAGTTTCTAGCCATTCCGTCTCTTGAAATTACCATATATTCTGTCTTATCTTGGTTGATAACCAGCCCCATCTGTTGGGCTTTTCCCTTTAAGTGAGTCAATATTTCCAATGTCTTTTGTTCACTTTGCCCTATAATATCTATATCATCTGCATAACCAAGCAGCTTGGATGTTCCTCCAATATCACATTCCTCCTTTACCTTCCTTACAACTTTCTCTAGAGCCAGATTGAAGAGTAGCGGCGATAGTGCATCACCCTGTTTCAAGCCAGATGTTATTTGGAAGGGGTCTGATTTCCTGCCTTTATATGTTACTATATTATAAGTATCTTCCATGCATAGTCTGGTCATGTTGATTAACTTCCTTGGTATTCCAAATTCCTGCATAGCATTCCATAGACTATTCCTATGGACACTATCATAAGCCTTTTTAAAATCCACAAAAATGTTATGGAGATCTCTTTTATATTCCCAATGTTTCTCGGCTATTTGTCGTAAGATAAATATCTGATCTATTGTTGATCTGTTTTGTCTAAACCCCGCCTGGTAGTCACCTAATATGTCTTCTGAATATGGTTTTAGTCTATTTAGTAATACTGCAGATAGTATTTTATAGCTTGTGGACAGTAGTGATATTCCTCTATAATTTCCACATTGGAACTTGTCTCCTTTCTTAAAGATAGGTATCAATAATGACTCTTTCCAGTCATGGGGTAATTCTTCTGTCCTCCAGATTTTTATTATTAGTTCATATAGCTTTTGATGTAATGCATGGCCACCTGCCTTTATAAATTCAGCAGCAATTCCATCAGTCCCAGTTGCCTTATTGTTTTTAAGTCGTGTGATTACATATAGGATTTCTTCAAATGTAGGTTCTTCAATTTGTGGTTCGCATGTTAGAACCTCTTCCTGTGAGAAAATGTTACTTGGAGCTTCACAATTTAGTAATTCAATAAAATATTCTTTCCATGTGTTGCACATTTCCTCATTGGTATTTATCATATTCCCATTTTTGTCTTTTAAACCATATGTGTTTTGTTGGTGCCCTCGTTTCATTGACTTCAGTTCTTTAAAAAATTTTCTGGATTCATTTTTCTGGTGATTAGTTTCCATATCTTTGATTATATTATTCATATATTCTCGCTTCTGCTGTCTGACTATTTTTGTAGCCTCTTTACATTCATTTCTATAATGCTCTTCCTTTTGGATGTTATTGATGTCATTTAACCATACATGTCTGGCATTCTTCTTCCTAATGACTGCTTCTTCACATTTTTGATTGAACCATCTGTTCTTTCTATGCGTGGTTAACACACCGAGACATTCTTCTGCGGTAGACTGAATTGTATTCTTGATGTTCAACCAAGTTTGGTCAATGCTTTCCTCCAAAGGGTTTTGCAGAGTTTCAAGTTTACATTTTATTTCATCTGTAAATTTCTCTTTGACTGTAATGTCTTGCAGTTTTTCTCTGTTATATGTTGGGTTTAATCTTTGTAATTTAGTATAGAAAGCTCTCTTAAGTTTTATTTTAAATTTTGCTCCAACGAGGAAGTGGTCACTGTGGCACTCAGCTCCTCTATAACTTCTGACTTGCTGTATGTTTGATGCATTTCTGTTGTTAATTAAAATGTGATCTATTTGATTAAAGGTTCTCTTGTCACATGATTTCCAAGTTTGTTTGTGTATATCCTTTCTTTGTAGTCTGGTACTGCTAATCTGCAGTCCTTTGGCTTCTGCCAGGTTGATGACTCTCCATCCATTATCATTTGAAGTTGTATGTAGGCTTTCCATACCGGCCACTTTTTTATTAGTTTGCTCTCTACCTATTTTTGCATTGAAGTCTCCTAGCACAATCAGGATGTCCTGTTTGGGGGTTTCTTCTATGAAAATATGTAGATACGTGTGAAAAATGCAGATTAAGGAACATGAAAACAATAAAGTCTCCCTTACAAGACACAGATATTCCTCAGTTCCCAATGCAAAAGATTAGTTTAGATATATCGGGTCCACACCCTAGGACATTGTCAGGAAATGTGTATTTAATTCATATAGTAGACATCTACAGTCTTTGGCCGGAGGTTTATGCAATTCCAGATAAGAGCGCGGATACTGTCATTAATATTTTTTTACAAGAGTTCGTACCAAGGTTTAGTTGCCCACAAAGTATACTTACAGATAATGGTAGAGAGTTTGTAAATAAAAAATTCGAAAAGTTATTAAAAGATTTAAATATAAAACATATAAAGACCTCATTTTGTAGACCTTCTTCAAATGCGAAAAACGAGCGTCAACATCGGACGTTATACGACATTATGGCAAAGATTATTGATGAACATGACAGAGATTGGGATTTATTTTTGGGACCTGCCCTTAGCGCCATTCGTACAAATCAAAATGAGAGCACGGGTTTTTCACCATTTTATTTATTACACGGGAGGGAACCAATACTACCTATAGATAATCTATTAAAACCTAGACGGAAATATATGGGTGAAGAATTTCAAGAGACCATAATACAGGAAATGCATAAAGCACATGTGAGATTAAGGAATAATATAATTAAAGCTAGGGAAAGACAGAAAAAGTACAAAAATGTAAATACAAAATTACAGGAGTTTAAGGTAGGTGATAGAGTTTATTACAAGAAGCATAGAAGAAACTCTAAGTTTGATGCTCGTTGGATTCCAGGGTATTACGTTTTGGAAAAACTAGGTAATGTATCGTATATTATAAAGAACCAGGTCACAGCACATATAGTAAGGGCACACGTTGAACACTTAAGAAGAGATGAAGATGAGATAGAAAATAATAATTATAATAATAATTATTATTCGGACACGAAATTTTTGGATGAACAGGTTGTCAGAGGAGCTACAGTAACCCCAGGTCTTAGAAAAGAACCAGCACAAAATCAGTTGCTAGCAAATCCAAGTTACGAAGATACTCAAGAACAGACAATTCCGAAAAGAATGGAAGAAGAAGGGCTGAATGAAACTCATTATGATAGTATGGAAGAAGACATAGGTGCTCCATTTAAAAATACTAGACAAGCAACGAAAAGAAGAATGGACAGTCAAAGAGATAAAGAAGTGAAAAGACAGAGGAGAATTAGAGATTATTCAACAAGCGGAGAAGATATGCCTCTACTAGAAAGATCCTTAAGAAATAGGGATCGACAAATTAGGTGGGATGTTGAACGGAAGAGATTAGCGGCAGCTGAAGAGAGACATACAGACGAAGAAGAAGAAATGGATGAAAAGTCAGAGTCTAGTAGTAGTATGGAAGAAACTAATAAGTTGTACGAAGAAGAAGATATTGATGTAGAATTAGCACTTATTCAAAGAAACTTGGACTTGTTGAAGAAGCGGAAACGTGGGAGATAGATATTTGAAAGTACTGCAGATGGCAGGAGTTAGAAGTGAAAGGGATGCCTGAAGAAGCATACGAAACGGTGGAAGTGGTCTTGAGATATTGGTACAAAGGGGTGAAGGTATTTTTCGTTACTGTTGGTAATGCCGTGTTTCCAAGGGAAACCAGATCACAAGTTCGTTGATAAGTAGAGGTTGGCTACTACGTTGAGTTAATATTGGATTAGTGGCCACATTACAAATGGAAAAAAAGGATTGAACATATAGTTTACAGTGCTCACTTAAGAGGTTATTTCGGATGTTATGTGCTGTTAGGAGTTAGGAGATAATAAATGGTATGGTAAATGTTGATTACTGATTTGTTTAGGTAGATAGAACAGATGTGATTCTAATTGGTCTGTAGTTAACAGATATACAGATGGACAGTGAAATGTTTAGTTTTTTCTGTCATAGATATACTGGAATGACCTGTATAAATAGATATACGTTATTTTACTTAGTATGAGGGGCCAATGTTGGTGGGTCACTATACGTAGTTGTAATTGTTTGAGTCATGAGTCATATATAATAAGTTTTTATGATTGAGTTGGTTCTGGAAAATGATGGCTAATGTTTAGTTGTTTTAGTCCCTCATTATAAGTTTTTTTTTGTTTTGGTTTTGAAAAATGATTGTGGTTAGTTGATTTATTGAGTTAGAATAGGGTGATTGTGTTCCTAGCATTTGAGTTGAAAAAAACTATTGGGCCGTAAAAGTGTCCAATAGTGATAGTTAGAAGTAAGGTGTTTTATTCTGATTTGATGCATGTTATTTTAAAAATGTGTTTTTCCTTATATTAATTTGGAGTTATGACGGCTTGTGTGATTTGATCTTGATTACATAAATGGTTTTGTATATTAAGTTACTTGGTTAGTAAATAAGTTATGAAGTTAGTTAATTAAGTTTAATTTTCAAATATAAGAGTTTTGCTTAAGGTTTTCGTTCAGAAAGGAGTTAATAAAAACTAAATTGTCCACTGATATAAGGTAGGGGGAAGCTTAGATGACCTGAATGTTGATATAGTTAAGCAATGCTGTGCATTCATAAATTAGTGGGAAACCAGGGTTGGTGAACGTGTGTACACGAATGGATAGACGTATCCAGGGCTTGCACACACGTCACTGTGTTCATAAATGGCAGTATGGGAAGTACGGGGGAAAGAAATAGGTGCTGTGAAATACCAGCTTTAATTTTATTAAAGGTGTTCATAAAATATGAACATGGGCTCATGGTGGAAGGTGAGATAACGAAAAAAGAACAGAATTGTGGTTGGCAATGTCAATGTCGAATGTATAAGCTTTATGAAAACTTATGCCAAATTGTTTTATAACGAACAAAGATGTATTTCATAAGGTGTTTTAAAAAAAAATTATTTTACAAAATTTTTTTATTGGCAAGGGAGGTAAAGGGTGAGTGTCTTAAATTTGCATTACTGTATGTACATGTGGTCATGTCGTGTATTCATTCTTTATGCTTCTTACTAGGTGCGCACCGCTTCTTTACTTTTTCTAACTACATTGTTTTTGTACGTCCTGGGTTTTGGAAGAGTGAGAAATTTTATAAGTAAAAAAAAAAATTTCGATAAAGAATTTATGAGCTGTTCTTATAATATGTATATTTGATACAGGAAACAGGAGGAGCTAAGAAAGAACCAGAAAAGTAGAAATATATAGTAGATAGCTATATAATTTTGGGGAAATAAAAAGGAAAGAAGGACTGTTTGGATTAACAGGGTTACCATACGTGGTATTATACAAAGAAAGTTCGAAGAAGAAGTATATGGGGGGGGGGGGGGGTTACTAGCAGACCATATCACTGGGAGAAGAGTTAAAAGATATATTATTTACTCAAACTTGAGCTGATTTTAGGGAAGATTAGAGGAAAAAGAGGGAATGGAGTATGGGGATTAGGAGTAAAGAGTTTTCCTTTATAAGGAAAATTCTTTATTCAACATGGGGAGGTGTAACAGTAAGGGAAGAGTACTGGGGTATTATTAGAATCTAGTGGGAAACAGATACAGCACGATTGAGCATCGAGAGTGAAAGGGTGAGAGATGCTCAATCGTGACGTATTGTGTTGGCAAGGGCAGTTAAGATCCGGCCTTTGACTTGAGTGGAAGCTAACATCAACCCTTGGTCATCAAGTACAAATAAACTTTATACTGTCAACTAAAACCTGACTTGCGTGTTCATATACACTGGTATAGTCATTGACAAAGATTCTGAGAATCGAAACGTCTGTGTGTCGTATTGTATGCGTTCGTGTGTATTTTATCTTATTTTATTATTCATTTTTATATTTATTGAGTGCTTCTGATTTCGGATTTTTCACCTGTATTTCGCGACACGTGGATCTCCTTGTAAGGTATGTGCAACGTTTGTTGATGTTTAGTTCGTTTTTTCTCGCAGGAGTTTAAAATACCTATTTGTTTCCATTTCATATTGTTATATCCTGCTGCAGCCGCTGCTTTTTCTCTCTATTCCATTACGTTTCGTAGTTTGCCACTAACCGGCGCCTACAGCTGAGGGGATAATGAAAAGCGCATTTCTTAATTCCTCTACATACAGAATCTAGGATTCTAAATCAGCCGCGGGATATTTGGATACAGACCTATTTGCGTTGATTTTAATGGTATGAGGCGATGGTCATTCAGGAAGCTCCGACACTGACTGTACCATGCCTGTAATCCCCATGTGTGAATACTGGAAGGCTTTTGTTATATTTCTAACGTGATACAACATTATGGAACACGACCTAATGTTCTTGGATGATTGCAGAACACATAAGGTGATTGTGGAGGCTGTGGGATTTTTTTATATGTTTTAATGTTGTTTAAAAAAAAATTGTTTTCGTATATCCCTTACAGGACACCGCTGTCAGCACCAGCATTTTACCACTGTTGATTTCTTGGCAAGATTACGCTCAGTAGTTTGCCATTGCTTTCTGAGCGACCGGCTCACTTATCTCGTAAATCACCAACGCCGCGAGACCCGCTACCAATTTTCGAGCGCTGCGTTACATTACGTGGATAAACGAGATTACGGAGAAAGTCGTTTAAACGCTGGGCCAGGGAGACAGGCTGTGGGATTTAGAACATGAAAATATAAAAAGGAAGGAAGGAAGGAAGGACGAAAGGAAGGAAGGAAGGAAAAAGGAAGGAAGAATGAAAAAGAAAGAAAGAAAGAAAGAAAAAAAGAAAGACAGAAAGAAAGAAATCGTAGGGCAGAAATAAAGAAAGAGAGAAATGCAGACAGACAAACAGTCCTATCGTCCGACCGAAAGAATATTAGTCAGACAGACCTTCCGACCCTATATTAGACAGACAGAGAGGCTGTCCGATCCAGTATTAGACAGACAGACAGACAGACAGACAGACAGACAGACAGATCGTCAGACTTAGTATTAGACAGACACACCCACTTACCGATCAAGTGTTAGACAGGCAGACAGTTAAACCCTATGTTAGACAAAGAGACCGACCTGTCGATTGAATGTTAGACAGACTTACCGACATAGTGTTAGAAATACAGAACGACAAAGTGTTAGACAGACAGACAGACAGACAGACAGAGTATTTGACAGACTCAGACAGGCAGATCGACAGTGTGTTAAAACGACAGACAGACAGACAGAGTGTTCGACAGACAGAGTGTTAGATAGACAGACTCACAGAATGTTAGACAGACACACTGCCCGACCAAGTGTTAGACAGACAGAGAGAGTGTTAGACAGAAATACAGACCTTCCGAACCAGTGTTAGACAGACAGTCAGAAAATCCGACTCAGTATTAGACAGACCGTCAGATTCATTGTTAGACAGACAGACACAACAGCCAGACCGTCCGACTCAGTGTTAGACAGACAGACAGACCGTCCGACTCAGTGTTAGACAAACAGACAGACAGACCGTCCGACTCAGTGTTAGACAGACAGACAGACCGTCCGACTCAGTGTTAGACAGACAGACCGTCCGACTCATTGTTAGACAGACAGAGAGACAGACAGACCGTCCGACTCAGTGTTAGACAGACAGACAGATCGTCCAACTCATTGTTAGACAGACAGACAGACAGACCGTCCGACTCAGTGTTAGACAGACAGACAGACCGTCCGACTCAGTGTTAGACAGACAGACAGACCGTCCGACTCAGTGTTAGACAGACTTGGTGTTAGAAAGAGAGACACACAGAAATTATAACCTACTGTTACAGACAGACCGTCCAACCCAGTGTTAGACAGACAGTCAGAAAATCCGACTCAGTATTAGACAGACCGTCAGACAGACCGTCCGACTCAGTGTTAGACAGACTTGGTGTTAGAAAGAGACACACACAGACAGTCCAACCTACTGTTACACAGACTCAGTGTTAGACATACATACAGACTGTCCGACTCATTGTTAGACAGACAGATAGACAGACAGACAGTCCGTCCGACTCAGTGTTAGACAGACAGACAGACCGTCCGACTCAGTGTTAGACAGACATACAGACTGTCCGACTCAGTGTTAGACAGACAGACAGACCGTCCGACTCAGTGTTAGACAGACATACAGACTGTCCGACTCAGTGTTAGACAGACAGACAGACCGTCCGACTCAGTGTTAGACACACATACAGACTGTCAGACTCAGTGTTATACAGATAGACAGACTGTCCGACTCAGTGTTAGACAGACAGACAGACAGACAGACATACCGTCCGACTCAGTGTTAGACAGACAGTCCGGCTCAGTTTTAGACAGACATACAGACTGTCCGACTCAGTGTTAGACATGGAACAAAAGAAAAGGCTGCGGCTGCAGCAGGATATAACAATATGAATTGCACTACAATTAGGTATATTTAGCTCCTGCGGAAAGAAGAGACATACTAGACTCAGACATAATGGATATACCTTACAAAGAACTCCATCTTACACAAGTGAAAACAAAGTGTGACTTATCCAATACATAAACAATAAATAAATATATAATACTGAATTATTAAAATAAAACCGTAAGTATTATGGGACAACAAAGCATGACCGACGTTTCGGTTCTATGAACCTTTGTGGAGGACAGGACAACGCAAACAGATACAAAGCTAAATTAAACAGAAAAGAAAATTAAACGCAGCTTCTTGTTAACGGGAGAGAAACGAAAATAGTGTTTTAAACCGGTGTAGAAAGGCGGTCTTAGGCCACAAAAGTTTGTGTTGTTAAATGGTGCGTAAACAGTCCGATATGAATAAAATACAGGGAAGATAGCATAGTTATACCATGGCATCAATAACAGTATTGATTCCTGCTGGATGAATTCAATACAGAGAGTTTATCAATTGGCTTCCAAACTGAAGTCTAATGGAGTTGTTAGAGAAGCAAGGTTTCAATGCAGTGACCCATACATCATCGACTCCATTGTGGTTAGAAGAATTAAAGTGGTTGGGGACAAGTTTGTCAGCGCCTTGATTAATGTCTCTAAGGTGTTCCCTAAAGCGGCTGGCAAGGCGTCTGGCAATTTGATCAATACATTTTATGTCACATCTTTCTTGTACTAATATCTTCAAGGAATCTCCCATCATATGTTATGACTGTTCCGAGATAACTGTACCGATTCCCATTTACCTGTATATTACATTGTGGTATTTCTTTCTTTCTTGTGACGACCACAATCTGTGTCTTTTTACAATTTAATACTAATCCCAGTTGTTCACTGTGTGCAACAACCGCATCTACTAATTGTTGCAGATCCTGCTCATTGTCTGCAATCAATATTGTATCGCCTGCATATCTAATGTTATTGATGTTTCATCCCCCAATGATAATTCCACTTTTATCTTCTACATTTCTGCAAATATTTTTACTGTATAGGGAAAAAAGATCTGGAGACTTTACTCATCCCTGTTTCACAACTCTCTTAATAGGCTGATATTGTCCCATTTCATTATCAATCCTCACGGCAGGTTGTTGTTTCCAATATTTTTAAAAATTTTTCTTTTTATTTTAATAGTCGAATGTCCTTCCCATAAATTTGTAGATCTGCAAGTATATCTACCACGTTGACATGTCTTACTCTATCGAAAGCCTTTGTGTAGTTAATAAAGCAACAATGTATATCTTTGTTTCCTTCTAAAGAATGTTCAATAACTGATCGCAGCATATGCACACCATTTACTGTACCCTTTCCTTCTACAAACCCACATTGTCCTTCCCCTATTTCAGGTTGTATTTTATTCCTCCCTCTTTGCATGATAATTCGTAGCAAAATATTTGTTATGTGACTCATTATACTAATTGTTCTATGTTGATCACATTCCAAGGCCCTGATTTCTTTGGGATTGCAATAAACACAGAATTACATCATTCAGCGCGTATATCTCCTTTATCCTATAATGTGTTCAGCAGTCTGGTGACTTGATCTATTCAATATTCTTCTAAAGCATCAATCATTTATGTTGTGATGTTATCTCAACCGGGGGGGGGGGGGTCTTGCTAGGTTTTATATGTTTAAGAACATTCCGAGCCTCCATCTTCAAAATTGGCCATCCTTCATTATTAAATCGAATACAATACTGTTCATCTCTGTTATCATCTCAAAGGCTTTACACATAATCTGACCATACATGTGAAATCTGATCTTTTTCTATTATAATTTTGCCATCTTTAGGTTTTTAGACATCCTGCTGATGTATTTGTTCTTTTATTAGTAAGTTCCTGAATTCTTTTGTGCACTGATTTGTTATTTTGATTGTTGTGTCGTTTTTAAATTTATATGCAATTTGTCTCAAGCCATGCTTATTTTGCTTCCTTACATAATATTCTAATTTGTCTATGAATTTCTTCATATTTGGCAGGATTATTTTTGTTGAGTCTTTTTGTTTCTATTAGTTGTAAAATTTCTTCAGTCATCAATTTCTTACGAATTACCTTCTTTTATTTTGGAATAGTAGTTTCTGCAGCCAAATTGATTCATATCTTCAACATTTCCCATTGATTAGTCACATCTTGAAATAGGATCTCTAGATCAGACAATATATCAAATCTGATCTGTACTTCAATGTTGAATTTATTTTGTATTTTCTTGTTATTTCTCAATGTAACCAGATCATATTTAGTGTTTCCTGTTATATACTTGACTTACTTTAACTTTACCCTCAATGTGCCTTAAGTATTCTGTGGTCACTATAACACTCAGCATCGGGAACTGTTTTTGCAATTGTTAACGCATTTCGAAACCTTCTGCTAACCAAAATGTAATCAGTCTGGTTTCTAATCATACTATCAGGACTCCTTCATATCCATAATCTTCTTGGGTGTTGTATAAACCAGGTGTTTCCTACAATCATTTTCTACTCTTTCGCCCATACTTCAAGTCTGTATCCTCTTTCGTTTCTCTTTCCCAAACCATGGTTTCCTATTGTGTATCCATCACCTTGATTTCCTACTTTTGCATTGAAGTCCCCTATTATGATGTTTAATTTAACTAATATAACCGTCTGACACAGCCCAATATCCCTGAACAAGCTTTGATGTTTGCCGGTCCAAAATAATTGCTACTCCTCTTTATCGATCTTCTCCTCCAGAATAAATAATCTTAAAATCTTCATCTATCTTAATCCTTGCTTCTGTCCATATCGTTTCGCACATCCCTAATATATTGATTTTCTCTCTTGTTTGATTTTATCTAATTTGTCGTCATCGTTTAACGTCCTTACATTCTATGTTGCAAATTTTAATTCCCCTGTCCTTGTCTAGTGATGATTGTAATTAGGCGAATCATAATGAACAAGCCACTTTTAAAGATGGTAGTTTGCTGTTGCTTTCCTTCCTGGGCAATGACCATACTTGTTGGTGACATTGTCTCGTGAAAGAGATCTTCTGCCTACCGTCGCGAAAGTTGAGAGCATAACCAACAAATATCTGTCGGCTACCCTCAGAATCCATCAACCACCTGCCTTCCGCGTCTTCTTGTGAACAACTTCAAATAAACGAATACGAAATAACACCACATAATCCACAGGAAAACATTAAAAAATAAACAGCGTCTCCTGAAGAATGAACGTTAGGTCGTCGCCATTTTTACCGGAATCTTGTAATGTGTATGCATTATATTCACAATCAGGCACTTTTTATAATACTGTTTGACTTCCACCCATAATTGTGTTGTTGTATTGTTTTTGTTTTGGACCGCTAACTATTCATTTCATATTCTTTAGAATTATCCTTCTGGTCTTAATGGCATCGGTTATTATTCATTAGATATACATGGCTCGGGAGTATGCTTGCATTCCTACCACTTTGTCTAGGGATCGATACTTACTGTAGTCATGTAATTTCTTTCACAAACAGAATCCCTCCAGGACTGCATGGTTCCATGGGGCGAATGTCGAGGGAATGTTGATTAAGATGAACAAAGAACCGACATCACTTTACTCATGACATTCCCATGACTTGTTCAACAGCCAGCAAAGAGTCATACTACTAATCGTTCCCATCGTTATTTGATTGACAGTTCTCCTCGGCTTTCATCTCAGTTTTGAGTGTCGAGGGAAAGATGAAGTGACAAAGTAATTATTGAGAGGAACAGACTAATACTGAAAAGTTTATTACTACGATACACAAGGACGACACAAGGAATAGAATAGCAAACAGAGAAAAACATAAAGACTGGGAGGAGTTTGGAGAAACCCTAAATAAAGACCAGAAGGAGGCAACTAGAAACTATTAGAAAAAGATAAGTGCAATGAGAACCAGAGGAGAACCTTTTGACCCAACTGAAATAATTAACGCCGAAAATGGAGAACCTATAAGTGAACAAAAACACATCCTAATAAGATGGAAACAGTACACTGTATTTGGAACAACTTCTCAACACCCCATCAGATGTCACTGGAGTTCAAGAAACCGACACAGATGCCACCGAAGAACTAGAACCAGACATAATGAAAGATGAAATAATAGAAGCCGTCAGATTAGCACCTTAGAACAAATCACCGGTACAAGATGATATACTAAATGAACTAATTAAAGGAGCAAGAGAAGTAGGAACTGTATGGCTACATAGACTATTCAACCATGTTTCGGTAGAACAACAGACATCACGAGACTAGGGAAACGCCATAATTATCCCATTTTGGAAAACCAAAGGCAGCAAAAGAGACAGCACACAATACAGAGGCATTTCCCTTTTGAGTCATACTGGAAAACTATTTTGCAAATTCTTGATAAAAGATTACGAACTATTACAGAACCCCAGCTAAACGAAACACAACTTGGATTTAGGATTTTAAAACAAAAACCAAAAAAAAAAAAAAAAAAAAAAGATGCACAGATGCCATTTTTGATCTTAGACAACTTATAAAAACATCAGTTGAATTCAATGAAACATTCTACTTAGCCTTTGTCGGCCAAAAAAAGGCGTTTGATAAAGTAGATAGAAACAAGCTGTGGGAAATCCTTAAACAATATGGAGTGAGTACACATCTAACAAACCTATGTAGAAGTTTATACAACAACAGTGAATGCATAGTGAGAGCAACTGGAGGACACTCAGAACCCTTCACCATAAGATCCGGAGTACGACAAGGTTGTGTCCTGTCTCCTCTCTTGTTCATAACATATATAGACAACATATGTAAAGAAACCAGCCAAACAGAGACCGCAAGAATACCGCATGACGAGAACAAAAAAGAAGAACCATCTTCATATCTAACCATTAGAGAACTCCTGTTTGCGGACGACCAAGAACTAATAGCAAAATCAGAAGCTGAATTACAAGACCACATGAATAGTCTAAACGAAATGTGTAGCGAACATAACATGAAAATTAGCACAAGCAAATCAGATGTAATGACTATAACTAAAGAAGAAAAAACAACAACTCTTCACCTAAGCGAACATCCTTTGAAACAAGTAAAGAGTAAAGAGTTTCAAGTACCTGGGAAGTATAATATCATCTAATGGCAGATCAGAAGACGAGATCGAAAATAGACGGAATAAGGCAAACCAACTCATTGGACAAATGGCACCAATACTAAAGAACAAAAACGTATCAATAACTACTAAGAAAGCACTTTACAATACAATCTTCCTACCAACTCTATGCTACCAATGCCAAACCTGGACAATGACAGAAAAAGAGAAAAGAAAAATCACAACAACAGAAATGAGATTCCTGAGAAGAAGACGCAACGTATCAAGAAGAGATAAGATCAGAAATGAAGAAATCAGGACTAAAGTGGGGGTTATAGCAGCACTAAATTTTATTAGAACGCAGCAAGTCAAATGGTTTGGCCATGCAAGTAGGTTAGCAGTCAACAGCATACCACAACAATCAATGATATACAGACCAGATGGAAACAGAGGAAGAGGCCGACCACGTAAACGTTGGACGAAGGGAATAGCAGAGTGCATGGGAATATCGATATATGAAGCCCATAATTGGGCACTCTCACAATGTTTATACTTCACCTCGACACCGCAAAGTAGATGAGGAACATGATGAGATGAGATGAGATGAATTAAAATATTTTGGTTACTTGAAACGTAATGAAAGTTTGGAGAGAACAATTATGGAGGGGTATATGCCTGTGAAGAGAGGAAAAGGAAGTAAAAAGAGAAGATGAGTGCAAGATGTTGCGGATGATCTACAGATGGGTGTATCAGACGCGGGTCATCTTGCTTATGGTCGAGAAGTTTTCCGGAAGGTTGTTATGGGAGTGAGGTTCTGAAACGAACATGCTACTGAATGAATATAATTCGCATTTTAGTCCCCTTTTGGGACAATGACACTCAACCAACTCACTCCATGACCTCCTATCATTACCTATCTCGTGCATTTCCG
The DNA here is from genome assembly GCA_963921405.1 of Cepaea hortensis. Classification (NCBI taxonomy): domain Eukaryota; kingdom Metazoa; phylum Mollusca; class Gastropoda; order Stylommatophora; family Helicidae; genus Cepaea; species Cepaea hortensis. The sequence continues at coordinate 13,154,891 of OY992889.1, read as the reverse complement.
TCCACTGTCTTTCTACAATATTTATTTCTGTTTCTGCTTCTCTCCCCTATCTGCTCTTAGGTTTTCCTCTGTGTTATATTTTTTTTTTTTATTCCAAACAATGACCTTCCTCTAGCTATATATGTATATCCTTTACAGGACGTCGCAGTCAACCAACATTTTTGATTGTTTGTGATGTCTTGACAAGTTTACGTTCAGTAGTTTGCCATTGCTTTCTGAACCTCTGGCACTGATGCCATTGTATGAAACCCAGTGTATAGCAGTTTTTTGTCAAATCGCCCACAGCAATGTTTCGAACGCGGTATGCGGTATTAGGAACTGCACCCTTAACACCTTCGATACAGAGCCGGCTAAGTCCTTCCTAGTTATTCTATTCTCAGGTGTCCGCAATGTGTGTGTCCTGTTATTCTATTTTCTGGTGTCCGCAATGTGTGTGTCCTGTTATTCTATTTTCTGGTGTCCGCAATGTGTGTGTCCTGTTATTCTATTTTCTGGTGTCCGTAATGTGTGTATCCTGTTATTCTATTTTCTGGTGTCCGCAATGTGTGTGTCTTGTTATTCTATTTTCTGGTGTCCGCAATGTGTATGTCCTGTTATTCTATTTTCTGGTGTCCACAATGTGTATGTCCTGTTATTCTATTTTCTGGTGTCCGCAATGTGTATGTCCTGTTATTCTATTTTCTGGTGTCCACAATGTGTATGTCCTGTTATTCTATTTTCTGGTGTCCACAATGTGTATGTCCTGTTATTCTATTTTCTGGTGTCCACAATGTGTATGTCCTGTTATTCTATTTTCTGGTGTCCACAATGTGTATGTCCTGTTATTCTATTCTCATGAGTCCACAATGTGTATGTCCTGTTATTCTATTTTCTGGTGTCCACAATGTGTATGTCCTGTTATTCTATTTTCTGGTGTCCACAGTGTGTATGTCCTGTCCAGCGCCGGCTTCTTTTCGCTACCTCTTGATTGACTGGTATTTGTATAGTTCTCTCCATGAGTTTCACATTGGTCATTCTGTCATTTCATTGCGTGTTTTAGTCACTGGTACTTATATAGTTCTCTCCATGAGCTTCACATTAGTCGTTCTGTCATTTCATTGGGTGTTTTAATCATTGGTATTTGTAACCTGGGGGGTACGGCGGTGTCAGGCATTGGTAGTACCTTTGGTAAGGATGACTCTCATGTCCTTTTCAGGACCCATCCCCCACTAGTCCAAACCTGGCATCCAGCTCAAGCCAGTGGCTCCTAGTAGCTGTCAGCATGCGACAGCGGCCACCCCTGGGCAACAGCTGTGAGAGGCTGGCTAAACCAGGCGTGGGTAGCCGATTTTGTGTCAAACCAAGCGATGAACTAGGGTATGCCTACCCAGCATGTGAATACGGGATTCGGCAGACTGCGCGGATGAAATCACTGATTATTCAACGGGCAAGACGGCGTTTACCTGCAAAGCGTTGTGGAACGTAATGGGCACGGCAAGGCACGTAGAGCGACTTGGTCAATCACTGCACCTGTATTCGTCTCCAGTCGTCTTGACTTGTCTTGCCACTGGACTCAGATGGACTTAGGCGAGAGAGTGAGGTCGACGAATTGCGCAACTCTTCCTCACTTTAATCCAATTCATCGCCCAAGTCATTCTTCATCCAACGTCATATATCACCTTCAAGCCCTGTGGCGATGGGCGAGCGGCGAAGTAGCAGGCGTGGGTACTCTGGCAGTCGTAGTCGCAGTCTTGCACACTGCACACAGGCGGCTCAGGCCATATGGTCGTCTTCTACTGACCAGAGCAACAGTGATATTCGGCAGCCCCCTGAGTGACTGAGCAGCCCTCTATAGGAAAGCACTGCTCACCTCCATAGCATGAGGGGGGGGGAGAGGGATAGAAAAGATGCCCCTAACATTGTTTGCTCCATCATTACCTAATTAGCTAGCCGCGGCTGGTGTGTACCCTATACTGCGGTCGACATACAAACAAAGTAAAATCAGGTAAAGCTAAAAGAGCTAACCATATTCCCTTGACAATCGGAACTTGAAATGTACGCACCCTACTTGATAGAGACGGCGCGTTGGGCCCAGAGAGACGAACGGGAGAGAGCTGGGCAGGTACAACATCGACATTGCAGCCTTGAGCGAGACACGACTTGCAGAAGAAAGCCAAATATGTGAAGTAGGTGCCGGCTACACATGTTTCTGGAGTGGAAGGAAAAGCGAGGAAAGACGCCAGTCTGGTGTGGGATTTGCCATTAAGTCTGCCCTGGTTGTCAAACTAGCTGGATTTCCGAAGGCTATAAGTGACAGGCTTATGACTATTAAGTTACCCCCACTGAAAGGAAATAAGCATGCAACCATCGTGAGTGCCTACGGACCAACAATGACAAATGAAGATGATGTCAAAAACAAATTCTATGAAGAACTGCACAACGTATTAACATCTGTTCCTAAGGGAGACGAACTTATACTCCTTGGGGACTTCAATCCAAAAGTAGGCAAGAACACGGCCTCTTGGAGTGGCATCATTGGAAAGTATGGAGTCAGAAAATGTAACAGCAATGTGCTCCTCCTCCTTCAGACCTGTGTCGAACACTACCTCATGATCACCAACACAATTTTCCGTCTTCCCACGACAAATAGGATATCATGGATGCACCCTCGCTCAAAGCACTGGCGCCTCATTGACTATGTCATCGTCAGGAAGAGTTACAGACAAGACGTTAGGGTGACAAAATCCATGTATGGTGCCGAATGTTGGACAGACCATCGTCTCATTATCTCGAAAATAAACATACAAATCAAACCACCACGGCGTCCTCAAGGGGTAAAACGCAAAAAAAAAAAAGACACAACTAAATGTCACCCGCCTAAACAGCAAGGAAATGCAGCTGTCGTTTGAAGACGTACTGGGAGACAACCTAAAGCCAAATGCTGCAGCTAAACAGTATGCGGAAACAGTGCGGAGAGCCCTAAAGGACATAATTTACAACACTGCTATGGAAATCCTCGGTCCAGGCCCCCCCCCCCCCCCCCGAAAAGCATAAAATCTGGTTTGATGAAAATTCCGAAGACATCAACCAATTGCTGGCCGAGAAACATCTTCTCCTCAAGGCACATTTGAATGACACGAAGTCAACATAAAAAGAAAGATGCCTTCAATAACATTCAGAGAGTAGTGCAGCAGAAAATTCGGTAAATGCGGGACTCCTGGCTGAGCAACAAAGCTGACGAAATTTAAAGCGATGCTGACAGACATGATATGAAAAACTTCTTCGACTCCCTGAAAGCGGTCTACGGTCCTACATCACCAGGCACAGTTCCCCTTCTCAGTGCAGATGGGGGGAACATTGGTCACCGATAAGAAAGAAATCCTTCAGCGCTGGGCAGAGCATTTCAACATCTTAAATGCAACTTCCTTCTTCGATGTTGAAACCATCAATTGCCTTCCTCCTCCTTCCTTCCTGCCTTTACACTTGATGACCTGCCAACCATAGTGGAACTAAACAAAGCTATCCAGCAACATTTCAGTAGAAAGGCGCATGGTCCTGACTCCATCCCAGCAGAGATATACAAGGCAGGTGGGCCGGTCCTAACAGATGAGCTTCACCAAGTCTTTACAAACATATGGGTGAACGAGACCATGCCACACGTTTTCAAGGACGCGTCAATAGTCCACCTTTACAAACGTAAAGGAAATCGCCAACCCTGTGACAACTACCGAGGCATCTCCTTGCTCTCAGTCGCAGGGAAGATACTCGCCAGAATTCTTCTCAATCACCTCACGGCCCATCTCGATCAAGGTCTTCTTCATGAGAGTCAATGTGGCTTCCGAAAAGAATGAGGAACTGATGATATGATTTTTGCTGCAATGCAGCTGAAAGAGAAATGTCAGGAACAGAACTCTGAAATGTTCTTAACTTACATTGACCTTACCAATGCTTTTGATACAGTCAGCAGAGAATGTAAACAATATAAAATGACACAAAGTATTGCAGCTTTACATAACAGATTTACGACACATACGGGACGTTGCAGCGATTAGCCTTCATCAGCAAACAAACACATTCAAAAACACAACATATAGTCAAGGAGATCTCCTGTGAATACATCAAAAGGTGACGACAGGACGAGAAGAACAAAATGATGAAAAAATGAAACCAATGAAGAGAAAATGAGAATTGGAAAAAATATTCATACATACCTCACAATTCCATTCTGTGTGTAACTCAGAATATCGCCGATGTCTTCATTTTATACCCAACCGAGGGAGTGAGATGGAGGATGATGACAGGGTGATAGGTGTTACGGTTCAGTGAGCACATTGAAAGAAAAAGGGGGGGGGGCGGAGGCAGGGCGGCAACTTGTGATAGTGGTCTGATAATGGTATCTGAGCAATCTCAGTAGATGTACTAACGAAGCATGAGTGTGCGCAAGCATAATGGTGGTACTAACCAAAACCACATTATGCACTCATATATGTTATTTTGAGGCGAGTCCTAAAGTCTGGGTGGACTGATATGCGTGAGCGCACATACATACATATACACCGCTCAACAGACATTCATATATATGTGGTCCACACCCCAGTGGTGATTTTCCCTAAAAGCAGTTTACGCATCAAGGAAGAATTTTCCTGCACCAGAGAACAATGACATGGGAATAAACACTGTTCAGCCTCATGTTTTCAGCTATGCTGACGAATACCTTCGAGAACAACACTATTTGAATAGACATCAACTACCGCATGGATGGAAAGTTGTTCAATCTCAGAAGGCTGAAAGCTAAAACCAAAACTACCAGCGGCACCGTCAGAGAGCTTTTGTTTGCTGATGATTGCGCTCTATATGCCAACTCAGAGGCGGACATGCAACATAATGTTTCAGCTTTCTCATATGCCTGTGCCAACTTTGGGCTCAATATCAACTTGGAGAAGACTGTAGTTATGTACCAGCCAGCTCTAGGGAATAATCACACCGTGCCGAATATCAAGGTGAACGGTCATAGACTAAGTGTTATGGACAAATTCACCTATCTTGGCAGCACTGTGTCACAAGCTGCCACAATTGATTGCGAAGTGAATGCAAGAATCTTCAAGGCCAGCGCGGCCTTTGGCAGACTGTACAAGAATGTATGGGACAGAAATGAAATAAGCCTGCAAACAAAGCTGAAAGTCTATAAATCGGTTGTATTATCCACACTGCTATATGCATGTAAAACATGAACTGTTTATCAGCGACACGCTAGGAAAATAAACCACTTCCACACAGTCTGCCTTAGGAAGCTATTGAAGATTAAATGGCAAGACAAGATCCCAGACACTAAAGTTCTAGAAAGGGCATCCATGCCAAGTATCCACATTCTACTAATGAAAAATCAGATTCACTGGGCTGGTCGCTTAAATCGCATGCCAGATCACATGCTCCCTAAGCAATTTTTATTTACGGCGAATTGCGTTGTGTTAAACGCTCCAAAGGCGGCCAGAGGAAATGCTTTAAAGACACTGAAAATCTCACTGAAAGCTTTTGGAATTCACCTTGACACCTGGGAGACTGCTGCTAAAGACCGTAATTCGTGGCGTTCATCATTACATAACGGTGCAGTCACTTGTGCAGAAACCAGGACTGCGAGAACTGTGAAAGAAAGGCTGGACAGAAAAACCACTGCAGGAGATCCTCCTCCTGGAACGTTAAACAATTTTTGTCCACATTGTCAAAGAACATTTCGAGACTAAATAGGCCTTATCAGCCATCTTAGAACTCACGGCTCCATACTTTCAACTGGATGAAATGAATGGTCATCATCATTCTTGATGGACAAACAACAACAACATTTGTATAGTTCTCTTCATGAGCTCAATAGTGGTCGTTCTGTTATGTCATTGGGTGTTTTAGTGACTGGTATTTGTATAATTCTCTTCATGAGTTCCACATAGGTGGTTCTGTCATGTCTTTGAGTGTTTTATTGTATAGTGTTTGCATAGTTCTCTCCGTGAGTTCCACATTGATGGTTCTGCCATGTCATTGGGTGTTTTATTGTATAGTGTTTGCATAGTTCTCTCCGTGAGCTCCACATTGGTGGTTCTGCCATGTCATTGGGTGTTTACTTACTGCCTTATTTCGCTTACATACCGTCAACTCTAGACTAAAATAAGCGAGCAAGTCACTTTCTGGATTCAAAGGCGGGATTTTCTGCAGCCCGACACACGTGATATCACTTTCAAGACACTCGCATAACTGTAGATTAGATACATACGTGACATGTGAAGAACAATTTTAGCATGCAATGAGCAATTCAACATGATAAAGAGTCATACAAAACAAAAGCAACAAAAAACAGAGAACGCAGATCAACACTCGTCTTCTTCATTCAACAAAACACAGAAGCAACGACATGGGCAGGGTAGAAATGTAAATTAAACAATTACTTTCATTTTTGTATTATTTCTTTCTTTACTATTCTTTTGCTTTTGAAGGCTTTTCAATGAAACTTCCTCCATTGATGTGATTGTCTTCTGGTTAAACAAAACTACAAACACCAGTAACATTTGCATGGCAGCAAAAGAATAATACATAGATATCAACGCCAAGAAAACAGAGGTTATTTCTCATCATCATCATCATCATCATCATCATCTCATCTCATCATGTTCCTCTTGTACCTTGCTGTGTCGAGGTGAAGTATAAACAGCGGGAGAGGGCCCGCTTATGGGCTTCATGTATCGATATTCCCATGGACTCTGTTATTCCATGCGTCCACCGTTTACGTGGTCGGCTTCTTCCTCTGTTTCCCTCTGGTATGTACATTATTGCTTGTTGTGGTGTACTGTTAGTTGGTAACCTATTTGCATGGCCAAACCATTTGACTTGCTGCCTTCTAATAAAATCTAGTGCAGCTATAACCCCCCACTTTAGTCCTGATTTCTTCATTTCTGATCTTATCTCTTCTTGATACATTGAGTATTCTTCTTGAGTATTACTACGGAAAGGAAATAAATGGAAACTAAGATTGTTTCATGGCAGACTATAGCAAACAAACTATTTCAAAGTGATAACCATTAGTAAACCCCTTGAGGCCATTAAGACAGTTCATAAATATATACACATGTATTGCTGGCTATCATAGAATTAGAAGACAGAAGTAGAGACTAGAGGACACACTAGACAACCATAGCTATAAATATTTATGTTTTCTGGTGCGTCCTCTAGTCTCTACTTCTTTCTTCTACATTTATCAGTGACATACAGTACATACAGTACAGGACATACAGTGACATACAGTACAGTACAGGACTGGCAAGAGAAGGTCCACCAGAGAGACGAATGGAGACGGATTGTATTTGCAGCAAAGAACCTCAATGGCTCGGAAAGCTGAAGAAGAAGAAGAAGAAGATACAGTACATGTGTGTTTATTTAAAACCATTTCCAATACGGCGACGGAATATTATTGTTAGATATAAGCATTGAAGCAGAAATGATCGTTGATGGGACAAAATCTTCGTTGTACAAACTGACATCTTCTGATAATCCATGCCATGTGGCCTTGGCGATCATGTCTGTCTACAGCCTCCTGATTTTTTATTTTTGCTACAATCATTTCTGATATCAACGTTCTTCTTCGCCATGACGTCAAACTGTGCAGCATCTTCTCTCTTGGTTTCCAACTGACTCTCTTGCCCTCCAGCCTGCCTGTTGTGACGAAAACTCCAGCTTTCCCATTCTCATGACATGTCTATGACTGTCTACTTCTGATACGAGTTACCAGTTCTCTTTGGGAGTTAATTTCTTCCATATCTTCATCGCTGTCTCTATCAGTCCACGGTGCTTTTATCTTTCTTCTATAAAACCACATTTCCACAGCTTCCACATAGTTCCTATATTGTCTGGTAATTATTCTTCAGAAGTTTCTACACCTTGTGAAAAACTGCCTTTGATAGGACAATTCTACATATAAGTTCCTTATTACATCGTCTGAAATGGAAATAGAAGGGAACATGCTTAACCACGCGGATACATTTAAATACCTAGGAGAAATTATAACGTCAGATGGAAGATGCACAACAAAGATTAAGAACAGAATAGGGTAAGCAAAAGCTGTATTTTAGAAAATGAAAAGTGTTAGCTTAAATCTTATGCAAAAAGTCGTTATCACTGAATGTAAGAAAGAGAGTGTTGAAATGCTATATAAAACATGTTTTGCTGTATGGCAGTGAATCTTGGTATGTAAATGACCACATAAGGAAGAACTTGGAAACAACCGAAGTAAAGTTCCTGAGACAAATACTGAGAATTCCTTGGACTGCCAGAGTAACTAACAACGATTGCCTAAATGAGGCTAATGAAACTAGAACACTATATACCGCATTTAGTAAGAGACACACAACTTTCGTTTGTCATTTGATGAAAAGATAGGCACTGGAGAATATCGTGACAATTAGGAAAGTGAGGAAATGGCAGAAGCAGACGAAAGAGAAATGATGCTGGATGGATTGAGACAGTGGCATGGAAGAATATCAGCAGAGTTGATCCAGAACAACAAAGACTGAGATCTGTGGAGAGACCTGGAGAGGCCAGTTGGTAAGGCACGTGATGATGATGACATCATCGATCTGCTGTAATTAAAGTAACAAAATAAATCAGTACATTGACATTTTACAGACTGGTTCACTTCAGTTTGTTGTTACGTTTGGGTATATCACTTTGGTTTATAAAACCATTATTTTTAATGTCAGTTATTCAAAGTCCTTTTTTTTTTTTTTGGTGTGTGTTGACTGTATTGAACTTATGTCGACGAGTATTGCAGAACAAACAGTTAACAAATAACACGAAAGAACACTGTACAACAACTGTCTACTAATAATATCCTGTCAATGAAAGACTGTCAAGGGTCACCGTGGCCAAATGGTTCAGCCACTTGCCTCGTGCTCACAAGATTGTGGGTTCGTTTTGGGACTACGTCGTTCGGTTCTCGGAATTGTTTCGCCTCATAGGCCCTTTCAACTGATTAATTGATACAGTGTCATGCAAAAAGTAGGCTTGGGCCAAACATAGTACACACAAAAATGCACAAGTATTATCATTTAACTTTCCGTTCATTGAGCACTGAAATTGCGGAAGATGTACGAAACGAAACAAATAACACTATGACCTTATCATGGCGATATATCATCCTTCTCTGCAAATGGGAGGTTACATTTTGCGATATATTACCTTCGGCACTGTATCAGTTAAGTGCCTCGGAATTATTACTCGTCTTAAGCGATTTCTCTGATATGCCATGGGTTTATATATCTCCAAAATGTTGTCATTGCGTTATAATACGACATTTCTGCTTCCATATTAACAACTTTTACGTCATAAATGTGACACACTCCTACCTTCCATTTTCTCCCGTCAATATTAGTTTGGTCCAAACCAACTTTTTATTTGATAGTGAATATGTAAATACTATAACATAAGAAAGTAGTATGCCCACAATAATATGACAATTCTGTATGCCTACATTAACATGAGAAGGTTGCATGTCTACAGTAACATGAGACAACCATCATTACGTGCCTTGCCATTAAGCGTGAACGTTTTTTTTTAAGGGCTCGCGGTTTCGCCCAGGGGCTAGAGCCGCCCCGTGAGGTCTCCCCCCCCCCCCCCCCCGTCCCTGAACTCACACGATCACCAGATCATGGCTCGGGTATGTTTTCTTGTTCCCATTATTATTGGCCAGTCCAACTATAATGAACATCGGGCGAGAATGTAACGGTATTTAAAAGTGGCAAAGAAATTAGTATGTCTCCAGAGATACTGTAACGTCCATAAATATACACCGGCAGTAATATCTGACTTACCGGCGTATCATAGACACACACGGAATCTGATGTCCGTACCACACTAGATATTCCAATAAAAAATATCAAGGGTCTGGTGTATTCCAGCATTTTGTTACTCCCCTTTGTTCACAAGTCCGATAATCGATGTCTGGGAAGGGAAATAATAAGGATAAATACAGCTGTGATTTATGTATTAAATTAACCGATGAATGAATAAGAACCTGCTTTATTCTGCTGGAAAATGATGTCGCAAGCTGGTAATCTAGGCATTAAATGGTGATGATGACTGAATTAATTAATAAAAACAATAATATTTTATTGGTTGTAATAAAACACTAAGTGACCATGATGATGACTGAATGAAGGAATAAAAACAAAAATATTTTATTGATTGTAATAAACGTAACAAAGATAAATAAATAAATGGTTATGTTAAATTTAGAGTTTGCAAAATCAAAAAATATATCGAATATTAGATGTATAAGATGTAGGTAATAAAAAAGGTGAGAAAATCGACATAAGTGCACCGGGTTTTATCCCATACGGCTCGGTTAATTTATGCAGTGAGATGGTATCCACTGTATTGGGACCTCACGCTGGCTAAGTTCAGAAAGTAGTGTCCGTAGTACAGTCAATTTCCCAGACAGGAGCGCCTTAAGTACACATGCACTGTGCCGAATCAAGTCATGGCTACTCCTCTTTCTTCTTGTTTCTTCATCATGCATCACCATACTGGACCTTCATCCGCCGATGAATTTATATAGGTCTCGGCCTTCACTGAATAGAAAACGGATAATAGAAGCTGCTCCTCTTTGCTGTATGTCAAAAGTGGGGAGGCCATCTTTAAACCGCCCTTATGAAGTCAAAATTTTCGTCTGCACCGTTATGCCACGTGCTTAACCCTCTTAATATTCTTAACAACAACATTGACAGGTTACAAGACAGGGTATAGTTTTTGTAATTTCTAACACACTTTTAAGGTTTCAATTTGAAGCCCCCTTGTAATAGCGGCCAAGCTAACTCCTACACCATGAGAACAGGTGGCGAAATTGAAACGCAAATGGACAATCTAGAATGTCCGATTGTGGTAAGACGTGTATCTGTAGAATGTTAAACTACTATACACATATACCTTTGGTAAGGATGGCTCTCATGTCCTTTCAGGACCCATCCCCCACTGGTCCAAGTCTGACACCCAGCTCGTGCCTGTGGCTCCTAGTAGCTGTCAGCATGCGACAGCGGCCACCCCCCGGGCAACAGCTGTGAGAGGCTGGCTAAACCAGGCATGGGTATCCGATTTGGTGTCAAACCAAGAGGTAAACTAGGGTATGCCTACCCAGCATGTGAAGACAGGATTCGGCAGACTGCGCGGAAGAAATCATTCCTGATTCAACGGGCAAGACGGCGTTTACCTGCAAAGCGTTGTGGAACGCAATGAGCACGGCAAGGCACGTAGAGCGCCCTGGTCATCCACTGCACCTGTATTCATCTCCAATCGTCTCGACTTGTCTTGCCACTGGACTCAGATGGACTCAGGCGAGAGAGTGAGGTCGACGAATTGCGCAACTCTTCCTCACTTTAATCCAAGTCATCGCGCAAGTCATTCTTCATCCAACGTCACATATCACCTTCAAGCCCTGTGGCGATGGGCGAGCGGCAAAGCGGCAGGCGTGGGTACGCTGGCAGCCGTAGTCGCAGACCTGCACACAGGCGGCTCAGGCCATATGGTCGTCTTCTACTGACCGGAGCAGCAGTGGGATTCGGCAGCCCCCTGAGCGACTGAGCAGCCCTCTATAGGAACACACTGCTCACCTCCATAGCATGAGGAAGGGGCTAGAAAAGGTGCCCTAAACATTGTCTGCTTCATCACTACCTAACCAGCTAGCCGCGGTTGGTGGGTACCCTTAACTGCGGTCGACATACAAAGAAAGATAAAACAAGCAAAGCTAAAAGAGTAAACCATATTCCCTTAACAATTGGAACTTGGAATGTACGCACCCTACTTGACAGAGACGGCACGTCGGGTCCAGAGAGACGAACAGCACTGATTGGGAGAGAGCTGGGCAGGTACAACATCGACATTGCAGCCTTGAGCGAGACACGACTTGCAGAAGAAGGCCAAATCTGTGAAATTGGTGCCGGCTACACATTTTTCTGGAGTGGAAGGAAAAGCGTGGAAAGACGCCAATCCGGTGTGGGATTTGCCATTAAGTCGGCCCTGGTCGGCAAATTAGCTGGATTTCCAAAGGCTATAAACGACAGGCTCATGACCATGAAGTTGCCTCTGCTGAATGTAAGGAAGCACGCAACCATTGTGAGTGTCTACGCACCAACTATGACCAACGAAGATGATGTCAAGAACAAGTTCTATGAGGACCTGCACAGTGTATTAATATCTGTTCCCAAAGGAGACAAACTTATACTCCTTGGGGATTTCAATGCCAGAGTAGGCACGGACACCACCTCTTGGAGTGGCATTATTGGAAAGCATGGAGTCGGAAATTGTAACAGCAATGAACTCCGCCTCCTTCAGACATGTGCCCAATTTTCCGTCTCCCCATGAGAAATAGGACATCGTGGATGCACCCTCGCTCGAAACACTGGCACCTCATTGACTATGTCATCGTCAGGAGGAGTGACAGACAAGACGTTCGAGTGACAAAATCCATGTGTGGTGCCGAATGTTGGACAGACCATCGTCTCATTGTCTCGAAAATGAACATCCACATCAGGCCACCACGGCGTCCTCAAGGGGCGAAAATGCAAACAAAGCTAAATGTCACCCGCCTAAACAGCAAGAAAATGCAGCAGTCGTTTGAAAATATGCTGGAAGACCGCCTCAAGCCCAATGCTGAAGCTAAACAGGATACAGAAACAGAATGGAGAGCCCTAAAGGACACAATTTACAACACTGCTATGGAAATCCTGGGTCCAGCCCCCCGAAAGCATAAAGACTGGTTTGATGAAAATTCCGAAGACATCAACCAATTGCTGGCCGAGAAACATCTTCTCCTCAAGGCACATTTGAATGACCCAAAGTCAACATCAAAAAAAGATGCTTTCAAGAACATTCAGAGAGTAGTGCAGCAGAAACTTCGGCACATGCGGGACTCCTGGCTGAGCAGCAAAGCTGATGAAATTCAGGGCTTTGCTGACAGACATGATATGAAAAACTTCTACGACTCACTGAAAGCGGTCTATGGTCCTTCATCACCAGGCATAGTTCCCCTCCTCAGTGCAGATGGGGGAACATTGGTCACCGATAAGAAAGAAATCCTTCAACGCTGGGCAGAGCATTTCAGCAAAATCTTAAATGCAACTTCCTTCTTCGATGATGAAACCATCAACTGCCTTCCTCAAGTTCCCACCAATGAGACACTTGGTGACCTGCCAACCATAGTGGAAATAAACAAAGCCATCCAGCAACTCTCCAGCGGCAAGGCACCTGGTCCTGACTCCATCCCAGCAGAGATATACAAGGCAGGTGGGCCGGTCCTAACAGAGCAGCTTCACCAAGTCTTCACAAACATATGGATGAACGAGACCATGCCACAAGATTTTAAGGATGCGTCAATAGTACACCTTTACAAACGTAAAGGAAACCGCCAATCCTGTGACAACCACCGAGGCATCTCCTTGCTTTCAATTGCAGGGAAGATACTCGCCAGAATTCTTCTCAATCGCCTCACAGCCCATCTCGATCAAGGTCTTCTTCCTGAGAGTCAATGTGGCTTCAGAAAAGAACGTGGAACTGTTGACATGATTTTCGCTGCAAGGCAGCTGCAAGAGAAATGTCAGGAACAGAACTGCGAAATGTTCTCCACTTTCATTGACCTTACCAAGGCTTTTGATACAGTCAGCAGAGATGGATTGTGGAAGATTATGGCAAAATATGGCTGTCCACGAAAGTTTGTCCAAATAGTGCGGCTATTTCATGACGGCATGCAGGCAAGAGTACAGGAAAATGGTGAACTGTCTGAACCCTTTCCTGTCACCAATGGAGTGAAGCAAGGATGTGTCCTGGCACCAACACTGTTCAGCCTCATGTTTTCAGCCATGCTGATGAATGCCTTCGAGAACGACGACATTGGAATAGACATCAACTACCGTATGGATGGAAAGTTATTCAATCTCAGAAGGCTGAAAGCTAAAACCAAAATTGACAGCGGCACCGTCAGAGAGCTCCTGTTTGCTGATGATTGCGCTCTATACGCCAACTCAGAGGCGGACATGCAACATAATGTTTCAGCTTTCTCACATGCCTGTGCCAAATTTGGGCTCAATATCAACTTGGAGAAGACTGTAGTTATGTACCAGCCAGCTCCAGGGAATAATCACACTGTGCCGAATATCAAAGTGAATGATCATAGACTAAGTGTTGTGGACAAATTCACCTATCTTGGCAGCACTGTGTCACAAGCTGCCACAATCGATGACGAAGTGAATGCAAGAATCTCCAAGGCCAGTGCAGCCTTTGGCAGACTGTACAAGAATATATGGGACAGAACTGGAATAAGCCTGCAAACAAGGCTAAAAGTCTACAAAGCAGTTGTATTATCCACACTGCTATATGCTTGTGAAACCTGGACTGTTTATCAGCGACACGCTAGGAAATTAAACCACTTCCACACAGTCTGCCTAAGGAAGCTACTGAAGATTAAATGGCAAGACAAGATTCCAGACACTGAAGTCCTAGAAAGAGCATCCATGCCCAGTATCCACACTCTACTGATGAAGAATCAGATTCGCTGGGCTGGTCACTTGACCCGCATGCCAGATCACAGGCTCCCTAAACGAATTTTCTACAGCGAACTGCGTTGTGGTAAACGCTCCCAAGGTGGCCAGAGGAAACGTTTTAAAGACACTCTGAAAATTTCACTGAATGCTTTTGGAATTCATCATGACACCTGGGAGGCTGCAGCCAGAGACCGAAATTCGTGGCGTGCATCATTGCGCAAAGGTGCAGTCATATGTGAGGCAACCAGGACTGCAAGAGCTGTGAAGAAAAGGCAGGACAGAAAAACCACTGCAGGAAATCCTCCTCCAGAGACGTCAAGCATTCTTTGCCCACATTGTCAAAGAACATTTCGAGCCAAAATAGGCCTTATCAGCCATCTTAGAACCCACGGCTCCACACCTTCAACCCCACTGGATGAAATGAATGGTCATCATCATTCTTGATGGACAAACAACATACACATATAAACAGCATTGTGTAAAAGTGTATACCTAAATATCAGTGCTCTAATTTAACATGATTAATTATCAAAAGCAGTATACAAATTACTACAATGGCTGGGGCATATAGAAAGAATGGAAGATAATAGGGAAACAAAACTCGCTTACACTCAGGACATAAATGACCGTAGACCCCGAGGTAGACCAAGAAGACGGTGGAGAGATAATACATGTACAGACCTACAAGCACTTGGAATCAACGACTGGCAAGAGAAGGTGTCAACCAGAGAGACGAATCGAGACGGCTTGTATCTGCAGCAAAGAACCTCAATGGCTCGGACTGCTGAAGAAGAAGAAGAAGAAGAAGAAGAAGAAGAAGAAGAAGAAGAAGAAGAAGAAGAAGAAGAAGAAGAAGAAGAAGAAGAAGAAGAAGAAGAAGAAGAAGAAGAAGAAGTAGAAGAAGAAGAAGAAGAAGAAGAAGAAGAAGAAGAAGAAGAAGAAGAAGAAGAAGAAGAAGAAGAAGAAGAAGAAGAGAAGAAGAAGAAGAAGAAAAAGAAGACGAAGAAGAAGAAGAAGAAGAAGTATACAAATTGTATGTAATGTAGCAAAGTGTTACTTGCCTCCCCTGTTAGTGCAAAGCGACAGACTGTTCTGCGAGTGATACCTCGTACTTTAAGAGCGACTTTTATACAGTCATGGTAGGCGACAAAGAAAATGCAGATCATTGGGCGTGGCAGTTCCTTGGGGACATCACCGATTTATGGTCTATTGAATCATAGCCTTCCTGTTAAAAAAATTATATCAGCAAATCTTTAGATCCATTAACGCGGTGTAAACAATAGGTTGCGCACTCCAAGATGCTACGTCTATTTATTCTAGCTACACCTACAAGCTTGGCACTTACAAGAGTTGTATTACACGCTCTGTCATCATCTTCAACAACCAACGAAGAGTCTCAATACTAATGGTACCCGCTGCAATCTGTTTATGTGTCTGTCTGACCTTTCCTCGGAGAACTGAGCGTCGGCCAGATCCTCTAGTTACTCCCTGCCCCACCATTCTCCTCAGGCCATGATGGTGTATCTACACTTCCACAGTTCACACACAATCCTAAAGGACCCTGATGCCTAATCGTGCACCATTACCCCACCCAGCGATAGAGATACAGCCAATATGCCCGCCTGCTCATTTCTCAACACGCCAACATGCCCAGTGGAAAAGATCCAAGGATGCATCTTATCGTAAAATGTGTAACTGAAGCATGCTAGTTTGTACGAAGCATGCCAGTCTTTACGAAGTATACCTGTCTTCACCCGTCCCAGCATGCTCTACTCTTTATGTGTTTGCTGTGTGTTATAGTATTTACTGTCTTAAAAGAAGTCTCCATGAAAGCCAGAAGAACAAGAACAAGAAGAACAGAAGAAAAAGCAAGAAGAACAAAACAAGAAGAACAAGAACAAGAAGAACAGAAGAAAAAGCAAGAAGAACAAGAACAAGATGAAAAAGAACAAGAAGAACAAGACAAACAAGAACAAAAAGAAGAACAAAAAGAACATGAATACGAAGAAGAATAACAAGAACATTGTATGGAAGAAGGCGTTATCACAATCTCCGGTTGTGGAATGAATAAAACATTAAGCAGTTTGCGTTCTAAGGATTTTTAAGATTTCGATCTGAATAATTAGTGTTCCGAGGAAGATACAACGCTTCTCGCATGAGCTCGTGCAGTCATGAAACTCAGTATAGAGAGATTTCAAATCAGAAACGTAGAACACATAAATAGCAAATACGAAGCGTGCAACTTTGTGAATACAATGGCTGTTCATAAATATGAAGTCTTGTGCCTTATAAACTGACGATCGGTTCACTGGATCATAACAAATGAAACAGGTTCATCTGCAGTGAAGTCGTGGAAATAAAATAATTGGAAATTACGAAGTGCAGTTCAGCTTGACAAAATTTCAGTTGTGGAAAATGAAAAAAAAAAAAATTTTAAAATCAACGGAGGATGTTACCAACATAAGCCTTTATGTGGGAAAAAATAACAAGAAAGACATCACAGGATCATGTAAATACGAAATTGACACTAAGATAACTACATTAAGTTATACTATTATGAAACTATGTGATAATTAAAACAAAACAAAAAAAAAGAATAACGCGCAGAATGAAACAGGTGGTACTTAACATAAAGTCTGCAAGTATATAAAGGTTGAATAGCAACCAAATAATATAATACTCAGTACCATATAATAATAACAATGTTAAATAGTTAATAAAACTATAGTATACTTAGTAGCAAACAATTGTATGAGACAAATACCAATAATAATAATAATAATAATAACCAACAATAACTGGATAAACTATAGTGAAAACAACAGCTAAAGACAATACATCAGAGCGAAACATAGGGTCATAATAACAACTCTGAGTGTGAGGTGTGGACAATTTAGACAAGGAGACAGCTAATGAGATCCCAATTGGGATGGGCTATCAACCTCATATGCCTTCGTTGGGAGGCCTTTCAGTGGCTCGTTGTCCCCCACGTGAAGTTCCCTTCACGAAAAATGATAATAAAGCTAAGGAATGTAGGTTCCCCTGGAAGGCTTGGGGATCACGGAATTTTACTACTGACCTCAGGGATTGAGGTATCCTTTGTATTATAGATAAAGGTGGGCCAGTATGTAGGTCTCCGTACTCACATAATCCCCACAGTCTATCAATGTATCATGTATGCACCAGGCATCTAGGGACTGACAGGACATACATGGACATTATCGAACAACCACTGTATGGACATAACAAACAGGGTTGTCACATAACAGTGTGCACTTTGTGTACATAGCAAACAGAGTTGTCACATTACATCGTGTGTATACATAACAAACATATTTGTCACAGAACATTGTGTGAACAAAGAATCAATCAGTCTTTGGATTTATTAATGTCTATCCAATAACATTCAACAATGCATGGCAGGTGGTATTGCATTAAATCAATTACAATCACATGACATGATCAAACGTCATAATCATAGCAAAAACATAAATAGTTAGCATATAACTTTTTCTAAGTGTGGCTGAGGATTAAAAGAGTGGTATTTGATAGTGCAGGTCATGCTAAGCAATAGTCTTCTGGAAGGACTCCATCTCATGGATTTTCCTAGTGGTGCTGCATCTTGGTTTTTATGATTCACTAAGTGTTTAGGATGTTGAGATATGAGCTGGTTGGTAAGAATAACTGCCAGATTTTGAGAATTGCCCAAATGTCCCCAGGGAGTATACCAAAGTTGTATAGTTCGCCCTGATGCCAAACGGTCCCTAGTAAAGATAAGAGTATACTGTCTTAATGAGGCTGAGGGCTGACATCTCTGCACGGTCAGGATTCAGCTTCGCCAGAATATGTGAGCATCAGCTCCTATAGACAGACCAACAACATACCCTTCTAGAATAATGCAAACAAAACCGACCTGTGTAAGCATCTCATACATATATTCATTATTCACAAACATACATTCATTATTAACATAACATACATCGAATGGAAAAAGAATGGGAATGGGGGGGGGGGGGGGGTTGATATTAGGAGGAGGCTAATATGTGGATCCACTCACAGGTGAGATCAGTACGCTCCTCTGCCAAATGTAAGGTATTAAAGCATATGATGGAGTGAGACCAGTACCTACAGATAAGTCAGCAATTGTTCTCCATTGATGTTTTAGTTTTCATATGAGATAATCTCAGAAAGATACAACGATATTAAGATGAGGAGAAATTATCAATATGTGCTCAAGTCCAGTTGAGAAGAAGGTATGGTCATATCAAGATAATTGTAACAAAGCATGTTTTGGCAGATATCTGTTGGAGCACTGCTTGTTGAACTACTAAACAATATAAAATGACACAAAGTAGTGCAGCTTTACATAACAGATTTATGACACATACAGGACGTTGCGGCGATTAGCCTTCATCAGCAAACAAACACATTCACAAACACAACATATAGTCACGGAGTTTTCCTGTGACTACATCAAAAGGTGACGACCTTGTCCTGTCGTCACTTTTTGCTGTAGTCACAGGAAATCTCCTTGACTATATGTTGTGTTTGTGAATGTAAAGCTGTAATACTTTGTGTCATTTTATATTGTTTACATTTTCACAGCTTTACCGTAGTTCCACCCAATTTTATTCATATTTTTACTCTGTTGAACTACTGCATGTTAAGATGGATGCAGGTTGTGACATTTGTAGGTTATAGCAAAGCAAGTTGAAATGTGTATAGATTAAAACAAGGTATGATACGACACGGCCCTCTCTATAACATTTCAGCATCCCATTTCTGCCAGATAAGATCTGTCCATTTCTCAGGAGTTAGACCTGACTCTCAAGTGCCTTTCTCATCTTCTATCATTATCGCAATTATCATTATTATCAGTATTAGTTCGAGTAACTTTCACGAATGGATTGGGGGGGGGGGGGGTGATTCGACACTCCTCCATCATGGAAAGTAACAAATATGAACTAACATTTAATATAAAACACTCACAAAGAAAATACATAATTTCTCCCATGAATAATGCAAAAGCCATTACATAGATATACATCTAATATGTGCCTTGATTCGAATACAAGGACATGTGTCTTTCCCAGCTTTCCTCTCTTGAGCAAAGGGGTTAAAGATGATGGTATTTAATGCATCCATTGTTGCAAGCTGGTATTGTGCACAACCGTCAGGTACAATCTGCTGCATGGCCATTTATCAAAACGCATTTTAGCAGATGCCAAACGTAATAATGACTTAATCATCAGCCCTACTGGAGTGATGCTCTCATTGAGTGCAATCTCTGACAACATTTTAGTACTTAGTGCATCTATGTTTCCCCATCAATGAGCAGTCATTCTCACGAAAAGAACATGACAATTTTACATAGCATTCTCACGAAAGGAGTGTACGAATGATTCTCATGGTATCTTAAGAATTATGTGGGTCTTTGCGCAATAAATTTAAGAGATCGGCTCGTAGAATCATTTTCTCTTGAAGAAAAATCAATGCACAGAATATTCATTTTACGTGTGCATTAAAAGTACATTGACAAAAGGGCATCTATATGCATTTAAGACGGAATAACATGCTTTTGCATACAGCGAATTTGCATTCTTAGGAGAAAAGTTCTAACATGGTAATTGTGGCAATGAAACAAGCATGGGGTCGTACATTATGGTTCTCTCGAACAGGAACATTTTTATGAAGCATAAATAACATGATTACACCATCGTACATAAACACCGCGTTACCTTTCTGGTTTGGAACGTCAAGTAAGAACTTGTGGTGTGTGAGCCCATCTGGGAATAGCCAGACACTGGTCACCGCACCTCCTACGGAAAGTTAGTGTTGATACATTGAAAGCTTGACCCGGACTGACCTGGATGGTACCGCCAATTTCGGTCTTGAGGATTTGCGTGTGCAGTTATAATCCAACCAATCAAATTCGTCCATTCAGCGCCCACACGTTTTCCTATTTCATCGGAATCTTAAGATGTCCCGGTTTATTAATTATTCTATTTGTATCGGTAAATTGCTGATGTCTGGACAATATGTCACAAGGTGGAAATTGCAGCGAAAAGTGCTTGAAGTTCAGAAGGGGGTAAGTGGAGTAGACAATTGGGGATGGGGACAACAGGACACTGGAAGAGGAAGAGAAGTCAAAATAAATATTAAGTAGAGAGAGGAAGCACAATTTCTAGATTGAATGATTGATGAACAAATGGGGAATTAATATAGTGTATGTATTAATAACGTGTTAGTTTCTAACAATATTAACGGAACGATGGAATTGGGATCTATGAATGATGATATGCATATATGTGACATTCCTATTAGGATTGACATTCCACTAGTATTGACACTGCAATCGTCTAATAGTGAGCAAAGAAGATTAGACAGAGCGAATGAATAAAGATACGTTGCTTTACTAGTCTAACACACCCTCCATCATCTAGATTATTTTGAATGGAGAGATATCATTATTTGCATCTTATATCTTAATTGCCGGCTAAGTGGTGAAGGGTTTGCGGACGCAATTCTAAATCTTGCATACCGTAACACAGCTGCGGGTGATTTGAGAAGTAGACTGCTTAACGATGGTTTCTATACAAAGGTATGAGTGCCAGTCGTTCGGAAAGCAATGGCAAACTACGGAACGTAAACTTGCCAAGAAATAATAAACAGCCACAAAATGTTAGGGTTGACTGTAAATGATATGCAACAAAGGGAAGAATATCTTACTGTTTGTTATAAATTGAAACAGTAAGGATACTTGTTAATCAACCTATCCTCGGATCCCACAGACAAATACAATGTCGCCTTCATCTTACCATCGATGTAGCAAGAATATGTGATATATTGTGTCAATGGGAGTGTTCGTAATATAATTTCGCATGATCCACATGACACAACAAGGATTATTGCTATACTGTGTTGCACTATCACATGTAGTAGGTCATTGTCATGTAAGAAAAAGAGTGTTATATATGACCTGTTTTGCTGTATTCCATTAACCCATGGAACGTGTATGAATAAATTGAGAAGAGCTTAGAAACAACGGAGATGTCGTTCCTGAGACGAATGTTGCTAGATGCTTCGACTGCTTGAGTAACTAACAACGACTGCGTAGAAGAGGCTATACATATATAACATTATATAGAACTATAAGAAAGAAGCAAACATCGCTCTTTGGTCAGGTGATTGGAGAATATAATGTCATCTGGAAAAATCTGTTGGGAAAGAGGCAGAGGCAGACCAAGAGAAATAGATTCTTAAAGACAGTGGCATGGAGGAATATCATCAAGAGGAAAAAAAAATCATCAAGAGAGTTGACCAGGATAACCAAGAACCGACACGAAACACATTCAATCACAATGATAACCTAAGACACTGAAGATAATATCATGCATTGCGGATCATCCACAACAGACAAGAAAGAAAATGAATGTAAACACAGAAGACACAAACAATAGTTGTATGATTTATTGCCATGCATGTTATTCTGCATCTCGTCAGGTGCATACTGCAGAGTTATATATTATATGAAGTGAATAAATGAATAATACTTAAGCTGAAACAATTAAAACACATAGTCACAGGAATTCAAAGAAGAAAATATGTAGAAAACTATAATATAGAGCGAGGAGAGGAGAGATAACTGGTATAATTATGGGATAAAATATTATAGACGAAAGACAGAAATAATACCAGCAGTTAGATAACGCTGTCCTGAGTGTTAAGGCCATGTAGGGGTAAACATCCCATGGGGAAGATAAGACTGTTTTAAACATTTATTTGGCGGGTTTCATACGACGAGCATGATAGGATGGCTGTAAACTGAACGTGGACATTCCCAGAGTGAACCGTTCTGCTGAGGTGAGTGAAAGCCGAAATATGGGGGTTGTTACTGACATCAAAGAGGTGTTCTCAGAATCTATCTCCTCAACCAAGGTCGTTTATTGTACAGTTACCCAGTTGACCATCCCCAAGGTTGCAACAAATGGTGCTTCTGTGAAGACAGTGCTATTGCTTGATTCATCACGGTGGACATATATATGGCCGGAAAGAATATCACAATGACACTAGTGTAGGGTTATTGGCTAGACGATACTACGGCTTGAAACAATGTTTCGAACACGCAAGAATCCGATAGATTTTCAGACGAATGGATCAAGGCAAACTCCTAGCTGCAGCTGATGTAAATATTTGTCCACAGAGCATGTACATTGCTTATCCCCCAACAAGAGGCTGAGATACTTTAGTCACAACAGACAGTTGTGCTCATGTACAGCTCTTTCGGGGAATTGATCGCCGTCAATAACGTAAACACGGTCCGACATAACGTAAACATTGTACCTTCTCTCTGTCACTGCTTAGTATAGCTCAACAGTTCAAACTGATCACTTTGTCGTATGTACAGTGAACTCACTCTTCGTTACTGCTGTTTACAATCGACGATCAAGACTGCCAACAGCTACTGGAACCTTCTATCGCTCATTCTACTAATAGTTTGCACTTATACACTCAATCAATCAATCATGTGCCATGCCGGAAAGCGTGGGCGGTCATGACTCGCCATTTCACTCGATCACCAGAGTCGTGGATCAGCTCAGTGTTCCTGTCTCGTCCATGCCATGTAGCCAAGCCATCCAGGTATTTTCCTCTCGGTCTTCCTCTTGGTCTGTTCCCTTCGATCTTGCCAGTTTCATTAAGTTCTTCAATCCATTTCTTCTCATAACATGTCCAAAAAATTTTGACAGTCTACGTCTAATTTCTCTAATCAATCTACGATTTTCATTTGTCTCCTGTAGTACTTGGTCATTGGTTTTTCTGTCTGTCCATGGTATTCTTTGCATTTTCCTCAGAAACGACATTTCTGCAGCCATCAGATGTTTTTCAGCTAGACTGCTCATTGTCCAAGTTTCACATCCATACAAAAGAACAGGCTCTATGTATCTCCTCAACACTATTTTTCTCGTTTCAATTGACATCTTTTTATTGGTCAGAATGTTGTTTTTTTTATCATGCTAAAGGCTACTTTCGCCATGGCGATTTTTGTTCTAATCTCTTCAAGGCATCTCCCATCAGATGTTATGACTGTTCCGAGGTAATTGTACCGATTCACTTGTTGAAGAATATTCCCATTTACTTGTATATTACATTGTGGTACTTCATTCTTTCTGGTAACGACCATAACCTGTGTCTTCTTACAATATAGTTCCAACCCCAGCTGCTCACTGTGTACAACAACCGCGTCTACTAATTGCTAATTTTAATGTCTCTGTCCTTTTCTTGCGATGATCAGTCTTTAGGCGTATCATAATGTACTAGGCACTTTCAAAGAGGTAGTTTGCCGGTGCTTTCCTCTTTGGCAGTGACCGTAGTGTCCGGGAGACCGCAGCCATTGACTCGTGAAAGAGTTCCTCTGCCTGCCGTCGCGAAACTTGTGACCATAACCAACAAATATCTGTCGGCTGCCCTCAAAATTTCATCCACCACCTGCCTTCCGTGGCTTCTTTTGAACACTTCCAATAAACGGATACGAAATATTCGCCGTTACGTCATCTATTTTAATCTGCTGTTGTCTCCTCATTTCCCTGGAATTAACTATAGTCCGTTTACTTTTGTCTGCCCCAATATAAAATTCCGTATCTCAGTAACCAGCTGAGGGAAAATGATGAGATTTAGCATATAACCTTATCATTATGTCCACCCAACAAAACAATTTTTGTTCTGGAGATTATGCAGCAGAATTCAAAGTTTGTTTATATGCGGTATATAATTTACGGGACAGAGATGAAGTGCACATTATTAAATGTACTACATCTTCACGGGGAAACATCAACATTCAATAGTAAATTTTCTCGTTGTTCAAGGGATTGGCCTTATGAAAAGCGCCTTGAGAAGTGGAACGGGGAGTGTTCAGAGGTATCGTCAGAATCTTCATAGGTGTCATCAGTAATGTGGGTCCTTTCATATAAAGACGTTAGGCTTCACATTTAGAAAGTACAAGGGAGGTAGATATATCATTTGCGAGCAACTGCATTTAGGAGCCATGAGAAGCAGATCCCTACGTGAAATTAGGGAAATGCGCACAGAAAATTATGATCAAGTGTATTTGGATTAAACCTGGATCAATGCGCACCACACAAGTGAAAAGGAATGGCTATAGCTCTCTCCACATTCTATTCACAGCTTTCTGTCACATTATACAAGTCTCGCGTGAAATATCCCTTGTCAAGAAAATGCAAAATGTTCTTTAACGGCCCTAGGGTAATTTTCCGCGGAAATATGAGCCTCAGGGACCACCTTGTTCATAGTCGCATCCCACAGATACTTCATATGTGGGCACATTTAAATGCGACCGCAAAAATTGTCTGACTAGGGGACGACGATATACCCGGAGATACTCCACGACTATGACGACGAACCCGAGTACTATATAGATGACGGAGAGGCCGTCCCATGAATGACCACAGAGGAAGCAATCGAAAGACAGCAAGAACTCAAACGCGAAAGTGAAAAGGCGCAAGGTGGAAAATCGCATTGAAAAGCTTCTACAGGCAATACACAAAAAAGGAGGCAATATACTAAATAAAAAGTCCTTATAAGGACTACAACCAGTCAAGCCAGACGAGCCAGGAGCCTACACCAACAAATAAAACCACAAGAGGAGACGGGCACAAAGGATAGCCGCCGATCAACCCCCCCCCCCCCCCCAGCTGACGTCACAGACACAAACGCTTATGTAACCAGTCCGAGGAAGGACTCACTCGTAAGAGCGCACAAAACAAGAAACAGGGCTTAAAACCCACAGAAACCACGGCTCTCAACAATAACCACCGTTGAGGAAGCAGGTCAGAGGAGACCGAATTTTGAATTATTTTTTTTTCGAAAATTGGAATTGGAATTGGAATTATCTGACATGCCCGCACGTTTTTCAAACACCGGCGATTACATTCCCCCTAGACACCTTCTCCTTCATAGATTCTTTCTCTTGCATATCCCGCAATCTTATGTATGTTATCATCTGCAAACGATGTGACATGAAATACATTGGTCAAATTGGCAGACGCCTTGCCGACCGCTTTAGGGATCACCTCAGAGATATTAACCAAGACGCTGACAAACCTGTCCCCAACCATTTTAATTCTTCTAATCACAATGGAGTTGACGATGTATGTGTCACTGCATTGAAACATTGCTTCTTTAACAATTTCATTAGGCTCACTTTTACCTTGGCATCCCATCGCAGGACAGAATGCTGTGACAACAATTTGACTTGTGTCCCTTCCCTGTAGGAGATAGGGACAGCACCGATCTCTAGCTCCTTGTCAGACGAAATATTTGGCGCAATTTCTGTTTACGTAGGCAGCTGTGGCAGTTGCAGCTCCTGTGTTTGCTTGGCATGTCTTTCAGTAAGCTGTCAATTCCGGTTGGCTGCATTTGGCCACTGCACTACTATGGGTATTCAGCGGTTCGACCACACATCTCTTATTGAGGACGCTCTCCAGAAGGACTATGGTTCTGTCCCTGGCTACGGCTGAGATGTGAGCTTCTCTCGTGTTAGATGTTGGTGTGGTACTACAGTATTGTGTAGTTTGTTCGTGAAGCAGATTTCCACTCAAGGTGCTTCTATAAAGGAATTAAATAATTTCTTGATTGGACGTTGCGTTCTTTCAACTAGGAAGTCTGCGTATGAACTGGAACTATGTAAGTTGAGTTGAGTTGAGTTAAGAACCGACATCACTGCACTCAGGCCATTCCCATACGTGCTCTGTCCCTTAGTTCAACAGCCAGCGAAGAGTCATACTACTAATCGTTCCCACCGCTATCTGATTAAAAGTTCTGCTGGTCTTCCCTCTCATTTAATCAAAGTATAAAGTAGGAAGTCTGCACGTGAACTAAGAAGAATGCATACGAACTAGGAAGCTTGCGTAGGACTAAGAAATTGGAGTAGGAATTATGAGGTCAGTGTATGGACATAGTGAGTCATATGACACGTCCCAGCGCGATAATACATGTCTCAGCCCCATATTACACGTCCCAGCGCCTTATTACACGTCGCCACAGCGGTATATTACACTTCCCAGCGTCATTTTACACTTCCCATTGTTATATTACACGCCACAGCGCAATATTACACGTCGCCACAGCGCTATATTACACTTCCCAGCGTCATATTACACGTCACATCGCCATAATACACGTCCCAGCGCCATCGTACCAGCGGTTCTGAAGAGCAATTCTGGAAGACATGATTCCTGAAAGTAGAAGCAGAGGCCGAACAAACAAAGATGGTCACATGCCATTAAAGGCACACTGGCCCTGGATAAGTGGCAGAGGAATTGGTAAAAGATCAAGAGTCTTTCTAGGAAATTCAACCAGTCCTGTTTAGGACTAACTTGAAAGAGAACAAAGAAAGGAAAGAATATCAAAATTTAAAAAAAAAATGACCTCAATTATAATCGAGGCTGCAGAAGCTCATTGAAGGTGTATAATATAAAGACATATAATAATTTTGTTTTTAAAATACTGAGTTGACTGCGCTAGGCGTCCTTGATAAGAGCGGCGTTCTGCAAAGAATGTGCTAGATGCAGATGATTTTCGTCAATAGATGACAATCTTGATTGTAGTGGAAGTGTTCACCCACCTGCACAGCTCATGTATGGCAGGTCGTACAGTTCGAGAAGCGGCGCGGACACTCCCCAGTTCATGACAGATATAAGAATGGAGCAATTCTGCACAGAAGTCACGATATCATTCCCAATGTTTGCTGTGTTTAGTGTGTAAGCAAAGATTACTTACAAGCTCACTTAACTTTATGTCGGAATTTCATTTTTTATCACCGTGGCGGATATTAGTATCACCCTAGCCACACTTTAATTGTGTTGCTAAAGCAATTGATTTGGTTTGCGAAACAGGGCCACGGACTAACACGGTAATGTAAATTCAATGTTCATTTATTAATTTATTGATATGTCATTTTAAAATACATTTTACCGAATTGTCTACCGTGATTCGCAACTGTTCACGGTCACATCAGCTCACTTCAATATGGATTTGTCAACTGTGTTTAACGTGCTGGTAAATATCATTAAATGATTCAATGTAGAAGGGTAACATGTCGCCAGTCACAATGTTTTGGACACGTTATGAGAAGAAATACATTGGAGAACTTGGTGACAGCTGGCAAGTTTGAGGGGAAAAGAACAAGGTTGAAATACAGAAGTAAACAGTTGGATGGCTTGGCCACGTGCTGTAGTCTAGATAAGACCACAGAGATGATCCACGACTCTGGTGATCGTGTGAGATGGCGAAACATGTTTTTTTGCGCTCGCTTTTGAACTCAAGCGTAGTCTATATACACTATTTCTAATAGTGATGGACTGAATAATTTGTTTGCGTGTGGATTAGCTTTCCCCATTAACAGTGTCCCTCGCCATCAGGCGAACTCACTCCGACTTAAGACATACTTGTAATTTACTTTCCCAATTCAATGACGATAGGCCACCATTTCAGTCCAAATGTCAAGTGTAGCGGTTGAACCCCTTACCTCGGCATCAGCACACCGGATGTTTAAGAACACGCACTCTTATCCATTCGGCCATGCTGACCTAAATGTCGAATCATGACCGCCCTCGCGTATCGTCGTAGCACATGTTGTTGATAAATATTGACCGTATACAGGCCTGACAAAAATAGTTGAGCATGTTTCTCAAGTGACCTCACTTAGATAGCTGGACAAAACATCACATGTTATATTGACGAGAAATACAAAATGATGTTATAAAATTATCACGCATTTAAAATAAAGCCAAAAATTGTATACAAACTTTGAAGATAACTTACAATTTCTATCCCTAGTTTATAACACATAATAGTTTCATTATAGTTTATTTAAAATTTGTGGAAAATTAAGAAAAGTAGAATTATTAAACCACATAATATAATTCTTAACTTTTCGTAATATCTCTTGTAATAACTGATTGTGGTTATGTCCCTTTCCACTATTTTAATTACATGTTTTCCTTTTAATGTGGTTTTTAATGTGGTCTGACAGGACAATTTGTCTGGTAGGGCAATGTGTTTGGTAGGACAATGTGTTTGGTAGGACAATGTGTTTGATAGGGTAATGTGTTTGGTAGGACAATGTGTTTGGTAGGGTAATGTGTTTGGTAGGACAATGTGTTTGGTAGGGTAATGTGTTTGGTAGGACAATGTGTTTGGTAGGGTAATGTGTTTGGTAGGGCAATGTGTTTGGTAGGGTAATGTGTTTGGTAGGGCAATGTGTTTGGTAGGACAATGTGTCTGGTAGGGCAATGTGTTTGGTAGGGTAATGTGTTTGGTAGGGCAATGTGTTTGGTAGGACAATGTGTCTGGTAGGGTAATGTGTCTGGTAGGGCAATGTGTCTGGTAGGGTAATGCGTGTGATACGACAATGAGTCTGATATGACAATTAAATCGTTCTGTGACAGACAGCCGTTACTTTAACTCTTTCTGTTACAGACAGTCGTTCTTTTAACTCTTTCTGTTACATAGCCTTTACTTTAACTCTTTCTGTTACAGACAGCAGTTACTTTAACTCTTTATGTTACAGACAGCCGTTACTTTAACTCGTTCTGTTACAGACAGCCTTAACTTAACTCTTTATGTTACAGACAGCCGTTACTTTAACTCGTTCTGTTACAGACAGCCTTAACTTAACTCTTTCTGTTACAGACAGCCGTTACTTTAACTCTTTCTGTTACAGACAGCCGTTACCTTAACTCTTTCTGTTACTGTCATTTGTTACTTTAACTCTTTCTGTTACTGTCATTTGTTACTTTAACTTTTTCTGTTGCAGATAGCCGTTAAATAACCATGACAAATATTAATAGATTCAAAGCAAAATTAGGAAACTGTGCAAAGAAGCAAAAGAAGCATGGCCTTAGGAAAATTGCAGGGAAATTGAAAACCAACACAACACCCAGAATACCAAACTAATACACAAATGAATTAATGACATCTTTAATAAAAGAACACACACATCAATGGATTGCCTCAAAACTAAAGTTTGCAAAATCATATTAGAAACAGATTTTACATGCGTGGTCAGATTATGTGAATGACCTGTATGATGATACAAGACAAGAACAGTGTGATATTCGGAGTAATAATGAAGGACCATCAATTTTGAAGATGGAAGTTCAGAATGCTCTTAACCACATCAGTTATCAGTTATCAGTTATCAGTGATAACTGATAACTGATGTGGTTAAGAGCATTCTGAACTTCCATCTTCAAAATTGATGGTCCTTCATTATTATTCCGAATATTCCGCTCTTAACCACATGCGAAATGGCAACACCCCGGGTCCAGATAACATCATAACAGAAGCGATTAATGCCTTAAGAGACTATGGAATAGACCAGTTCACCAGACTGTTGAACACAATATATGATACTGGAGATATACCTCCTGATTCTATATTTATTCTATATTTAATGCAATTCCGCAGAAATCAAGAGAATTGGAATATGATCAACATCGAACAATTGCTATAATGAGCCACACTACACA
The DNA here is from genome assembly GCA_963921405.1 of Cepaea hortensis. Taxonomy (NCBI): domain Eukaryota; kingdom Metazoa; phylum Mollusca; class Gastropoda; order Stylommatophora; family Helicidae; genus Cepaea; species Cepaea hortensis. Next base: position 13,124,797 of record OY992889.1, on the reverse strand, counting down.
GATTTTACTAAGAATCATGATGCAAAAAGTTAGGAAGAAAATACATTCCGAAATAGGAGAAGAACAATGTGGGTTCGTAGAAGGCAAGGGTACAGTAAATGCTGTGTATATGCTGAGACCATTACTCGAACGTTCTCTAGAAGTAAACAAAAGACCTACATCTCTGCTTTATTGTCTCTACAAAGGCTTTCAATAAAGTTAGACATGTCAACATGATGAAGATGCTTACAGATCTACAAAATGATGGGAAAGACCTTAGACTTGTAAAATAACATATCTTGGAAATATTAAGCAGCGATAAAGATTGATAATGAAGTAGGTCAATATCAGCCTATTACGAGAGGTGTGCGACAGGGATGTGTAATATCTCCAGATCTTTCTTTTGTTTTTTCCTTATACAGTGAAATTATTTTCAGAAATTTAGAAGATATGAGAAAAAATCACCATTGGGAAACATTAGAAATGCGGATGATACGGTATTAATTTCAGACAATAAGCAGGATTTGCAACATTTAGTAAATGCGGTTGCTGCACACAGTTAACATCTAGTGTTAGTATTAAATTGTAAGAGGACACAGATTATCGTAGTCACATGGAAGAAGGAAATACCACAATGTAATATACACGTAAATGGGAATATTCTCCGTGGCGAAGTGGTCAAGCCGTTTGACTCGGACTCCGAAGATTGTGGGTTCGATTCCGGGCCGCGTCCTTCGGTTCAATAGTTAAATTTTTCGGAGACTCTTTTGGTAGTCGCTAGAGCTACGGAGTTCGTGCTTGGTGCGACGCCTTCCGCACTGCGGAAAGAGACTGATCCATATGGGATAAAACCCGGTGCAATGAAGTCGACCCTGTCGACTTTTTAAAAACATCTTAAACAAGTGAATCGGTACAATTATCTCGGATCAGTCATACCATCTGATGGGAGATGCCTTGAAGAGATTAGAACAAGAATCGCCATGGCGAAGGTCGCCTTTTGCAAGATGGAAAACGTGTTGACCAATAAAAAGATGTCATTTACAACGAGAAAAAGAACGGTGAGGTGCTACATAGAACCTGTACTTTTATATGGATGTGAAGCTTGGACAATGAGCAGGCAAGCTGAAAAACATGTGATTGCTGTGGAAATGTGGTTTCTGAGGAAAATGCAAAGAATACCATGGACAGACAGAAAAACCAATGAACATGTCCTACAAGAAACAAATGAAGATCGTAAACTGATTAGAGACATTAGACGTAGACAGTCAAAGTTCCTTGGGCATGTCATGAGAAGAAATGAACTGGAGAACTTGGTGACAACTGGCAAGATTGAAGGGAAGAGACCAAAGGGAAGACAAGTAAATACCTGGATGGCTTGGCCACATGGCATGTTCGAGACAGGAACAAGGAGCTGATCCACGACTCTGGTGATCGAGTGAAATGGCAAGACATGACCGCCCACGCTTATCAGCATGGAACATGATGGATGGATGAGCAGAAGTACATTGGAGAACTTGGTGAAAACTGGCAAGATTGAAGGGGCAAAGAACAACGTTGAGGTAGAAAAGTAAACAGCTGAATGGCTTGACCACGTGATATAGTCGAGATAAGGCCACAGAGCTGATCCACGACTCTGGTGATCGAGTGAAATGGCGAAACATGTTTTTTTTGCGCTCGCTTTTGAACTCAAGCGTAGTCCATATACACTATTTCTAGTAGTGATGGACTGAATTTTGCGTGTGGATTAGCCTTCCCTATTAACAGTGTATCTCGCTATCAGGCGAACACACTCTGACTTAAGACGTACTTGTAATCCATCCATCCATCATGTGCCATGCCGGTAATCGTGGGCGCTCATGTTCTGCCATCTCACTCGATCACCAGAGTCATGGATCAGCTCCGTATTCCTGTCTCGACCATGCCATGTGACCAAGCCATCCAGGTATTTACTTCTCGGTTTTCCCTTGGTACTTGTAATATACGTCCCCAATAACGATAGGTCAACATTTCAGTCCAAATGTCGGGTGTAGGGGTTGAACCCACCCCCCCCCCCCTTTATTTTTCAACCTCAGCATCAGTACAAAGGATGCTTAAGAACACGCACTCTTATCCATTCAGCCATGCCGACCTACATGGCAAATCATGACCGCCCTCGCATATCGGTATAGCACATGATGATGATGATAAATATTGACCTTATACAGGCCTGACAAAAATAGATCACCCAAAACAGATCAATATTATCTAGACAAAACATCTCATGTTATATTGACCAGAAATAGAAAATTATGTTATAAAATTTTCACGCATGTAAAATAAAGCCAAAAATTGTTTACAAACTTAGAAGATTACTTATAATTTGTATCTCTATTTTATAGCATATATTAGATTCATTAAAGTTTATTAAACAATTATGGAAAATTACGAATACTAGAATTCTAAAACCACATAATATAATTCTCAACTTTTCGTAATGTCCCTTGAAATAACTGATTGTTGTTATGTCCCTTCACACTATTTTAATTACATGTTTACTTTTAATGTTGTTTTTAATGTAATGAGTCTGATGTGACAATTAAATCGTTCTGTTACAGACAGCCGTTACTTTAACTTTTTCTGTTACACAGCCGCTACTTTAACTGTTTCTGTTACACAGCTGTTCCTTTAATTCTTTCAGTTACACAGCCGTTACCTTAACTCTTACTGTTACACAGCCGTTACTTTAACTCTTTCTGTTACAGACAGCCGTTACTTTAACTCTTTCTGTTACAGACAGTCATTACTTTAACTTTTTCTGTTCCAGACAGCCGTTAAATAACCATGACAAATATGAATAGATTCACAGGAAAATTAGGAAACTGTGCAGAGAAGCAAAAGAAGCATTGCCTGAGGAAAATTGCAGGGAAATTGAAAACCAACACAACATCCAAAATACCAAACTAATGCACAAATGAATTAATGACATCTTTAATAAAAGAACACACACATCAATAGGTTGCCTAAAAAACTAAATTTGGCAAAATCATATTAGAAACAGATCAGATTTTACATGCGTGGTTAGATTATGTGAATGACCTTTATGATGATACACGAGAAGAACAGAATGATATTCGGAATAATAATGAAGGACCATCAGTTTTGAAGATTGGAGTTCAGAATGCTCATAACTATATGCGAAATGGCAACACCCCGGGTCCAGATAACATCATAACAGAAATGATCAATGCCTAAAGAGACTATGGAATAAACCAGGTCACCAGACTGCTGAACACAATATATGATAATGGAGATATACCTCTTGATTCTATATTTATTATATATTTAATTATATATTTAATTCAATTCCACAGAAATCAGGAGCCTTGGAATATGATCACATCGAACAATTAGTATAATGAGCCCATTACAAAGATTTTGCTAAGAATCATCATGCAAAGAGTTAGGAAGAAAATACAACCCGAAATAGGGGAAGAACAATGTGGGTTTGTAGAAGGCAAGGGTACAGTGAATGCTGTGTATATGCTGAGAACATTACTTGAACGTTCTCTAGAAGTAAACAAAGACCTACGTCTTTGCTTTATTGACTACACAATGGCTTTCGATAAAGTACGACATGTCAACATGATGAAAATGCTTACATATCTACAAATTGATGGGGAAGACCTTAGACCTTGGAAATATTAAGATGCCATAAAGATTGATAATGAAGTAGGTCAATATCAGCCTATTAAGAGAGGTGTGCGACAGGGATGTGTAATGTCTCCAGATCTTTATTTTTGTTTTCCTTATACAGTGAAAATATTTTCAGACATATAGAAAATATGAGAAAATCACCATTGGGGTACGTAACATCAATAACATTACAAATGCGGTTGATACAGTATTGATTGCAGACAATAAGCAGGATTTGCAACATTTAGTAGATGTGGTTGTTGCACACAGTGAACATCTAGTGTTAGTATTAAATTGTAAGAGGACACAGATTACGGTAGTCACTTGGAAGAAAGAAATACCACAATGTAATATACAAGTAAATGGGAATATTTTTAAACAAGTGAATCGGTACAATTATCTTGGAATAGTCATAACATCTTATGGGAGATGCCTTGAAGAGATTAGTGCAAGAATCGCCATGGCAAAGGTCGCCTTTTGCAAGATGGAAAACGTGCTGACCCATAAAATGATGTCATTTGCAACGAGGAAAAGAATGTTGAGGTTCTACATAGAAGCTGTACTTTTGTATGGATGTGAAGCGTAGGTAATGAGCAGACAAGCTGAAAAACATCTGATTGCTGTAGAAATGCGCTGGTGTCTGAGGAAAATGCAAAGAATACCTTGGATAGACAGACACAATGGACAGATTTAGGATATATCACTACACTAGGGTAATTGTGATATCTGTTTTGTTTCGTGGTATTTCCCACAATTTTTATGCTCAGAGAACGGAATGTTACATTATAGTACCCGTTCATCTGATTGTGTATCATGTTTGGCCCAAACCTAATGTTTGTTTGGCACTTAATCATTTAAAGTCACCGATTTTAATCTTCTACAACACGCCTGTGCAGAATTATTCCATTCATTCAAGCAACCTAGTGCCGTCTCCTCGAAGAAATTTGACTGTAATAGATGTCGAATGATATGTGTCCCCTGTTCCAATTATAGTCTGACTGACTGCTGGCTGTTTGTCCAGATCTTGATGTTATCTTACCACGTGTAACGTTGTGTACCTTATTCTCGCTTATCTTTAACCTTTACCTACATTATGGTTTTTGAAGTGTGGTATGGCTTATGACGTGGGCAATAACAATGTGGTATTTGTAAGTGTGGTATGGCCTTTCACGTAAGTAATTACAATGTGGTGTGTATAAGTGAGGTATGTCTTACGATTTGGGTAATTACATTATGGTTTTTGTAAGTGTAGTATGGCTTATAACGTAGGTAATTAAAATATGGTTTTTGTAAGTGTGGTATGGCTTACTCACCATGAATGGAAGAATCATAAACAATCTTAGGTATGCTGACGATATCGTGTTACTAACAGAAAGTGAGCAGGAGTTGCAAGACCTAAATGACAGCCAGATAGAGTTAAAAGAGTCAGCAAGTGTACCAGAATAGGGAATTAGAAGAAGTAATAAAATAAGCACAATAGAGCATTTGGACGGAACAAAGGAGACGTCACAAGTGCGTAGATAGTGACATTATGGCCCGCCACGACACGAATCACACGCAGGAGCTTAGATTGCCTTCAGAACAGTTAGTTTATGATGTCCAGCTTTAAGCTGATTAGGTTAGACACAAATCACGAGGATGACAGCGACAACGCAAGCTTACGCCAGCTCGGCGGGTTGAAGAGTCTGGTGCTCAGCATCGTATGTGTTCACGAAAGTGCAAATGCGTAGCTTCTTCTCACATCACAGATACAGGTAACGAATTAACGATAGTCACCCAACACCCTTGCCCAGTAGGAGTAGATTTGTCGGAACAATTGAGACTGTGTCAAATGTATGAAAGCACCTGAAGGTCTTATCATTATTATGTACACGCTATGTCATCACCTGTTGCCGGCCAGTTGTAAATACATGACTGATCACTCAACTGATACGCATTGGAGTCGTTGTTAAGTGTGACAGTCGTCTCGTCTTGTATAAGTGAGTGCAGATACAGAGGCAGAAGGTTCAGCTTGCAGAGAACCCAAGAACGAGCCAGATCACGGTGCGCTCTCTGAATTATAAGTCTATTTGGCGGTTGAGCATGGCCGTCTAGTTACAACCTTGAGAACAAGAGTGCCGCATTGTGACATGGGCACTGTCCGTGGAGAATTTACCTTAAATGATTCATCAAAAGTGTCGTTGTCATTGAAGTAAACGTGAAGGACATTTCAACGGATGAATTACACACTTCCAATACTCGAAGCATACGATTACTAAATACAATGTCTACATACCGATGTTTATGTGTGAGGATCATGCCGGTCTAACGGGCTAAAGACCAAGTGGCGCATCCTCGGTTATTTGTGTGTCTCATCAAACTGTCGTGAGTGACTGCAGTCTTCTTTACGTGGGAGAAGGCATTTGTACCATCTTCCAGCATTAGAAAATTGACCTCAAAGTTATGAATGTTGGTTGAGCGTCGTATATGCTTAGTTCCAGTATCGCTTTAATCGTTGTCAAAGCAGCGGAACGCTCTGTTTTCATTGGATTCTCCTCATTTATAAGAGAGTGATTGAGAATTTATATATCGTGTATTTTGAAAAGCAGCAGTCGCTTTGTATCAGGACAGATATAGCTAACAATGAAGCTACATTTGTTGGACACTATGAATCGTTGCTGATTTATCGGAGGATTTGCAGATTCAGTATGGTGCGAATCGTTAATATGTCACTTCTGCTTGATATTATTGTTATGTGAACCAGTGGCATTTCGACAAGGTGACATCCGATTCATTGAAAGCTAATTTCTCAGTGCTGTTCAAGTTATTGTTATCGAGGAAAGGATTGCGAGATTTTCAACGCCTCGGTGATTAAATCAACGCAGAGGATTGTTGGTCGACGACAGTTGTGTACATAATTTTTGTTGGTCAACGCTGGATTTCTCAGGAACGCTGGATATAATTTTTATTGGTCAACGCTGGAATCCTCAGGAAGTCAGAAGGGTGAGGCCGAAGAATCGTCTCTGACATTTGTCGAGTTTGATGACGATTTTGTTGATTTACAATTCATATCAGATACGAACGGGACTATCTGACATTTCAGTCTAATACGTTGATGAGAGAAATCGCCGTGTTTATGAGCTAAGTAAACGTTTGTGGTCTTTCAGTTAGTTAAGTGGCAGTCATTAATATTGTGATATTACACAAATTTTATTCTTTTCTTATTTACTCATGTCTTCCATTACGTCGTAAGCGCGGTACATAATTTGGTGCGATATTGCGCTATACTTTCTTAATTTTGCGTGCGCATTATTTTGTGTGTTATTATCAGGATAATGTTTTCTATTCTTAATTTTACGTAGTTAAAGAACGTTAACTCTGCTTATATTCTCTTTGCTGAGTTACTTTTCTTAATTATTATAACAATATTATCATTTTATTTATTGCTTTGGAATTATTACAACTAGTCTTTACTATTTTTTTAAATTGTGGTTTCATTATTTAATTTATTATGTATAGGCTTTATTACTTGTGCGCTGAAGTCTTTCTGCTTTGCTAAATTCTTTGGTGGTTAGTGTTTCCAGGGTTTATATAAGTCATAATATTTTGGTGTGCGAAATTCTATCTATTTGTTTATTTAAAAATCGTTAACTTTGTATATTTTGTCGTTATAAATTGCATACTTTATTTTCTATAAGTAGTTCTGCAAACTCTGAGCTATTTATTTTCTAGTAGATAATTTCTTGCGTGCAAGCAAACTAATTTTTGTTGTGTTCTTTGACTTTGTCGGCGTGAACTTTCATTTTGTGAGTTACAGGACTTTCGTGCGAAATTTCTTTTTACATTTCTGATCTACAATTATTAGAGAATAATACTGGTTCATTGTTGTGTCTAATATTATATTTATAAGCCTGTATACTTTTGGGTACTGTACTTCTTTCTGCAGTTCCTACAGGTGACTATTATTGAATATTAGTGGAACATAACAATATGTCGTCTTTACAGGACTTTATTGCGATTGGGAAAGATGCAGGATTGACAGGACCAGATCTTATAGCGTGGACAGAGAAACAATTTGCAATTTTTCAGGCCCATGAGAGAAATGAAAGGGCAGCAGAGAGACAGCTGGAGAAAGATCGACTAGAGGAACAAGAGAAACAAAGATTATTTGAGAAGGACAAGATGGCTGCAGAGAATGACAGAATTGCAGCTCAATTGGTCGCGGATAAAGAAAGGATGGCATTACAAATTGCAGCTGATAAAGAAAAGCTGGATAGAGAGGCACAGTTAGGAGAAAAAGAGATGGCTTTTAATCTGGAGAAGTTGAATACAGAAAAACTTCTGAAGGAAAAAAAGAGTTAGAAAGTAACTTTAAAATGAAACAATATGAGAAGGACAGGGATGAACAGATTGCTAGGAATAAGATAGAGGCACATTCCACAGATGCTATAAAGAAATACAATGGAATAGTAAAGACATATTCAAATTCTGATTCCATCTCTGCTTATTTGACTAATTTTGAGCTCATCTTGAAACACTATGGAGTTGTAGAGTTCGAATGGGCCGTGTTGTTACACAGACACCTGAGTGGGGAGCCTTTACAGGTGGTAGAACTAATTCCAGAGGAGTTACGTAGTGACTACTCATACATTCGGAAGAGATTATTATCTCACTTTTGTTCGGATGAATTTGGCTTACGTTCATCATTTAAAAATCTTGTTCCTAAATCAGGGCAGACGTTCCTTGACTTTTCTTCTCTAACACAGTTGACATTTGACAAATGGGCTCGCTCAGCTAATGTTACTGATGATTATAAGAAATTACGTGACTTAATTGTTAGGGACAAACTTATTTCGGCAGTTCCATCTTCTATGGCTACGTTTCTTATTGAGCAGAAATGTTCAAGTATTCAGGAGATGGATGAAAGAGGAGAATCTTTCTTCAACGCCCATAAACACATATTTAATAATAATTCGTCCCCGTTAATAGAGACGAATGCTTGCGATAGATTTCCTCATAAATCAAGGATGAGGGGATATAAAGCACAGCAACACTCTAGCGGACAAGATCAAAGACAAGAAAAACAACAGCAACTAAAATATCAGCCTTACTCTAGACAAGAAAAAAAAAGGGAGTATGGACAACATGTAAATTCTGTGGCTTTGGCCACGGCTCCCTGCAGATGTGCGATAAAATCCCACAGTTTGATGTGTACATCAAGAAATTGGCAGTTAAAAACAGGGACACTTACCAAAGACAGACACAATGCTTCAAATGTTAATCTTTTGGGCACACTTTTGCTGTCTGTCCGTTAAGACGTTTGTATAAAGAGGCAAACATAGGTATGTTGACATCTAGCAGTGACAGTGACTCAGACGATACTAATCATGCAAAAACGGTGGATGTGGAGTACTCTCCCATTGACCCGACATGCAATACCTGCCAGGTCTTTCATAAAGATGGTAATTTGACGTGTGGTCACCAGGTCCTGGTACAGGAGACAAATGCAGTCCATATTACCAATGGATCATTGGTTGTACAGCAGGCCATTGTAAATGGACAGAACTGTAGTTTGGTCCGTGATTCCGGTTCTAATATAGTCGGGATACATAGACGATTAATTAAAGAAACGGACTGCACTGGGGAACATGTGACCTGTAGAACATTTGGGGGAAGAAGAGACATGTTTCCAATTGCCTGGGCTAATATAAAATGCCCATATTTTTGTGGAAAATAAAGGTGGCTGTGCTGTCTGTGTGCTGCCTGACCCATTTGTGGATGTCTTTATCGGAAACATCCCTGAATTACGTGATGTTTCACTTGAGGACATAGCAGAATGGGAAGGGAAGCATGTGGTAGCAAACACTATTGATAGTACACAAATGCAAGAAGAAAATCAATTTCCTCATGATACTCTGGTCTTGAACACACACGTATCACATCCAGTGGTAGGAAAACCCACAGATATTAGTACAGTTCAGGCCGCAGCTATATCGCGGCAGCACAGCATCACGCGGGTGGATGGACAACCACAAGCATGTATTGTCTCGGTAACGGTTCCTTCTTGCGAACCGAAGGATGTGTTTAGTAAAACAAATAATTCATGTGGTTTGGTAGTTAAGTTCTTCTGGTTGGTTTTCATGATACGTAATATATTATATGTCATACTAAACAATGTGATAAAACATATCGCTGTAAATATGGTAAATTGTATGAGGATGGTACAACATGGTTTGCTCCAGAGATTGAACCATATTAAACATATCTATGATGGTACTGTACAGCTTGTTCAAACAGTCTACCTGACAACACAACATAGCGAATCTGAAAGTCTTTGGCAGGAAGTGTTCAATTCTCGGATCATTCTTATATTAAATAGCTGTGTTAGGATAAATAGTACCTGTCTGTTTTCCATTGTGTACATTCTTCCACAGGAGTCCAATGAATTACTATATCTTGTCTTGTACTCTAGGAGAAAGGTATATGAATCGCACAAGCGGTATGAAATTACTCTATCATGGGTGAATTCTGTTCAGAAATTGGCTAAATATTTTTTAGGAAGAAAATTCCTGGTCATCTCAGAATGAATTTTGCTGGCCTTGAGTAAAACATGGAACGATGTTGTGTCGTACTGTCATCATGAATATTTTTATAAGATGTTATATCGTCTACTGTGTTCATTGTCTTGTTCATATTCATTATCATAAAAAATTTTTTTTTTACTCTTTCGTATATGGGTATAAATAAATATTTTGATCTATGCCCAAATAGACTAGTTAATAGCGGGCATGGCTAAATTTACATAGTTTTCTAAATCATGTCTTCGAATACTAAATAAATAATATCAGATACCAGATAGCAATGGCAGAAGATTCAATACACATCACCACATTCGCAACACCACTAGGAGTATATAAATTCCGTTATCTTCCTATTGGTCTTCAGAATTCTCATTCATCATTTATCCGTGTGAGGTGTTTACTACTCAGAGATATTACTGACATCGCGTCTTACATTGGTGTCCATACTACGGAGATAGTACATCATGCGAATATTCTAAGACAAGTCTTTTCTCGCATTCGAATGTTTGGTCTTACGGTGAAGCCGAGCAAAACTGAAATTGCATTTCAGGAAATACAATTTTGGGACGTAGAATTTCAAAAGGTTTCGGTACACTGATCCGAACATTGTTACTAAAATTCTTAATATTAGTTCACCCAAAACTAAAAAAGAGGTTAGAACAGGGGTGGGCATACTACAGCCCGAGGGCCGCATGCGGCCCGCCACCCGATTTTATGCGGCCCGCGAGGGCATTTAGGAATAAAAATGTTTACTTCGTTTTGAAGTTATTTTGTTGAATTTTAAAGAATTTCATGTACCGTTATGATTATTTCAACATTTTTTATAAAATTTCTTTCTAATTATCAATTTTTGTAAACAGTCCTTGGCCTTCGTAATGTAATGCTTCTTCTTCTTCTTCTTCTTCTTCTTCTTCTTCTTCTTCTTCTTCTTCTTCTTCTTCTTCTTCTTCTTCTTCTTCTTCTTCTTCTTCTTCTTCTCTTCTTCTTCTTCTTCTTCTTCTTCTTCTTCTTCTTCTTCTTCTTCTTCTTCTTCTTCTTCTTCTTCTTCTTCCTCTTCCTCTTCCTCTTCTTCTTCTTCTTCTTCTTCTTCTTCTTCTTCTTCTTCTTCTTCTTCTTCTTCTTCTTCTTCTTCTTCTTCTTCTTCTTCTTCTTCTTCTTCTTCTTCTTCTTCTTCTTCTTCTTCTTCTTTCTTCTTCTTCTTCTTCTTCTTCTTCTTCTTCTTCTTCTTCTTCTTCTTCTTCTTCTGCTTCTGCTTCTTCTTCTTCTTCTTCTTCTTCTTCTTCTTCTTCTTCTTCTTCTTCTTCTTCTTCTTCTTCTTCTTCTTCTTTCGTTTGCCTTAAATACTATAACTGCAATGTTGCCTCTTGTGTGAATTTAACTGTCCTTTTTAGTTCACTCAGCAGTCCATAGAGTTTATCTTTAACTGTCGTCTCTCTTGGCCAGAAGGTTAGCCTAGACATGTTGTAATTTGGGCAGTCTTTGAGTATGTGCTCTGCTGTCTGCGACGATAATCCACACGTGTACACGGCTGATTCACCAATCTTGAATCTTGTATACATGTGGTTGTGCAATCTATTGTGTCTTGTTCTGAGGAGCAGAATAATGACTTGTTCTGGTCTGTCCATAACGTGGTAGTCGTCTTGAGCAGGTTTTGGTGGCTTTCCGACTGATTTGATCATTCTTTTCTTTTGGTGGCAACGGGCACTTCAGGCTGTTCTTCTTTTGCTCCTTCCTTAGCCAATCGATCAGTTCTGTCGTTTCCGGGTACTCAACAGTGGGATGGTAACCATTGCATGGTGACCTTATGCTGGCTGCTAAGTTCAGAAAGTAGTGTCCTTAATACTGGCAATTTCCAAGACATCATTTTGTTTTCGTTGAGGTGAGTTTCTTGCATTCCAGTGCATTAGTTTTAGTCTTTGTTTGGTATGTCCAGACGCTCTATTCTCAGGTCCCCTGGCTCCACAGGACATCTGAGAAGGACCTCCAGTAGTTGTGGTTGGACACTTTCGAAGCATATGGCCTGGAATTGCACCTGCCAGGGGGTCCAAAGTAGGGCGAGCACCGTAACATTTAGCCGTAGTCGACATATTTCAATGCGCGTGATTGGTGGCATCCTGATTATTGTGGTGCGCCTCCTCGCTGGTTGCCTCTTTATTCAGCACCTTTCCTTTGCTAGAGCAGACTGTGGTCTTACTCGAGTTTAGGTGTGTAGGCACGCACACACATGTCTGCGCATGCACGTACGAGCATACACATCTAAAGCGTTCTGTATATTTCTCGGCGCCAGTGACTCGCCGCTGCCTCTTCTCCTGTTAGTTAAAACAGTTCCGCCACGAGAAGGCCAGAAGTTGGACTTCTGCTGCAAAGGTGATGAATGCACGAGCCATTAGGGTTTTTATGCAGGGTTGGGCGCTCACCCCAACACGGCCCCTGGCTACATAGTAAAGGTTGACAACATTTGGAACCATATTATGGTAAAATGCGAATTTATTGATTTTTATATAGAGAAATATTTATCGACATGAAAAATTTAATAAGGATGATTTTATAAAAAAAAAACAGATATTTCTCCGGTGAATAAAATGATTTATTTTGCAAGAAAATATTAAACTTAAAAGTCTTTTGCTGTTTTAAATTACTTCCACATTTACAATGTTCAAATTAATTTATTTGTTGTAGTAGTCTTGATATATTTCTGAAATTTATTCTGAGTTTACTACTTGTTTTCCGAATATTTTATTTTCACACACAGTCGGAAGTAGGTTTTGTTTCATTTCCGTTTTAAAGTTTTGTACAGTTCTAACTGTTCGAATTTTATTTAAAAAATGAGTGTCAATAACAAATGTAAGATTGAAGATGAATGCCGTGTTTTTAATTATGAATGGACAACTAAGTACTGTTTTATAAAAGTTGGTAGCAAATCAGTTTGCTTGCTGTGTCGTGAGTCAGTGGCTGTCTTCAAGGAGTACAATTTAAAAAGACATTATCAAACAAAATATTCCGATTTCGGATACAATTTAACAACCGAAGGGAGAGAAAGGAAATGCCTTGAGTTGGTGAAAACGTTTGGAGAAACAACAAACTGTTTTCACTAAACAATCTTGAATTCATGATGCTGCAAATGAAGCTAGTCTTGTGCTGTCACACAGAATTGTAAAAATTTTCTGATGGATAGTTCATCAAGGAATGTTTGCTAGATGCAGCAAACATTATGTGTCCAGAACAAAGGCACTAAAAAAAAAAAAAAAGATCTGACAACAATACTTTATCCAGGAGAACTGTGGTCAGACGTGTTGATAAGATAAGTGACAATTTTATGCATACACTTCAAGATGCAATTAAACAATTTTTGTGGTAGTCTCTTTCATTGGATGAGAGTACCGATGCACATGATACTGCCCAATTATTGATATTTGCTACCAACTTATATATATATATATATATATATATATATATATATATATATATATATATATATATATATATATATATATATATATATATATATATATATATATATATACGTGGAATAAACACTTCTTTCAAACTCACTGAAGAATTATTGAGTGTTGAGTCAATCAAAGACACAACCACAGGCCATGATATATTCAATGCTTTTACTAACTGTATTGAAAGAACTGGGTTAGTTCGGAACAAGATGGCAAGTGTTACAACTGACGGAGCTCGTGCTTTGACTGGAAAAAATGTAGGTCTGGTAAAGTTGATAAGTGATAAGATTAAAGCAGAATATCCAGACCATACATTATTACCAATTCACTGTGTCAAGAAAGTCTGTGAAAAACTGTTTTGAATATCAAGCATGTTATTGATCCAGTTGCCAGTGTCATCAACCTCATCAGATTCAAGAGGAATTAATCACATACAGTTCAAGGCATTACTTGACGATTTGGAAACAATCCGATGTCCTGTACCACACCAGTGTTCGATGGCTGAGTCTCTGCAAGGTGTTGAGGCGAGTGTGGGAACTCAGAGAAGATGTAGTGATGTTCCTAGAGATGAAGGGCATTGAATGTGACTTTAATACTAATATTGTCAATAAAGAGTGGAAGTTAGACTTTATGTTTGCCATTAAAATTATGGAAAAGTTAAATGAACTGAATTGACAAACTTCAGGGCAATGGTGCGTTCGCACATGAATTGTATGTACATGTAAAATCATTTCAGGCAAAACTCTCACTGTACTCCAGACAAGCAAGTGAAAATGATTTTGTCACTTCCCTTTGCTGAAACAAGAAACAATTTCTGGTAAAATGACTGAAAAGTATAAAGCCCAATTAGATGCACTGATTGAAGAATTTTGATGGAGATTCCAAGATTTCAAGAACGTAGAGCCACAGTTCAATATTTTCAGTTCCCCTTTCAGTGCAGAAGCTGATACAGCCACAGAGGATATACAGTTGGAGCTGCTTGACTTAGAAGCAGATCATGACCTGAAAGAATATTTGTTATAATAACATGTTGTAAAATCTTGTTAACAAATTAATAAAAGTTTTTTGCCATATTGTCAAATATAATGTATAAGTATATAAGTAAAATAACATTGCAATCATTATTTATTTATACTGCTTAATAACTTATAAATAATTAATAATTTCTTATTGTGAGAGGTTGGTGTAAGAAAAATTGACATTTTACACAATATATATATATATATATATATATATATATATATATATATATATATATATATATATATATATATATATATATATATATATACGTACATGAGGCCCCCCAATAGCTTTACATTTGTCAATGCGGCCCTATGCACAAAACGTTTGCCCACCCCTGCCCTAGTCCATACTTGCCCAGTATGCATCCGTCCTGTTAATTTCCAACTTTGGCATTCAAGTCACCTATTATGATAGTTACTTCATAATTCTTGCATTTCTTGAAGGCTTTCTCTAAATCACTATAAAATTCATCAATGCTGTCATCACTACTGTCTGCTGTTGATGCATAAACTTGTATGGCGTTGACATCAAAAGGTCTTCCACTCAACTTCACCAGTAACACTCTGTCTGATACAGTCCAATATCCTTTAATCGATTTTGCTCTCTCTGTATCCATTATAATTGCTACTCCTCGCTGTTGTTTCTCTCCACCAGAATAGATTATTCTATATTCCTCAGATGGCATAATGCCCATTCCTGTCCATCTGGTCTCACATATACCTAACAGGTTAATATTTAATCTTCTCATTTCATTCTTAATGTTATCAAATTTCCCATCCCCACTCATAGTTCTTACATTCCAAGTTGCTACTTTCAATGTTGATATTATTTCGCACTCAGTCTCCTGATGACGGTCTGGAATCACCTGGTGCACATGACTACCCCTACCGGGCGAGGCTGCTCCTATAGAGCACCCATTTACGCTGTTTCTCTGATTATCGATACGACTGCAGTACATGATATTCTTGGTATCTGTAAAGAAGGTAGTTTGCCATTGCTTTCCTTCCTAGCAGTGACCATACTGGTCGATGACCGTAGCCAATGTCTCCCAAAAAGAGATCCTCTGCCTACCGTCGTGAAAGTGGAGACCATAACCTACAACTATCTGTCGGCTGCTCCTCAACTTCATCCACCACCTGCATCCATGGCTTCACGTAACCCTGATCGGGGGGCTAAACGGGTTCTCCACCTTGCCCAAGGGTGTCCTGTAGGCTAGTGGAGGGAAGGAGGCACCCATCAAGGCATTACTATCATGCTATTATATTTTAAATATTCTCTAAGCAAACGTAATTGCACCAGCATTTGGGAGAGAGAGAGAGAGAGAGAGAGAGAGAGAGAGAGAGAGAGTGAGAGAGAGAGTGAGAGAGAGAGAGAGAGAGAGAGAGAGAGAGAGAGAGAACTCATTCATTCATTCATTCATTCAGTAGCATGTCCTTTGCAGAACCTCGCTCCCATAACAACCTTCCGGAAAACTTCTCGATCAGAAGCAAGATGTCCCGCGTCTGATACACCCATCTGGAGATCATCCGCCACATCCTGCACCCATCTTCTCTTTGGCCTTCCTCTTCCTCTCTTCCCAGGCATATACCCTTCCATTATTGTTCTCTCCAAACTGTTGTGACGTTTCAAGTGACCAAAATACTTCAATTTTCTTTGTTTTATCGTCTTTAATAGCCATCCCTCATATTCAACTCTTGAAGTATGGATGCATTTGTTCTTTTCTTTACCCAAGATATTCTTAGAACTCGTCTATAACATTTATATCCAAAGGCATGTATGCGCTGTTCAGCTTGTTTAGTAAGTGTCCATGTCTCACAGGCGTATGTTGCAATGGGAAAGATGCATGCTCTTAAAAATCTAATTTTTGTAGTTCTGTCTCTCCCACTCCATAATTTATTCATCTGTTTTAGTCTTTGAAGAGCAGAGAGAGAGAACTACTTGTTCAAATTGAATGAAATTTACAAACATAAATGACATTTCTTCTAAATATATTTATCAACATAAACCCCATAGACTTCCAAGGTCTTTCACCGTTAATGTAAATAAATTGTCTCTAAATTGCGGGTGGCCTTAAGAGGCCAGTAAAAAAATGTTGTTTCCCCACATATGGGAAATGTTCTTATTGTGGATGTTGACGATATCATTAAAAGTACAGTTTTAGGAATTAAACATAAACATAAAATTGAAAAAGTTGGTAATAAAATGTAAGTAAATACAGATTAAACAAATGTTTTATAAAGATTTTATTAGCTATTTTCTCACGATTGCAAATATATGACTGCGATATTAATTGTTTTATTGCTCAATGAAAAGTAAAAGATTTTATTGTTAGTTGTTGGTATTATACTTAGGTATACTATTTTCATTTTCAAATTCTAGTAATTTCCCTTGTATCAATATTAGATGTTTATGTCCCCCTACCATGCTCAGACTGCTAATGCAACCATAGATTAATCTTAGGCAATTTACATATAAGGTAGACCAAGAAGACGGTGGAGAGATAATATATATACAGACCTACAAGCACTTGGAATTAGCGACTGGCAAGAGAAGGTCAACCAGAGAGAGAATGGAGACGGATTGTATCTGCAGCAAAGAACCTCAATGGCTCGGAACGCTGAAGAAGAAGAAGAAGAATTTACATATAAACTTAAAGGACGTCAAATATACAAATAGAAACGCAAAATTTGATCTACAGGCACTGAGGAGTGAGGAGATAAAAGATAAATTCAACGTAGAGGTAAAGAACAGATTCGATGCATTGTCCAATATGGAAATATTATTATTATTTCAAGACGTCAGTGACCAATTGCAAATATAAAAGAAATCAGTCAAGAAGCTGCACTAACAACAATGATAATCCCAAAAAATAAAGATAATAGGGCGCAAGAAATGGATGATGGAAGACATCTTAAAACTCATGGAAATAAGAAGAAATAACAAAAATAACAAGGAAATATACGAAGAGATTCACATGAAAATTATAAGCTATGCAAAGAGACAAAAGAAACATGACTTGAGGAAAATTGCAAGGAAATTGAAAACCAACACAACACCCAGAATACCAAATTAATGCACTCAAGAATTAATGACATCACTAACAAAAGAACACACACATCAACAGGTTGCCTAAAAACCAAAGATGGCAATATCATAATAGAAAAAGATCAGATTTTACATGCGTGGTCAAATAATGTGAAAGACCTTTATGGTGATACAAGAGAAGAACAATATGATCATCAGAATAATAATGAAGGACCATCGATTTTGTTTGTCAAGGTGTTTTTCTTTTAGATATCTAGCGATTCTGCAGAGCCGTCTCCCTGGCGAAGGTGTTAACGATTTTATCCGTAATCCCGTACATCCACGTGTGGGGAAACAGCTGCGCGAGATTCGGTAGGTAATCGGGTTGCGTTGGTTACTTACAGGGGTATCTGAGATTGTCGCTCAGTAAGCAATGCAAAATACTCTGCGTAAACTTGCAAAGACATCAACAACAGCGGTAAAATGCTGTTGTTGACAGCGATGTAAATAGGATATGCGAAAAAAAAATTCCGCTGAATGCTTGAACATAAGTTTAGTGATCAATCAAGGCATTACTATCATGTTATTATGATATTTGAAATATTCTCTAAGCAAATGTAATTGCACCAGCATTTAGCAGAGAGAGAGAGAGAGAGAGAGAGAGAGAGAGAGAGAGAGAGAGAGAGAGAGAGAGAGAGAGAGAGAGAGAGAGAGAGAGAGAGAGAGAGAGAGAGAGAAAGAATGGAAGGGGGCGGAACTATTTGTAATATTTGTCAACATAAGCCCTATAAGCTTGCACGGCCTTTCGCCAGTGCGAAAATAAGTGCACGCAGGCCTTGATTGTGCCAGACCAGGTTTTGTCCTACTCACTTCGCCTGTTAATCGTCATCTCTCTCATTCCTATCACTTAGGCCAGGGGTGGGCAAACTACGGCCCACGGGCTGCATGCGGCCCGCCACCTGGTTTTATGCGGACCGCGAGGGCATTTAGGAATAAAATTTTTTTACTTCGTTTGTAAGTTATTTTGTTGAATTTTAAAGAATTTCATGTACCGTTACGATTGTTTCAACATTTTTATAAGATTTCTTTCTAATCATCAACTTTTGCAAACAGTCCTTGGCCTTCGTAATGTAATGCTTCTTCTTCTTCGTCTTCTTCTATCGTTCGACTTAAATACTATAACTGCAATGTTGCCTCTTGTGTGAATTTAACTGTCCTTTTTAGTTCACTCAGCAGTCCATAGAGTTTATCTTCCACTGTCGTCTCTCTTGGCCAGAAGGTTAGCCTAGACATGTTGTAATTTGGGCAGTCTTTGAGTATGTGCTCTGCTGTCTGCGACGATAATCCACACGTGCACATGGCTGATTCACCAATCTTGAATCTTGTATACATGTGGTTGCGCAATCTATTGTGTCTTGTTCTGAGGAGCAGAATAATGACTTGTTCTGGTCTGTCCATAACGTGGTAGTCGTCTTGAGCAGGTTTTGGTGGCTTTCTGACTGAGTTGATCATTTTTTTCTTTTGGTGGTAACGTGCACATCAGGCTGTTCTTCTTTTGCTCCTTCCTTAGCCAATCGATCAGTTCTGTCGTTTCCGGGTACTCAACAGTGGGATGGTAACCACTGCATGGTGACCTTATGCTGGCTGCTAAGTTCAGAAAGTAGTGTCCTTAATACTGGCAATTTCCAAGACATCGTTTCGTTTTCGTTGAGGTGAGTTTCTTGCATTCCAGTGCATTAGTTTTAGTCTTTGTTTGGTATGTCCAGACGCTCTATTCTCAGGTCCCCTGGCTCCACAGGACATCTGAGAAGGACCTCCAGTAGTTGTGGTTGGACTCTTTCGAGGCATATGGCCTGTCATTGCACCTGCCAGGGGGTCCAAAGTAGGGCGAGCACCGTAACATTTAGCCGTAGTCGACATATTTCATTGCGCGTGACTGGTGGCATCCTGATTATTGTGATGCGCCTCCTCGCTGGTTGCCTCTTTATTCAGCACCTTTCCTTTGCTGGAGCAAACTGTGGTCTTACTCGAGTTTAGGTGTGTAGGCACGCACGCACACACATGTCTGCGCATGCACGTACGAGCATACAGATCTAAAGCGTTCTGTATATTTATCGGCGCCAGTGACTCGCCGCCTCCCCTTCTCCTATTAGTTAAAACAGTTCCGCCACGAGAAGGCCAGAAGTTGGACTTCTGCTGCAAAGGAGATGAATGCACGAGCCATTAGGGTATTTAGGCAGGGTTGGGCGCTCACCCCAACCCGGCCCCTGGCTACATAGAGCAACATTTGGAACCATGTTATGGTAAAATGCGAATTCATCGATTTTT
This sequence comes from Cepaea hortensis, assembly GCA_963921405.1. Lineage (NCBI taxonomy): Eukaryota > Metazoa > Mollusca > Gastropoda > Stylommatophora > Helicidae > Cepaea > Cepaea hortensis. The sequence continues at coordinate 13,104,759 of OY992889.1, read as the reverse complement.
ATATAGAGAAATATTTATCGACATGAAAAATTTAATAAGGATGATTTTATAAAAAAAACATATATTTCTCCTGTGAATAAAATGATTTATTTTACAAGAAAATATTAAATTTAAAAGTCTTTTGCTGTTTTAAATTACTTCCACATTTACAATGTTCAAATTAATTTATTTGTTGTAGTAGTCTTGATATAATTCTGAAATTTCTTGTTTTCCGAATATTTTATTTTCACACACAGTCTGAAGTAGGTTTTGTTTCATTTCCGTTTTAAAGTTTTGTACAGTTCTAACTGTTCGAATTTTATTTAAAAAATGAGTGTCAATAACAAATGTAAGATTGAAGATGAATGCCGTGTTTTTAATTATGAATGGACAATTAAGTACTGTTTTATAAAAGTTGGTAGCAAATCAGTTTGCTTGCTGTGTCGTGAGTCGGTGGCTGTCTTCAAGGAGTACAATTTAAAAAGACATTATCAAACAAAATATTCCGATTTCAGATACAATTTAACAACCGAAGGGAGAGAAAGGAAATGCCTTGAGTTGGTGAAAAATTTTGGAGAAACAACAAGCTGTTTTCACTAAACAGTCTTGAATTCAAAATGCTGCAAATGAAGCTAGACTTGTGCTGTCACACAGAATTGTAAAACAGAACAAGCCATTTTCTGATGGCGAGTTCATCAAGGAATGTTTGCTAGATGCAGCAAACATTATGTGTCCAGAACACACCAAAAAAAAAAAACAAAAAAAAAACATCAGGTCTGATAACAATATTTTATCCAGGAGAACTGTGGTCAGACGTGTTGATAAGATAAGTGACAATGTTATGCATAAACTTCAAGATGCAAGTAAATAATTTGTGTGGTAGTCTCTTTCATTGGATGAGAGTACCGATGTACATGATAATGCCCAATCATGGCCTGTGGTTGTGTCTTTGAGTGACTCAACACTCAATAACTCTTCAGTGAGTTTGAAAGAAGTGTTTATTCCACGTATATATATATATATATATATATATATATATATATATATATATATATATATATATATATATATATATATATATATATACGTGGAATAAACACTTCTTTCAAACTCACTGAAGAGTTATTGAGTGTTGAGTCGCTCAAAGACACAACCACAGGCCATGATATATTCAATGCTTTTACTAACTGTATTGAAAGAACTGGGTTAGTTCAGAACAAGATGGCAAGTGTTACAACTGACGGAGCTCGTGCTTTGACTGGAAAAAATGTAGGTCTGGTAAAGTTGATAAGTAATAAGATTAACGCAGAATATCCAGACCATACATTATTACCAATTCACTGTGTCAAGAAAGTCTGTTAAAAACTGTTTTGAATATCAAGCATGTTATTGATCCAGTTGTCAGTGTCATCAACCTCATAAGATCAAGAGGACTTAATCACAGACAGTTCAAGTCATAACTTGACGATTTGGAAAGTGAAAAATCCGATGTCCTGTACCACACCAGTGTTCGATGGCTGAGTCTCGGCAAGGTGTTGAGGCGAGTGTGGGAACTCAGAGAAGAAATAGTGATGTTCCTAGAGATGAAGGGCGTTGAATGTGACTTTAATACTAATATTGTCAATAAAGAGTGGAAGTTAGACTTTATGTTTGCAATTAAAATTATGAAAAATTTAAATGAACTGAATTGACAAACTTCAGGGCAATGGTGTGTTCGCACATGAATTGTATGTACATGTAAAATCATTTCAGGCACAACTCTCACTGTACTCCAGACAAGCAAGTGAAAAAGGTTTTGTCACTTCCCTTTGCTGAAACAAGAAACCATTTCTGGTGAAATGACTAAAAAGTACAAAGCCCAATTATATGCACTGATTGAAGAATTTTGATGGAGATTCCAAGATTTCAAGAACGTAGAGCCATAGTTCAATATTCTCAGTTCCCCTTTCAGTGCAGAAGCTGATACAGCCACAGAGGATATACAGTTGGAGCTGCTTGGCTTAGAAGCAGATCATGACCTGAAAGAGAAATTCAAGTCAGATGGTTTGCTGGATTTCTATGGATCTTTATGACAAGAATCATTTCCCATCTTGAAAAACTTTGCAGCTAAACTTTTATCATTTTTTGGATCAAAATACATTTGCGAACAAGCATTCTCTTCCTTGAAGATCAACAAATCTAAGAATAGGTCTTTATTGTCAGACTGCAACTTGCATGCTGTCATGCGAATTTCAACAAGTAAACATTCTCCATATTTCAAGAATATTGTCAAAAAGTGCAAGCAGTTACATACATCTCATTAGAAATCAACAACTGTAGTGACAGTGTAGTCGGTTTGTGTCTAAATTAAAGCCATTGATAGATAATAAAGAATATTTGTTATAATAACATGTTGTAAAATCTTGTTAACAAATTATAAAAGTTTTTGTCCATTTTGTCAAATATAATGGATAAGCATTTGACCTCGTGAGCAGAAGCGGCCTTTTTAAGGTTCTTGAAAAGGTTGGATGTCCACCCACCCTTCTTAGTCTCGTGAAATCATTCCACGAAAACATGCAGGGGACCATTTTATTTGACGGCTCAACATCCCAGTCATTCAGCATCAGCAGCGGAGTAAAGCAGGGATGCGTGCTTGCTCCTACACTCTTTGGTATCTTCTTCGCTGTTCTCTTAAGGCAGGCATTTGGGACTGCCACTGAAGGCATATACCTCCAGACAAGATCTGATGGCAAACTTTTTAACCCATCAAGACTCAAGGCAAAGACCAAGATAAGATCAAGATGCGTAAGAGAACTACTTTTTGCAGATGATGCAGCAATGTCTACTCATACAGCAGAAGATCTCCAAAGGCTCATAGATCGTTTTGCTGCCGCCTGCAAAGACTTTGGTCTCACCATTAACCTAAATAAAACACAGGTGATGGAACAAGATGCTGGTGCGCCTCCGTCAATCAAAATTTCTATTTACGAATTGAAGGTCGTCCACGATTTTGTGTATTTGGGGTCGACAATATCAGATAATCTTTCATTAGAGACAGAAATCGACAGACGCATTGGAAAGGCAGCCACAACATTTTCCAGGCTAGCTAAAAGAGTTTGGGAGAATAATAGACTAACAGAGCGTACAAAAGCTCAAGTATATAAAGCTTGTGTTGTTAGCACACTACTCTATGGGTCTGAATCCTGGACCCTGTACTCAAAACAGGAAAGGAAGTTGAATTCCTTCCACATGAGATGTCTGAGACGTATCCTGGGCATAACATGGAAAGACCACATAACAAACAAACAGGTGCTTGAAAGAGCAGATATTACCACAATGCACACCCTCCTCAAGCAGAGACGCCTCCGGTGGCTGGGCCACGTATCTCGAATGGAGGATGAACGTATTCCCAAAGATCTCCTTTACGGAGAACTAGCCACAGGAAAGAGGCCAACCGGAAGACCCCAAATGCGATATAGGGATGTGTGTAAACAAGATATGAAAACCACTGGAATAGATCCAGACACGTGGGAGAGAGTTGCACCAGACAAATGCTCCTAGAGAAGAGATGTACGAAACGGACTGGTGCTCTTTGAGCGCAATCTGATCCAACAAACTGAGGATAGGCAGCACAGGCTCAAAGCGCAGTCACTTACTGCGGGACTTGCCTCGTCTTACAGATGCGGAAACTGTGACATGGATTGTCAGTCTCGCATTGGACTATACAGTCGCCAGCGGTACTGCCAGGCACCTCCCAAGCGGCACAACTCTATAGTCCTTCAGGACTGAAAGAGGCCTATTATATATATATATATACATACATGCGGCCCGCCAATAGCTTTACATTTGTCAATGCGGCCCTACACAAAAAACGTTTGCCCACCCCTGGGTTAGAACATTGCTTGGTCTTTAGTGGTGCAGGATTTTGATTTCTCTATTGCTCATATTTCAGGAAGTGAAAATAATTTAGCAGATTTACTAAGTCGATTATAAACATGAATAAATTTTTTTTTTCTTTTTGTTTGTATTTTTTTGGTGTTATATTATGTAAATATGATAATATGAGAATGTAGAAATATAATATTACTATATTATGACTGTAGCTTACTTTTGAAACACCACATGTATGGAAACAGTTGTTTAAATATAAATAAGTCACTTGTTATTAATGTTGCAGATAGCAGGATAAACAAGTATACCAGTGATTAGATGGTCTTGTATACGAAGAAATGGACAAAGACGAGTGCGGATGCTGCGGTGTGACACGCGGATGTATTCTTTAGTTAATTTGTGTAATATTGTCGAAATAAAAACAATATGTGAATTTTTTTGAATTAAGTAGGAAAAATACATAATGGTTTATAGTTAAATCACTAACAGTATTAGTTTAGAAGTGAATTGATTTTAATTTTATCGTTATAGTTTTATCAATTATTATAATTGTTGATATTTATTATTTCGCAGTTAATGATAAGTGCATACTTATTTGTTTTGTGCTGTGTTTATGTTGTCATCAATAAATAGAAATTAGATGTGTTATGTCATGATGGGTGAATGTAGAGATGGATGAATGAAAAAGAGTATATACAAATACACATACTTAAAATCAGACATAGTTAGAAAGTCAACATTACAATTATGAGGACTAAGAAAAGATATGAGATATAGTTGTAAGATTAAATTGCCAATATCGACATTGGATGATGGAAAGAGATGTTAACTCAGAGTGAAGTTGACATGATACATCTCTGAAATTGATGGGGAGCAGTTATTGATTTCTTTTGACTCAGAAGGTCGTTGGGTTCAAAACATAGAAGTGCATTTTGTTTCACCGAAGATACTCAAGGGTTACAGAGGTCTGAGGTAATTTTGTCAAGGGGTCAGCATGAGACGCAAAAACGGCACTTTAGCTATAGTGTCCGGCGGTGTTTGAACCTTTCTTCTTTTGTTGCAAGTAGTCAATCATGATAACGCGAAAACATCTCGACGATCATTCCTTTGGAATGTATGAGGAGGCGGTGATTGGGACTTGTGGGATTTAATTCAATGTCTGTAGTCCACACGATCTATATTGTCTTAAGATAACATACTGAGTTGCAGAGATGACAGATTTGTAGTCGATCACGACTTACAGTAATTTACGTCATATCCATCATTGGCATACATGTCGAAGTAGAGTACATTGGCACCTTGGCACCTTGCCGTCTTGACAGACGATAGTTTGTGCTTTAAAAAGGCATAATAACTTTTAACTATGGCGGTAGCGAGTGTGACTGATAAGGCCAATTTGCGCTGTAAATGTCCGTTCACAGTGGATGCATGTGAACACGTGGTCATTTCCACCATCATGCACCATCTTACGTCTCAAACGCTTGGTGTGTGACTTTTCTGCAATAATTTTCTCCTTTGACTTTATTCCATTTCTGATATTTGCCCTCCATGCAACACGTTCAGCGGCGACTTGCTCCCAATGTGCATTATCAATGCCTGTATCAATCATGTCCCGCTTACACACATCTTTGTATCGTAGTAGAGGCCGACCCTGAGATCTCTTACCCATCTGTAATTCACCAAAAAAGATATCCTTTGGTATTCTACCATCATCCATCCGCCTAAGATGTCCTATCCATCTAAGTCTACGAAGACTGAGCATGGAATAAACTGTCACACAACCTGATCTTTCCAATACTTCAGTATTTGTGATTTTGTCTTGCCACTTAATACCAAGAATTCTTCGCAGACACCGCATATGAAAGCTGTTTAAATTGTTCTCTTGGTGTGAGTAAGTTGTCCAGGTTTCACTGCCATAGAGAAGAGTACTAAGGACACAGGCTTGATAGACAAGGACTTTTGTTTTGGCAGTAAGCTTCCTGTTCTCCCAGACTCTTTTTCTTAACCTGTTCATTGTTGTTGCTGCCTTACCAATCCGGATGTTGATTTCCTGATCTAGGGATAATTTGCTATTTACCACCGATCCTAGATATGTAAAATGGTCTACTATCTCTAGTTCGGCGTCGTCAATAAAGATTGATGGTACCCCATGTGCACCTTGTGACATAATCTGTGTCTTCTTTTTGCTAATTGTTAAACCAAATTCAGAACAAGCATTGGAGAATGCAGATAGTAGACATTGCAATTCTTCCTCAGAGTGGGTCGTAACTGCAGCATCATCTGCAAAAAGCAACTCTCTGATCAGTACCCTCCTAATTTTGGTCTTAGCCTTCAATCTCTGAGCATTGTAGAGGCCGCCATCTGAGCGTGAGTGAATGTATATACCACCATCCTGATCACGAAATGCATATTTCAGTAGAAGTGAAAAGTATATTCCAAAGAGGGTGGGAGCTAGTACACAACCTTGCTTAACTCCACTCTTGATTTCAAATTCTTCAGAAGTTGCACCATCAAACTTGATTATACCCTTCATGCCTGTGTGGAACGATTCCACAATGGACAGAAGAGTTGGTGGGCAGCCAATCTTCTTTAGTGCCTTGAACAGACCCTCACGACTGACCAAATCAAATGCCTTTGTGAGGTCGATGAAGGCAATAAACAGTGGTTGATTCTGTTCACGGCATTTTTCTTGCATTTGTCGCAATGAGAATATCATATCAGTGGTAGACCGGTTCTGTCGAAAGCCACACTGTGATTCGGGGTAGACTTGATCTCCTAGGACTTGAAGTCTGCGCAGAACAATTCTGGCAAATACTTTTCCAACAATACACAGAAGTGAGATACCCCTATAGTTGTTGCAGTCGCTCCGATCGCCCTTGTTCTTGTACAGTGTTATGATGCTTGAATCTTTGAAATCCTGTGGGACTTGTCCTTCACGCCAGCATAGCTCTATTAGCTGGTGGATCTGTATAGTGAGTGTGTCTTGCCCACTCCTGATAACCTCTATTGGAATCCCATCCTTACCTGGAGCCTTGCCAGATGCAAGTTCATTTATAGCACACTTAATTTCTGTTATGGTGGGAAGTGTGTCCAGGTGGTCAAGAGTTGGTAGAGCCTCTATGGCGTTGAGGGCATTATCCGCTAGTTTGGTAAACTACGCCAACTGACAAGGACTTATAACCCGTAACAGTTGCCTCTCGCTTTGATTCCGAGACCAGTTAAGACCAGGGATGGAGTTATTGCCTCTCCATAGCACAAAGCCTGGGCTAAAATATAGAGATCATGTGTTGCCCATGCAGCATGATCCCTCTCTCGGCCTGCCTAGTTCACTCCAGAGGAAAGGTAACACCCCTACATCTGGAACAAGACAAGCTGCAGAAGCTGCCGGATCAGCAAAGCAATGCTCTAACTGTCCGCCTGTCGGAGCTTCGATCCTAGACCAGTCGCCAACCAAGGCTTAGGGCCTGGTCTGCCCTGCCATGACAATTTTGTCTTTAGCTTGCATTTCCTCGCACCAGGGTAAGGCTTGTACCCTCCCAATTGCGCTCTTCCGCCCGAAGCCGTTGGCACAATGTGGAGTGTCGGGTTTGGTAAGCGCTGCCCAACGTTCGGCGCTAACAGAAACCAGGTAGTACCGTCTACTGTTATACGGTAGCTCAGTCATATCTGACTAAGACCTGACGGACCTGACGGTCCGAAGTAGAGTAAGAATAGGAAAATGTTAGGAACATTTTGTTATGGAGGGGGAATAGCTGTCATGGCCTAAATGACAGCCATATAGAGTTAAAAGAGTCAGCAAGTGTACCAGAATAGGGAATTAGAAGAAGTAATAAAATAAGCACAATAGAGCACTTGGACGGAACAAAGGAGACGTCATAAGTGCGTAGATAGTGACAACCAAACGGTTGTCGTGAGTCAGTTTATGGCCCGCCACGACACGAATCACACGCAGGAGCTTAGATTACCTTCAGCACAGTTAGTTTATGATGTCCAGCTTTAAGGGGGTTAGGTTAGACACAAATCACGAGGATGACAGCGACAACGCAAGCTTACGCATGCGGTTCTACAGCGCCAGCTCGGCGGCTTGAAGAGTCTGGTGCTCAGCATCGTATGTGTTCACGAAAGTGCAAATGAGTAGCTTCTTCTCACATCACAGACACAGGTAACGAATTAACGATAGTCACCCAACACACTTGCCCAGTAGGAGTAGATTTGTCAGAACAATTGAGACTGTGTCAAATGTATGAAAGCACCTGAAGGTCTTATCATTATTATGTACACGCTATGTCATCACCTGTTGCCGGCCAGTTGTAAATACATGACTGATCACTCAACTGATGCGCATTGGAGTCGTTGTTAAGTGTGACAGTCGTCTCGTCTTGTATCAGTGAGTGCAGATACAGAGGCAGAAGGTTCAGCTTGCTGAGAACCCAAGAACGAGCCAAATCACGGCGCGCTCTCTGAATTATAAGTCTATTTGGCGGTTGAGCATGGCCGTCTAGTTACAACCTTGAGAACAAGAGTGCCGCATTGGACAATCATGTTTGGCACAAACCTAATGTTTGTTTGGCACTGAATCATTTAAAGTAACCGATTTTAATCTTCTACAGCACGTCTGTGCAGAGCAGAATTATTCCATTCATTCAAGCAACCTAGTGCCGTCTCCACGAAGAGGTTTGGCTGTAATAGATGTCGAATGCTATGTGTCCCCTGTTCCAATTATAGTCTGACTGACTGCTGGCTGTTTGTCCAGATCTTGATGTTATCTTACCACGTGTAACGTTGTGTACCTTATTCTCGCTTATCTTTAACCTTTACCTACATTATGGTTTTTGAAGTGTGGTATAGCTTATGACGTGGGCAATAACAATGTGGTAGTTGTAAGTGTGGTATGGCCTTTCACGTAAGTAATTACAACCCACTAAAGAAAATCAACCAAAAAAAAATCTTTGTTTCAATATTTAATCACCAAAATATGTATGTCATTGATTCTTTCTTACGATATATCACTAAACTGTTTTGACGGTTAAATATTGAAACAAAGATTTTTTTGGTTGATTTTCTTTAGTGGGTTGTGTTCATGACGTTGTCTTCTTTCTTGATGGAACAGAGTTTACATTACCAGACATGAACAAAGTGTTAGAAGAAGTTATGACAAATACAGAAATATTTCAGTCAAATGTATAAAAAGTAGGAGTTAACCAAGTATGAAAAGACCAAAATAAGAAATATCTCAACCACACTTATAAAAATAATCAATCGAGAAAAAAAAATTGTTCTGCCAGAAACCTACTCATGGCACCCAGCCAGCTTTAGATGTACCAGAGACAACCTTTGCATGGGGTGATGATTCGTCTTCAGATGAAGATATTGATTTTTTGGATAGTAGTCATGCCCCAGAGTCTCTCAAGAAAATTAATGTGTTGTGGAACGAAAACTATCCTACTGTCGGTGTCCGAAGGTGTTCGTCATCAACGAATAAGGTGTGTATGGGTAGTAATGATCATAGTTCACATGTGTATTTTTGTAAACATGTCTAATACAGAAGACCTAGCTGCTATACATGTTTTCTATGTACATCTCTCTATACTACAAACCATCAGTGACTATACCTTTACCTTTTCTCAAGACGTGACCAATAGAATGTCGACAGTCTGTTTTTGATGCCTTTTACCACTTCTCATCATGAATTTTTTTACTGTTTTTTTATTTAGTGAAGTAGTATGTGTGGCCGTCTTGTAAGTTTCAATGTGTTTTATTTACCTCCACAGGTTAATTTTGCAACAGAACCTCACTTCTTGACAGTCCATACTGTTGGCACCGAAGAACGCAATGGTAACTGGCACCATGTAATCAGAGAAAGGCGTGTACAAGACTTGGAAAAAAATTTGAACCCAGTCCTGAAGGACAAGCACGGAAGAAAAGTCATCGAACAAAGGACAGCAGTGAAGAAGGCAGATATAGTCTAATTACCATGTTTCTCTCTGCCATATTAAAACAGTTATAAACAGAAATAAACTAGTATGCGTTTCCTTAATATCGTTATGATTTGAGTTCTAGTAGTACTTGTTGGGTGTTTCATCTGATATGGTTTAAGTTTTAGTTTGTGAATTGTTTTGTATGATATGTTCTTGTTGTCTTGGTGTATCTCATACATATTCTTTAATAGATCCCGTGTGAGTGTAGATTCTACGAGTCACAAATCTGGACTGGTGTAATGGTTTTCACTAACAACTGACAAGAGGGTGTTTTTGTGAAACGGGAATTCGACACCGGTGATATGTTAGTAGTAGGGGATTTAAATCCAATGTCAGACAATGTGTAAGTATGCGTTTCCTTAATATCGTTATGTTTTGAGTTCTAGTAGTACTTGTTGGGTGGTTCATCTGCTATGGTTTAAGTTTTAGTTCTAATTCTGGTTTGTGAGTTGTTTTATATGATATGTTCTTGGTGTCTTTGTGTATCTCATTACGTATTCTTTAATAGATCCCCAAATTTGGGAAATTTCATGTAAAGTATATGTTAGAATAAGATGTGGTATAGCAAGTTGAAGATGTCAGCCATGGGAAATGGATCTTTGGTGACGAGTACTCGGATGAACTATCCCCGATGGACTCACAGATTACATGGCCATACATGTTGTTAACTGTCATGGGTGTTTCAATGGAGCACGTGTACAATGGAGGTTTGAAGTTCTTGGTGATGTGACCACTTTGTATTAGAAAGAAACCAAGAGTGTGGAGAGATGAGTGATGTATAAGGGTTTCTGTACCAGATACGGTGAAGGCCTTCGGTAACGTAAAACAAAGAAAGTGGTGCTGATTATGTATTGTGAAATGTCTTTTCAGATAAAACTTCAAGACACATTTGACTATAGAAGTTACATTTTTTTCTTAGTTTTGTGGACTTACTTTTTTCCATAGCTATTTCTGTACTTGACCAAAAATTTTCACAAGTTTTGTTGACTTATTTATAAGTTTAGTTGAAATATTTCTGTCTTTGGTCGATATTTTTCACATTTGGTTATTTTTATAATGTTTGGATTTATACCTTTTGATCAATATTTTAGTTGTAATATTTTTTCCTAGATTTTTATAAGCTTGGTCGAGACATTTCGTATTTTAGCCTTTTCCCCTTTGGTTAACTCGTACATTTTATAAGTTCGGATGCGATATTTCATTACTTGGCCAATATTTTTCACCTTTACCTAACAAATATTCATACATGTTATAAGTTTCATACATGTTATAAGTTTAAACGAGACATCTATAAGTTTGACCGATACTTTTTCCTATTTGGCCAACAATTTTATTACTTTGGTTCACGTAATTTCCTACTTCGGTCGACATGTTTCTTAGTTTGAGCAATATTTACCCCAGTTGGTTAAGACAATTTTCTACCTTTCATAAGTTTGGACGAAATATTTCAGTATTTGACCTACATTTGTCGCATTTGGGTACCAAGGTTTCGTACTTTTCATAAATTTGGAGGAGTTATTTCTTTACTTGATCAATATTTGTTTTGTTTTTTCACATTTGGTTAACAAAGTTTCCTACATTTTTATAAGTTTCGACGAGATATTTCGTTACTTGGTCAATATTTTCCTTCTTTTTATAAGTTTGGTTGCGATATTTCTGTAGTTCGCCGACCTTTTTCCCATTTGGCTGACAAATGTTCCTACTTTTTTATAAGTTTAGTTGAAATATTTATAAGTTTGGTTGAAATTTGGCCAAAAAAATTTCACATTTAATTAACAAAGTTTCCTACTTTTCGTAGGTTTTAACGATGTATTTCGTTACTTGGACAATATTTTCCCCATTTGGCTAACAAATTTTCCTATTTGGCCAAAATATTTTCCATTTGGTTAACATATGTTCCTACTTTTTATAAGTTTGGGTGATATATTTCTCTGTTTGGTCGATACATTTTCATACTTGCTTAACAAAGTTTCGTACTTTTCATAAGTTTGGTGGGGGTGTTTCGTTACTTGGTCAATCTTTTTTTTTTCTCATTTGACTAACAAATTTCCCTACTTTTCATAAGTGTGGACAAGATATATCATTACGTGGTCAATATTTCCTACTTGATTGATATTTTTCCCAATAGGTTAACACATGTTCGTACTTTTTATAAGTTTGGACGAGATATTTCTGTATTTGACTAATAATTTTAATATTTTGTCTAACATATTTTCTTATTTGATGGTTGAAGTGGTACATAGAAGGTGTACTTTTGTCTGGTTGTGAAGTGTGGCACCGAGCAGGTACACTGAAAAAAACATATATTGGTCTTGGAAATGGCTTTCTGGAAAAAGATGTAAAGACACTATGGCCACATAGAAAGGAAATGAAAGTGTGGATGTCTAATTTGATGCGTGATAACGTCGCTGGTTATGAACACGGACATGTGACCTGTCATGTTACGTGCATTGCCTAAGGTTGAATCGGGGTAGTTTGTTGTGTTGATGCCCGGGTGTCCTTTGGTGTAACCGGATAACACTAGAACTACACGGTTATAGAAAAGAGAGAGAGGGAAGGGGGTGACCATTTTACCCTCGGATGCAGTGTTGATGATGCAGTGTATTCACTCCTATACACAGTGATCATCATAAGTTAGGTTCCCTGACTCGACAACCGATAGGACACCCTTTTTCTATAGTTTCCCTCTTAACCACGTGTCTCAGATGTCCCATTACCCATGTAACCGGCTGTGACGCCATATTTGACCAGTTTTAGTGAATGAGACGTAGTTTGGTTGTAGCAATTACCCATGTGTGATAGGGTGCGACGCCATCTTTGACCGGATGTAACTATTATCCATGTGTGTCGAGTGTACCACTAGGTGCTATTGATCAATACAACACCAGTGCTCGAGGCGCTCCTGTCAGGGAAATTACCAATACTAAGGACACTACTTTCTGAACTTAGCAGCCGGCATAACGTCTTGATCATGTCATCGATCACTTTAACCATCATCATGTCACTACACGTACCATACCCTACAATTTAAGTGATCATTCGACCACTTGACCACTACTTGACCACTACTTGATCATTACTTGACCATCTCATCGATCACTTTAACCAACACCGTTTCACTACACGTACTTTCCTCTACATTTTAAGTGATCACTCGACCATTTGACCATTACTTGACCACTACTTGACCACTATTTGACCATGTTATTACTTATTTTACCATCACCGTTTCACTACGCGTACCATACCCTACAATTTAAGTGGTCATTCGACTACTTGACCACTACATGACCACTACTTGACCACTATTTGAACACCACTTGACCACCTCTTGATCATCACCATGTCACTATACCTACTTTCACAGACAATTTAAGTAGTCACTTGACCATTTACCACTACTTGACCACGTCATCGATCACTTTAACAAACACAGGTTCACTACACGTCCTTTCCCCTACAATTTAAGTAGTCACTCGACCACTTAACCACTACTTGACCACTAATTTACCACCCTTTAATCATCACCATATCAATACAACCACTTTTCCCTAAAATTTCCTCACTTGACCACTACTTGACCACTAATTTATCACCCTTTAATCATCACCATATCATTACTGCTACTTTCCCCTAAAATTTTCCTCACCTGACCACTTGACCACTGCTTGACCACTAATTTTCCACCCTTTAATCATCACTATATCATTACAACCACTTTTCCCTAAAATTTCCTCACTTGACCACCACTTGACCACTACTTGACCACTAATTTATCACCCTTTAATCATCACCATATCATTACAGCTACTTTCCCCTAAAATTTTCCTCACCTGACCACTTGACCTCTGTTTGACCACTGTTTGACCACTAATTTTCCACCCTTTAAGCCTCACCATATCATTACAATCACTTGCCCGTAAAATTTCCTTACTTGACCACTGCTTGACCACTGCTTGACCACTAATTTACCACCCTTTAATCATCACCATATCATTACAACTACTTTTCCCCTAAAATTTCATTACTTGACCCCTGCTTGACCACTGGTTGACCAGTGTGTAACTGCGAACATACCACCTCTTATCTTATTACATTTATGACCACCCCTATATCAACCACTCCTAGTTGACCACTAATACCTGGTACCCACCCCTTACCACCAAATGAAACCGATTACATCTACTTTATAAGATTTCCTTTGTAATGATGGTAGTGAATAAGCTACTATGAACATACCACCCTTTACTTTCACTTAGACACTACTATCACACTGTTCAGATGATAGTAACCATCTACACCTCTACCCATGAGTCGACGAGTATAACCACGACCCATCACACCCCGCCCTTGGTAGTTTATACATCACTACACTCACCACGCATAGTTGTCTAACACCACATTCATATACCCTACGTTTTGTAACCAAAATATATAACTTACAGCCCTTCACACCCCTCATCCGTACTCACATTAATTACTTTCACAGACATCCCACCAACCAACATAGACACGAATACTTTTACGCCCCTCGAATACCTTAATTACTTTCACAGAAACTTACCCGCCTAAAAAAGTCATAGACCCGGGATTTTCCCACACGCCGCCAAAAAAATTTCACCCGGGATTTTTACCCAGTCGGCAAAAAACCTTCATAAAACTATCAGCCGCCAGCCTCCCAAAAATGTGTGGGTAAGTTCCCTACATTACTACTACTGTCATTTGAATTGTAATTTTGTCTTTGTATGAGTTTACATTCTTTTCTATTTATTTTTATTACATAAATCATATGTTAAAATATCGTAAAGACTAAAAATTCAATATTCAACAACAATAATAATTAATCACTTAGGCTTGTAATTACTTTAAATATCATTTCGTGAGGTCAAATATTAACGATTTATTCATTGCGAAGCATCGATATAACACGTTATTTTCTCCAGGTTTCACATTTAACATAGAGTTAGCTTTGTCGACATATGGTACAATCAACAGGGCGCCTACATTAACAAATCATTGGATAATTAAAAGAGCGCAAATATTTAATTTACAAAATGGCACTAGTACCAGGGCGCTAAAATTGTCAGCACATGGTACAAACAACAGGCACTGATTGTCAACACAAGACACAAACAACAGAACGCTAATTGTCAACACATTGCAGAAAGAACAGGCGCTAAATATCAACTCATGACAGAAACAACAGGGCGTTAATTGTTAACACATGACAGAAACAACAGGGCGTTAATTGTTAACACATGACAAAAACAACAGGACGCTAATTGTCAACAGGCGACTCAAACAACAGGGCGCTAATTGTCAACACATTGCAGAAACAACAGGCGCTAAATATCAACTTATGACAGAAACAACAGGGCATTAATTGTTAACACATGACAGAAACAACAGGGCGTTAATTGTTAACACATGACATAAACAACAGGCGCTAAATATCAACTCATGACAGAAACAACAGGGCGTTAATTGTCAACACATGACACAAACACGGATTCTTCGTCGCTTAGATCTTGTAGAACACCTCCATATTTTTTCCACATGTTATAAACAGCATTCTAACTATTTGTATGTGACATGTAAGTTCATAAACCAAGATTTTACTAAATGTTGTTGGCATCCGTATAAGTGTGTTGCCAGGGATAGATTCATGGCCTCAACATTAATGCTTTATTTGTATATTTACTATTTTTTCTATCCAATACAATCATTACATTACTCGTGTTGTAATGACAGATTTAACAGTAATTCCACAAGCAGTAAGTTGAAGTAACAGATTACAATGGAATGTTATTTTGCTTTTGACCTTCTACAAACACGTATGTTCCCCGGAATTCGGTTGTCGGATATATTAGGTAAACAAAGAAGATGCTGGAATCCACCAGAAACCTGTACGTTGCAGTCTTTGTTGGGGTGGCTTGTGCCCTACAGTCGGCAGCTCAGGATTGTATTTACAATACGACGGTAAGCACTTACGTTATCGCAGTAAAACGTAATAATACAGTAGACTTTTGTGTGCCATATACATGGGGTATATGTACTATATCAGTACTTGTCGAGACCAACCGGCACTGATGGCAGGTATGGTTGGCATCACGGCTAAAACCTTTACTTCCCGAGGCTGGTATGATCGGCATCATAGCTAAAACCTTTACTTTCATGGTCTGGTATGGTCGGCATCATAGCTAAAACCTTTACTTCCCGAGGCTGGTATGGTCGGCATCATAGCTAAAACCTTTACTTCCCTCATGTCATGGCCTAAATGACAGCCAGATAGAGTTAAAAGAGTCAGCAAGTGTACCAGAATAGGGAATTAGAAGAAGTAATAAAATAAGCACAATAGAGCACTTGGACGGAACAAAGGAGACGTCACAATGCGTAGATAGTGACAACCAAACGGTTGTCGTGAGTCAGTTTAGGAATAGTCTATGGAATGCTATGCGGGAATTTGGAATACCAAGGAAGTTAATCATAATGACCAGACTATGCATGGAAGATACTTATAATATTTAACATATAAAGGCAGGAAAACAGACCCCTTCCAAATAACATCTGGCGGGAAACAGGGTGATGCACTATCGCCGCTACTCTTCAATCTGGCTCTAGAGAAAGTTGTAAGTAGGGTAAAGGAGGAATGTGATATTGGAGGAACATCCAAGCTGCTTGGTTATGCAGATGATATAGATATTATAGGGGAAAATTAACAAAAGACATTGGAAATATTGACTCACTTAAAGGAAAAAGCCCAACAGATGGGGTTGCTTATCAACCAAGATAAGACAGAATATATGGTAATTTCAAGAGAAGGAATGGCTAAAAACTATGGCCACATACAAATAGATAATATGACCATTAAAAGAACGGAAACATACAAATACCTGGGTACAATCTTCAACTGCTCCAATATCATAAGGGAAGAAATACAAACTAGAATCAACTCTGAAAATAAGATATACTATGCACTACAACATCTACTAAAATCAAAGGCACTATCTCGCAACACCAAGATCACAATATACAAAACACTGATCAGAAGTTGTACTGTATGGCTCTGAAACCTGGAGTATGTTATAAAATTATCACGCATTTAAAATAGAGCCAAACATTTTATACAAACTTTGAAGTTAACTTACAATTTCTCTCTTGACTTTATAATACATATAACTGTTGTGCTGTATGGCTTTGAAACCTGGAGTACAACGAAAGGAGACGAAGCCTTGCTACAAACCTTTGAGAACAAAGTTTTAAGACGCATCTTTGGACCCATTAGGGATACACAAAGTGGAAAGTGGAAAAGAAGAAGTAACAAAGACATTTATGATCTGTTTAAGTCCCCGCTAATCACTGGTATCATGAAGGCTAATAGACTACAATGGCTGGGGCATATATAAAGAATGGAAGATAATAGGGAAACAAAACTCGCTTACACTCAGGAAATAAATGACCGTAGACCCCGGGGTACACCAAGAAGACGGTGGAGAGATAATACATATACAGACCTACAAGCACTTGGAATCAACGACTGGCAAGAGAAGGTCAACCAGAGAGACGAATGGAGACGGATTGTATCTGCAGCAAAGAACCTCAATGGCTCGGAACGCTGAAGAAGAAGAGGAAGAAGAATTAAAAGTACATTGAGAAAAGGGCATCTATATGCACTTAAGATGGGATAGCATGCTTTTGCATATAGCGAATTTGCATTCTTAGGAGGAAGGTTCTAACATGGTAAGAGTGGCAATAAAACAAGCATGGTGATACTGGTCACCGCACCTCCTACAGAAAGTTAGTGTTGACACTTTGAAAGCTTGACCCGGACTGACCTGGAAGGTACCGCCAATTTCGGTCTTGCGGACTTGCGTATGCAGTTCAAATCCATCCAATCAAAGTCGTCCATTCAGCGCCCGCACGTTTTCCTATTTCATAAGAATCTTATGGTGTCCCGTTTTATTGTGTATTCTATTTGTGTCGGTAAATTGCCGATGTCTGGACAATATGTCACAAGGTGGAAATTGTATGGTCCTGTAGGGATGAGCGGATACTGACCTGTTTGAGCTGGAGAGAGCTATGAATATCTTGCAGCGACAAGTGCATGCAGTTCAGAAGGAGGTAAGTGAAGTAGACAATTGGGGATGGGGACAACAGGACACTGGAAGAGGAAGTGAAGTCAAAATATATATTAAGTAGAGAGAGGAAGCCGGCTTCGTGGCTTAGAGGTTATGACTTTTCTCCGTAATCTCGTATACTCTCGTCAGGTAACGTGATGACGGTTCAAATCAGCAGTGGTTCGAATCGCATCGGTAACTTACGGGGTATGTGAGCCGGCCGCTCAGAAAGCAATGGCAAACTACTGAGCGTAATCTTGCCAAGAGATCAACATACAGCTGAAAGATGCTGGTGTTGACAGCCAAGTCCTGTAAAAAGGATATGCTAAAAAAAAAAAAAAAAAAAAAGAGAGAGGAAGCAAAATTTATAGATTGAATGATTGATGAACAAATGGGGAATTAATATAGTGTATGTGTTAATAACGTGTTAGTTTCTAACAATATTAACGGTACATGATGGAATTGGGATCGATGAATGATGATATGCATATATGTGACAATAGAATAAGGATTGACATTCCACTAGTATTGACACTGCAATCGTCTAATAGTGAGCAAAGAAGCTTAGACAGAGCGAATGAATAAAGACACGTTGCCTTACTAGTCTAACACACCCTCCATCATCTAGATTATTTTGAATGGAGAGATATCATTATTTGCATCTTATATCTTAGTTGCCGGCTAAGTGGCGAAGGGTTTACGAACGCAATTCGTAATATTGCATACCGAAACACAGCTGCGGGTGATTTGAGAAGTAGACTGCTTAACGATAGTTTCTATATAAGGGTATGAGTGCCAGTCGTTCGGAAAGCAATGGCAAACTACAGAACGTAAACTTGCTAAGAAATTCATAAACAGCCACAAAATGTTAGAGTTGTCTGTAAATGATATGCAACAAAGGGAAGAATATCTTACTGTTTGTTATGAATTGAAACAGTAAGGATACTTGTTAATCAACCTATCCTCGGATCCCACAGACAAATACAATGCCGCCTTCATCTTACCATCGATGTAGCAAGAATATGTGATATATTGTGTCAATGGGAGTGTTCATAATATAATTTCCCATGATCCACATGAGACAACAAGGATTATTGCTATACAGTGTTGCACTATCATATGTAGTAGGTCACTATCATGAAAGAAAAAGAGTGTTATATATGACCTGTTTTGCTGTATTTCATTGACCCATGGAACGTGTATGAATAAATTGAGAAGAGCTTAGAAGCAACGGAGGTGTCGTTCCTGAGACCAATGTTGCGAGTAGCTTGGACTGCTCGAGTAACTAACAACGATTATCTTGAATACGCTAGTTAGTTAGTTAGTTAGTTAGTTAGTTAGTTAGTTAGTTAGTTAGTTAGTTAGTTAGTTAGTTAGTTAGTTAGTCGCAGTTCCAACTTCACAGCAACGGGTCGTCCCCATTATGCTGCGTTCCTGTGCCAGTGAATATCATACAAAACGCTCCCCACTGCCCAATGTGAAAAGTGGAAAAGACAGGAGTCTCGACAAACAACAGCCCGCACAGATGCACTGAGCAAAATGCCGCCGCCAGAATGTCAACACAATAGTCCCCCACAAAATACCCAGTTAATTTCTGATGGAATCTGCAGTCATTTTCCCATCTGGATGTTTCCTAGATGTTCCCCACACAGTCCACGAAATACAGTTCATCGTCGATGGCAGTGGCAGTCAACCAGAAGCCCAGCAGCCACGCATTTCTGCATAAGGCCAAAACCTATACGCGATACATATATATCATTATATAGAACTATAAGAAAGAAGCAAACATCGCTCTTTGGTCAGGTGATTGGAGAATATAATGTCATATGGAAAAATCTGTTGGAAAAGAGGCAGAGGCAGACCAAGAGAAATAGATTCTTAAAGACAGTGGCATGGAGGAATATCATCAAGAGGGACAAAATAAATCATCAAGATAGTTGACCAGGATAACCAAGAACCGACACGAAACACTTTCAATCAAAATGATATCCTGAGACACTGAAGATAATATCATGCATTGCGGATCATCCACAACAGACAAGAAAGAACAGGAATGTAAACACAGAATACACAAACAATAGTTGTACGATATATTGCCCGGCATATTTCTCTGCATCTCGTCAGGTGCATAGAATGTTATATATTATATGAAGTGAATAAACGGATAATACTTTGGCTGAAACAATTAAAACACATAGTCACAGGTATTCAAAGAAAAAAAAATGTGTAGAAAACTATAATATAAAGCGAGGAGAGGAGAGATAACTGGTAGAATTATGGGATGAAATATTATAGACGAAAGAAAGAAATAATACCAGCAGTTAGATAACGCTGTCCGGAGTGTTAAGGCCATGTAGGGGTAAGCATCCCATGGTGAAGATAAAACTGTTGTAAACATTTATTTGGCGGGTTTCATACGACGAGCATGATCGGATGGCTGTAAACTGAACGTGGAAATTCCCAGAGTGAACCGTTCTGCTGAGGTGAGTGGAAGCCGAAATATGGGGGATGTTACTGACATCAAAGAGGTGTTCTCGGAATCTAACTACTCAACCAAGGTCGTTTATTCTACAGTTACCCAGTTGACCATCTCCAAAGTTGCGGCAATGCCAGAATGCAACAAATGGTGCTTCTGTGAAGACAGTGCTATTGCTTGATTCATCACGGTGGACTTATATATGGGGGGAAAGAATATCACAATGACCCTACAGTAGGGTTGTTGACTAGACGATACTACGGCTTGAAACAATGTTTCGAACACGCAAGAATCCGATAGATTTTCAGACGAATGGATCAAGGCAAACTCCTAGCTGCAGCTGATGTAAATATTTGTCCACAGAGCATGTACATTGCATATCCCCCAACAAGAGGCTGAGATACTTTAGTCACAACAGACAGTTGTGCTCATGTACAGCTCTTTCGGAGAATTGATCGCCGTCAATAACGTAAACACGATCCGACATAACGTAAACATTGTACCTTCTCTCTGTCACTGCTTAGTATAATATAGCTCAACAGTTCAAACTGATCACTTTGTCGTATGTACAGTGAACTCACTCTTCGTTACTGCTGTTTACAATCGACGATCAAGACTGCCAACAGCTACTGGAACCTTCTATCGCTCATTCTACTAATAGTTTGCACTTTTAAACTCAATCAATCAATCATGTGCCATGCCGGAAAACGTGGGCGGTCATGACTCACCATTTCACTCGATCACCAGAGTCGTGGAACAGCTCAGTGTTCCTGTCTCGTCCATGCCAGAGGCCAAGCCATCCAGGTATTTTCCACTCGGTCTTCCCCTTGGTCTGTTCCCTTCGATCTTGCCAGTTGTCACTAAGTTCTCCAATCCATTTCTTCTCATAACATGTCCAAAAAATGTTGACTGTCTACGTCTAATTTCTCTAATCAATTTATGATTTTCATTTGTCTCCTGTAGTACTTGGTCATTGTTTTTTCTGTCTGTCCATGGTATTCTTTGCATTTTCCTCAGAAACCACATCTCTGCAACCATCAGATGTTTTTCAGCTTGACTGCTTGACACATGCCTGGGGTCATTGACATTAAGGAGAATGACCGTGCTAGTACACAAACAAGTGACCGGGCATGAGAAATAATAGATGAAAGTTAGAGACAGTAAGGTGAGTGACCACAGTAGGGAGACTACAAGAAAAACAACCAGCCATGAGAAATAATGGTGAGGGTGAGTGCAGACCCCCAGGGTGGATGGGGGGAAAGAGAGAGTTTAGTTCTGGGTAAAGTCAGAGGACTTGAGGGCAGTTGATGTTTTGGCGCCGAGCGGATCGGTTGTCGAAGAAGTGGGAGCTTAGACTGACTGCGGTCAGATCTCTTGTTGTGTTGTTCTCCCAGTTGTGAATGCAGGCCTAAAACCCAGTGGGGGTTGGATAGTTAATGGATGCCTGAACCCAGAGTGGGATTATAGTGAGTAGAGGCCTGAACCCAAAGTGGGTGGGATAGCTAGCGGAGACTAGACCCAGTGTGTGGGTTGTGATGTGTGAGGTCTAGCTGTGGATAGGAGCTGGATTACCTGTCTTGTGGATTTGAGATTAAGCATGCCGTGAGAAGACAGTGATGTGTGCGTGTTAAGTTGTGAGGTGGATATGGATATTCTATGGATTATATTGTTTCTGGATAATGAGTTATGTTCCGTTTGTCCGTGTTCTTTCTACCTTAAAGGATTATGTGCGCCAACTCAATCTTGTTGAATGACTGGTGAATGTGCACTGCGGGGGTGAGTTATAGTGGAAGATAGTTACAGAGCTCAATTGACAGACCAGGAGTATCGTTACCTAGACAACGACCATATCACGAACTTATCATTAAGAACTTCGTGATACTGCTCATTGTCCAAGTTTCACATCCATACAAAAGAACAGGCTCTATGACGACGCGGCACAGAAAAGTCGGCGCGGCGATACTGACTGGATGATATCCTGACAGGTGTGTGTGGGTGTGACGAAGACAGGATTGGAAATCAAAGATAGCAGACAATGAGC
The DNA here is from genome assembly GCA_963921405.1 of Cepaea hortensis. Classification (NCBI taxonomy): domain Eukaryota; kingdom Metazoa; phylum Mollusca; class Gastropoda; order Stylommatophora; family Helicidae; genus Cepaea; species Cepaea hortensis. Next base: position 13,082,298 of record OY992889.1, on the reverse strand, counting down.
AATTTCGTTGCGAAGTCCTGTGCGTAGTGAGACATTTTTTTGTGTGTGTGCTGAGGCGACACACGGTGTGGTCACAGGTCGACAGGTGAAGAATTTCACCACAGGTAACACAACGGGGGAGGACGGTGGAAATTGTGAGTTTCCACGGACAAATCGGTTCAGCGCTGTTTACGAGGACAGGTGACCGAAGGGCGTAGTAACAGTAACCCACCGCAACCAGAGTTGGGGCGGGTTAATGGTGTAAAGTGTGATTTTCCACGGAGTTAGGAGAGCAGCCGTGTTGGGGCTGAGAAGGCTGTGTGGAAAGTGATTACTAAGGATTCTTCCACTCAAGGTGATAAAGAGAGATTGAGGTGACATTGTGAGTTGGGTGTGGATGGAGTAAAATATACTCAGGAAATTTCCACGGCCTATCATGGTCAAGATGACTCATTATGAATGAACAAAACAAGGTTGTTTTGAAGGAAACCAGACTTTATGTTCGTCTTTGTGAATCTCGTTGTGATCATTACTCTGTAATCAGCAAACATTTTGACAACGAAGGATGGCGAGGCAGCTCCGCGAGCATGGTTTCATACAGTTGTAAAAAGAACATTTTGGATAATTACTATTACCGTCAACGTTTTCGACAGTTGGAACTTGTGATCACCGCGTGAAATTCAGTGTCCACTCGACAAAACAGCAAGTCGTTTGGAATCTAGCGTCGTAGACATTTCGGAACATTTACCAATATACATTCCCAGCATATTGTGAAAAATTATTAAAAACGAACTTGGGGCGACGATTAATAGGCACATATTTGTCGGCCAACCAGTTGGACATTTTGTTTGCTGCTCATCGTCTTATAAATATTGTTTTCGGTTGTTACGAAATTATTTGTATGTGGTCCAGTGTTTGTCAGGAGTAGGAGATTATTGTATTGGTTCACGAAGGTCGTGAGACAGAGCAAAAAGGAATTGTCTTAGGGGCACCACATATTTTCTGGGAATTAAATCGAAAGGTCGGTTTGTTTGCTTCTGCGGTGGTGCAGAGTCGGTCCTGGATAATATACCGTGCCTTTTGGGGTCTAACGTCAGATCTGTGTATATTTTGAGGATATATTTTTCTTTCTTTCTTTTCGTTATATTTACATATGATATTTGTTGTGTTCAGATATATGTTATTATTGTGATCTTTCGTCATATCTACTGTCTAGTGGTCTGTGTCAGTTATATATTTATTATTACGCGCACTGTGGTTGTTTCACACAAGCTTGTGAATGTTACTGTGGTTTATTTCTTTGTGATCACCGTCTCCGTGTACTTGGCTTGTGCGTCTAGCGTTTTATAGCAACACTTAGTGTGGATCATCCATTCGTTTGTATGTGTAGTTATATGTATGTTTAACAATATTTCCAGAATTTTTATACAACTATTTGTTATAGATATATGCGAGGGAGTACAGGTGATACCCCCCCCCCCCTCTTTACTACCTAGTGGTTATAGAGTGACTGGTTGAGTACAGAATGATATTTTAGCACTACAAATTTACGTACACAGGGAGTGTTGGTGTACTTAGGAGGGCACACAAAGACTAGTAGCAGAGTCTTTACATTTATAATTGGCTGACAGACAGCAACGTGTCCACAAGTACAAGATGCCTACTTTAATGGAATATATTGAAGCAGGTGAAAGGTTAGGCCTGAAGGGTAAAGAGTTACAGGAATATGCAGAAGCAAAAGAACAAAACCACGCTGAAAGAGAACAAAGAAAAGCCGAAAGAGAACAGAGACAGGCAGAACTCAAGGCCAAACGCCTACAGGAAGGAAAGTTAGCTGAGAGAGAACAAAGACAGGCCGAAATGGAAAACAAGCGCCTACAGGAAGTAAAGTTAGCTGAAATAGAAAACAATCGTCTACAGGAAGAGAGAGAGACACACACAAATGGAATTTGAAAAGTGAAAACAAACAAATGCGGTGGAAATCGAGAAAGAGAAGATTAAGATGGAAGCGGAAATTGCACTCAGAAAACTAGAACTATCTTCGAAGGGTCAAAGTGAGGAAAGCAGAAGACCTTCACAGTCGTCACAGAGATTAAAACTGCCATATTTTACAGACCGGGACCATCTTGAATCCTATCTTGGAAGATTCGAAGCATCAGCGAAAGTGTTAGGTATTCCAGAGGGAGAGTATGCGATGCGACTTGGCGAGTTTCTTACGGGTAAGGCCCTAGATACAATGTTTAATTTACCTGTGGAAGAAAGAAACAACTATACTATTTCGCGTCAACGTCTGCTTATAAAAGTTCCAACTAACTGACCATGGATATAGAACAAAGTTTAGATGGTTAGGGCCAGAGACAAACCAAGATTTCACAGATTTTGTTAACACAGTAAAAAAACACATTTAACAAATGGATGGAACTTGCAGAAGTAGGAAAAGATTTTAATAAATTAGTGGATTTAGTGTTAAGAGACAAAGTTTTATCATCATGCAATACAAACATAGTAGCTTTCTTTGAGGAATGTAAGCCAAAGGACATAGATACAATGTCACAGTTAGGACAAAATTACATGACTGCACATCCTAACGTTTCTATTGGTAGTCAAATTAGTGAGGAAATAGTCTGTGCAGCGTACACTAAACAGGGCCAGAATCTAGTCATCAGACCAAGGGCGAAAAGTGTGGATTCAGCACAGAAAGGAGAGCAGCAAGAACCTCAAGATAATGGTTTCCGAGGCAACTATGTTGGCAGGGCAGGGCGGTAACCATATAAAAGAGGGAATTTCCAGAGACGTCCAAATAGTTATGCCGGATGTTGGAATTGTGGGAGCTGAAGACACAAAATGGCAGAGTGTGATGCACAATCATCAGATGGACCAACGAACAACAATAAAAGGGAGATCACTTGTTTTAAATGTGGGAAAAAGGGCCATTACACTTTTGAATGTATGAGTGGGAAAACTGAGCACGAGAATGCAGCCCAAGTTATTGAGACGCTTAACAATGAGAGTTGTGAGGGATGTAAACCTCTTTTTGAAAAAGACGGTCAGCCAGTCTTAATATGTGGTCACACAGTGAAAGCAGGATCAGCAGTGCATGAAGGAGGAAGTCTGAAGCTGCATCAGGGATTCGTCAATGATAGACCAACGTTTACAATTAGGGATTCTGGATGTACGTCTATCGGGGTTAGAAAAAGTTTAATAGATCCCTTAAATTACACAGGGAAAAAGATTAGATGCATAACATTTAACGGCACAGTCAAATTCTACCCATTAGCCGTAATAACTGTAAAAACACCATATATCACTGGAAGAGTGACAGCGTGTGTTCTAGACTCACCAGTGGCGAGTCTGATCATTGGAAATGTGCCAGGAGTAAAAGATTGTACAGAAGACGAAGTAGCTTATTGAGACCAAAAATATAGTGGAAGCAGTAACGAGGTAGTTATCAAAATAAAACCTAAATTAGAGAGTATAGCTGAAGTAGAAGAGGCACGTGAAGTAGACATAGGAACTCAGGACAAGGATAGTACAACTGAGCAGGGGAGAAGGGATCTCAAATATAGTGCTAGTGACTCCCAGAGACAAGATACTACTCTGGACAAATGTGTCCAAGGGTGTATTAGAGTAGAAAATAGGCAGTCAAAGAAAGGTAGATGGTGCTTCGAAAGGAAGAACAAGGTGCTTACTCACGGGTCTTCAGATGACGGAACTGCACAGAGGCAAGTAGTAGTACCTTTAGCACGTAGTGACCAAGATAATAGATCAGCTCAGGATAGGGCATGGAGAGGGTTACATAGGCATAAGGCGTATGCAGCAGAGAGCAAGGTGCCAGGGATATGGGCCAAGATTGAATAAAGAGTTCAGACTAAACAGAGACTCCAGTGTAACGGTGCAATATGCAGATAGGAGAGTTGAATCAGGCCAAAAGAGTATTCGCGACATCACTGACCCAGGGTTAGGGATAGCATACAGATGTTGTAAATATATGGGCACCATGAGGAATTGGTGCAAGAAAGGTAGATACATCATCGACAGAAATAGATGGAGGTTTGATGCAAGAAAAGAACCACCTGATACAGGGTCGGTACACAAATATGTTGTGTCTTCTTGAGGATGTTAATAGACTTGCAAGTATACAGATATTATGTTCCCTATGATATGTTTATTATTATTATTATTATGTGAGATACTAGTCATGTATTGATGTGTGGGTAATAGGGGAGTTTTCTATGAGCATTTGATGTATTATTTAGTGTGGTAGCTAGAGTAAGTTGGATTTATACTTACGACTACCCAGGCAATGTGTCTCGGTAACATATTTGATAAGTATTAGTCTCATAACATTTGAAAACGATGTTTTCCTTTGAGGATGGGGTAGTGACACATGCCTGGGGTCATTGACATTAAGGAGAATGACCGTGCTAGAACATAAACAAGTGACCGAGCATGAGAAATAATAGATGAAAGTTAGAGACAGTAAGGTGAGTGACCCCAGTAGGGAGCCTACGAGAAAAACAACCAGCCATGAGAAATAATGGTGAGGGTGAGTGCAGACCCCCAGGGTGGATGGGAGGGGGGGGGGAGAGAGAGTTTAGTTCTGGGTAAAGTCAGAGGACTTGAGGGCAGTTGATGTTTTGGCGCCGAGCGGATCGGTTGTCGAAGAAGTGGGAGCTTAGACTGACTGCGGTCAGATCTCTTATTGTGTTGTTCTCCCAGTTGTGAATGCAGGCCTAAAACCCAGTGGGGGTTGGGTAGTTAATGGAGGCCTGAACCCAGAGTGGGTTGTATAGTGAGTAGAGGCCTGCACCCAAAGTGGGTGGGATAGCTAGCGGAGACTAGACTCAGTGTGTGGGTTGTGATGTGTGAGGTCCAGCTGTGGATAGGAGCTGGATTACCTGTCTTGTGGATTTGAGATTAAGCAGGCCGTGAGAAGACAGTGATGTGTGCGTGTTAAGTTGTGAGGTGGATATGGATATTCTATGGATTATATTGTTTCTGGATAATGAGTTATGTTCCGTTTGTCCGTGTTCTTTCTACAATAAAGGATTATGTGCGCCAACTCAATCTTGTTGAATGACTCGTGAATGTGCACTGCGGGGGTGAGTTATAGTGGAAGATAGTTACAGAGCTCAATTGACACACCAGGAGTATCGTTACCTAGACAACGACCATATCACGAACTTATCATTAAGAACTTCGTGATACTGCTCATTGTCCAAGTTTCACATCCATACAAAAGAACAGGCTCTATGTATCCCCTCAACACTCGTTTTCTCGTTTCAATTGACATCTTTTTATTGTTCAGAATGTTTTTCATCTCGCGAACGCGGTTTGTGAGCCCGTATACCCGGGTTCGAAACACGGCGGTGCTGGTTTTTTCGAAAAAAGGTATAGGAGCCGGTCGTTAAGAAAGCAATGGCAAACTACTGAACGTAAAATTTGCCCAGGAATCACGAACAGCGAAAATGCTGGGGTTGACTGCTACGTCCTGTGAAGGACATACAGCTGAAAAAAGGCTACTTTCGATTCTTGTTCTAATCTCTTCAAGGCATCTCCCATCAGATATTATGACTGTTCCGAGATAATTGTACCGATTCAGTTGTTGAGGAATATTTCCATTTACGTGTATATTACATTGTGGTACTTCATTCTTCTTAGTGACGACCATAACCGTAGTCTTCTTAAAATTTAATTCCAACCCCAGCTGCTCACTGTGTACAACAACCGCATCTACTAATTGCTAATTTTAATGTCTCTGTCCTTTTCTTGCGATGATCAGTATTTAGGCGAATCATAATGTACTAGGCACTTTCAAAGAGGTAGTTTGCCGTTGCTTTCCTCTATGGCAGTGACCGTACTGGCCGGGAGACCGCAGCCATTGACTCATGAAAGAGTCCTCTGCCTGCCGTCGCGAAACTTGAGACCATAACCAACAAATATCTGTCGGCTGTCCTCAAAATTTCATCCACCATCTGCCTTTCGTGGCTTCTTTTGAACACTTCCAATAAACGAACACGAAATATTCGCCGTTACGTCATCTATTTTAATCTGCTGTTGTCTCCTCGCTTTCCCTGGAATTAACTATAGTCCGTTTACTATTGTTTGCCCGAATATAAAATTCCGTATCTCAGTAACCAGCTGAGGGAAAATGATGAGATTTAGCATATAACCTTATCTTTATGTCCACCCAACAAAACAATTTTTGTTCTGGAGATTATGCAGCAGAATTCAAAGTTTGTTTATATGCGGTATATAATTTACGGGACAGAGATGAAGTGCACATTATTAAATGTACTACATCTTCACGGGGAAACATAAAAATTCAATAGTAAATTTTCTCGTTGTTCACGGGATTGGCCTTATGAAAAGCGCCTTAAGAAGTGGAACGGGGAGTGTTCAGAGGTGTCGTCAGAATCTTCAGAGGTGTCATCAGTAATGTGGGTGCTTTCATATAAAGACGTTAGGCTTCACGTTTAGAAAGTACAAGGGAGGTAGAAATATCATTTGCGAGCAACTGCATTTAGGAGCCATGAGAAGCAGATACCTACGTGAAATAAGGGAAATGCGCAAAGAAAATTACGACCAAGTGTATTTGGATTAAACCTGGATCAATGCGCACCACACAAGTGAAAAGGAATGGCTATAGCTCTCTCCACATTCTATCCACAGCTTTCTGTCACATTATACAAGTCTCGCGTGAAATATTCCTTGTCAAGAAAATGCGACCACCTAACAATGAACCTAAAATTGTCCTCACCTTTCACCCACTTGCCCATGCCATCAAGCATATTGTTCCCCGACACTGTTCTATCCTGGGATCCGACATAACCACTCGTGCGGTGTTCTCTAATGGCCCTAGGGTAATTTTCCGCGGAAACAAGATCCTCGGGGACCACCTTGTGCATAGTCGCATCCCCACAGATACTTCATATGTGGGCACATTTAAATGCCACCGCAAAAATTGTCTGACAAGGGGACACCGATATACCCGGAGATACTCCACGACTATGACGACGAACACGAGTACTATATAGATGACGGAGAGGCCGTCCCATGGCTGACCACAGAGGAAGCAATCGAAAGACAGCAAGAACTCAAACGCGAAAGTGAAAAGGCGCATGGTGGAAAATCGCATTGAAAAGCTTCTACAGGCAATACACAAAAAAGGAGGCAATATACTAAAAAAAAGTCCTTATAAGGACTACAACCAGTCAAGCCAGACGAGCCAGGAGCCTACACCAACAAATAAAACCACAAGAGGAGACGGGCACAAAGGATAGCCGCCGATCAACCCCCCCCCCCCCCCCCCAGCTGACGTCACAGACACAAACGCTTATGTAACCATTCCGAGGAAGGACTCACTCGTAAGAGCGCACAAAACAAGAAACAGGGCTTAAAACCCACAAAAACCACGGCTCTCAACAATAACCACCGCTGAGGAAGCAGGTTAGACGAGACCGAATTTGGAATTATTTTTTGTTCGAAAATTGGAATTGGAATCGGAATTATCTGACATGCCCGCACGTTTTTCAAACACCGGCGATTACATTCCCCCTAGACACCTTCTCCTTCATAGATTCTTTCTCTTGCATATCCCGCAATCTTATGTATGTTATCATCTGCAAACGATGTGACATGAAATATATTGGTCAAATTGGCAGACGCCTTGCTGACCGCTTTAGGGAACACCTCAGAGATATTTACCAAGACGCTGACAAACCTGTCCCCAACCATTTTAATTCTTCTAACCACAATGGAGTTGACGATGTATGTGTCACTGCATTGAAAAATTGCTTCTATAACACCTTCATTCGGCTTACTTTTACCTTGGCATCCCATCGCAGGACAGAATGCTGTGACAACAATTTGACTTGTGTCCCTTCCCTGTAGGAGATAGGGACAGCCCCGATCTCTAGCTCCATGTGAGACGAAATATTTGGCGCAATTGCTGTTTACGTAGGCAGCTGTGGCAGTTGCAGCTCCTGTGTCTTTCAGTAAGCTGTCAATTCCGGTTGGCTGCATATGGCCACGGCATTACTATGGGTATTCAGCGGTTCGACCACACATCTCTTATCGAGGACGCTCTCCATAAGGACTATAGTTGTGTCCCTGGCTACGGCTGAGATGTGAGCTTCTCTTGTGTTAGATGTTGGTGTGGTACTACAGTATTGTGTAGTTTGTTCGTGAGGCAGATTTCAACTCAAGGTGCTTCTATAAAGGAATTAAATAATTTCTTGATTGGACGTTGCGTTCTTTCAACTAGGAAGTCTGCGTATGAACTGGAACTATGTAAGTTGAGTTGAGTTGAGTTAAGAACCGACATCACTGCACTCAGGCCATTCCCATACGTGCTCCGTCCCTTAGTTCAACAGCCAGCGAAGAGTCATACTACTAATCGTTCCCACCGCTATCTGATTAAAAGTTCTGCTGGTCTTCCCTCTCATTTAATCAAAGTATAAAGTAGGAAGTCTGCACGTGAACTAAGAAGAATGCATACGAACTAGGAAGCTTGCGTAGGACTAAGAAATTGGAGTAGGAATTATGAGGTCAGTGTATGGACATAGTGAGTCATATGACACGTCCCAGCGCCATAATACATGTCTCAGCCCCATATTACACGTCCCAGCGCCTTATTACACGTCGCCACAGCGGTATATTACACTTCCCAGCGTCATTTTACACTTCCCATAGTCATATTACACGCCACAGCGCAATATTACACGTCGCCACAGCGCTATATTACACTTCCCAGCGTCATATTACACGTCACAGCGCCATAATACACGTCCCAGCGCCATCGTACCAGCGGTTCTGAAGAGCAATTCTGGAAGACATGATTCCTGAAAGTAGAAGCAGAGGCCGAACAAACAAAGATGGTCACATGCCATTAAAGGCACACTGGCCCTGGATAAGTGGCAGAGGAATTGGTAAAAGATCAAGAGTCTTTCTAGGAAATTCAACTAGTCCTGTTTAGGACTAACTTGAAAGAGAACAAAGAAAGGAAAGAATATCAAAATTTAAAAAAAAAATGACCTCAATTATAATCGAGGCTGCAGAAGCTCATTGAAGGTGTATAATATAAAGACATATAATAATTTTGTTTTTAAAATACTGAGTTGACTGCGCTAGGCGTCCTTGATAAGAGCGGCGTTCTGCAAAGAATGTGCTAGATGCAGATGATTTTCGTCAATATATGACAATCTTGATTGTAGTGGAAGTGTTCACCCACCTGCACAGCTCATGTATGGCAGGTCGTACAGTTCGAGAAGCGGCGCGGACACTCCCCAGTTCATGACAGATATAAGAATGGAGCAATTCTGCACAGAAGTCACGATATCATTTCCAATGTTTGCTGTGTTTAGTGTGTAAGCAAAGATTACTTACAAGCTCACTTAACTTTATGTCGAAATTGCATTTTTTATCACCGTGGCGGATATTAGTATCACCCTAGCCACACTTTAATTGTGTTGCTAAAGCAATTGATTTGGTTTGCGAAACAGGGCCACGGACTAACACGGTAATGTAAATTCAATGTTCATTTATTAATTTATTTATATGTCATTTTAAAATACATTTTACCGAATTGTCTACCGTGATTCGCAACTGTTCACGGTCACATCAGCTCACTTCAATATGGATTTGTCAACTGTGTTTAACGTGCTGGTAAATATCATTAAATGATTCAATGTAGAAGGGTAACATGTCGCCAGTCACAATGTTTTGGACACGTTATGAGAAGAAATACATTGGGGAACTTGGTGACAACTGGCAAGATAGAGGGGAAAAGAACAAGGTTGAAGTACAGAAGTAAACAGTTGGATGGCTTGGCCACGTGCTGTAGTCTAGATAAGACCACAGAGATGATCCACGACGCTGGTGATCGTGTGGGATGGCGAAACATGTTTTTTTGCGCTCGCTTTTGAACTCAAGCGTAGTCCATATACACTATTTCTAATAGTGATGGACTGAATAATTTGTTTGCGTGTGGATTAGCTTTCCCCATTAACAGTGTCCCTCGCCATCAGGCGAACTCACTCCGACTTAAGACATACTTGTAATTTACTTTCCCAATTCAATGACGATAGGCCACCATTTCAGTCCAAATGTCAAGTGTAGGGGTTGAACCCCTTACCTCGGCATCAGCACACCGGATGTTTAAGAACAAGCACTCTTATCCATTCGGCCATGCTGACCTAAATGTCGAATCATGACCGCCCTCGCGTATCGTCGTAGCACATGTTGTTGATAAATATTGACCTTATACAGGCCTGACAAAAATAGTTGAGCATGTTTCTCAAGTGACCTCACATAGATAGCTGGACAAAACATCACATGTTATATTGACGAGAAATACAAAATGATGTTATAAAATTATCACGCATTTAAAATAAAGCCAAAAATTTTATACAAACTTTGAAGATAACTTACAATTTCTATCCCTAGTTTATAAAGCATATTAGTTTCATTATAGTTTATTAAAAATTTGTGGAAAATTAAGAAAAGTAGAATTATTAAACAACATAATATAATTCTTAATTTTTCGTAATATCTCTTGTAATAACTGATTGTGGTTATGTCCCTTTCCACTATTTTAATTACATGTTTTCCTTTTAATGTGGTTTTTAATGTGGTCTGACAGGACAATTTGTCTGGTAGGACAATGTGTCTGGTAGGACAATGTGTCTGGTAGGGTAATGTGTCTGGTAGGACAATGTGTCTGGTAGGGCAATGTGTCTGGTAGGGTAATGTGTCTGGTAGGGCAATGTGTCTGGTAAGGCAATGTGTCTGGTAGGACAATGTGTCTGGTAGGGTAATATGTTTGGTAGGGCAATGTGTTTGGTAGGGCAATGTGTTTGGTATGGCAATGTGTTTGTTAGGGTAATGTGTTTGGTAGGGTAATGTGTTTGGTAGGGCAATGTGTTTGGTAGGACAATGTGTCTGGTAGGGTAATGTGTCTGGTAGGGCAATGTGTCTGGTAGGGTAATGCGTGTGATACGACAATGTGTTTGGTAGGGCAATGAGTCTGATATGACAATTAAATCGTTCTGTGACAGACAGCCGTTACTTTAACTCTTTCTGTTACAGACAGTCGTTCTTTTAACTCTTTCTGTTACATAGCCTTTACTTTAACTCTTTCTGTTACAGACAGCAGTTACTTTAACTCTTTATGTTACAGACCGCCGTTACTTTAACTCGTTCTGTTACAGACAGCCGTTAACTTAACTCTTTCTGTTACAGACAGCCGTTACTTTAACTCTTTCTGTTACAGACAGCCGTTACCTTAACTCTTTCTGTTACTGTCATTTGTTACTTTAACTCTTTCTGTTACTGTCATTTGTTACTTTAACTTTTTCTGTTGCAGATAGCCGTTAAATAACCATGACAAATATTAATAGATTCAAAGCAAAATTAGGAAACTGTGCAAAGAAGCAAAAGAAGCATGGCCTGAGGAAAATTGCAGGGAAATTGAAAACCAACACAACACCCAGAATACCAAACTAATACACAAATGAATTAATGACATCTTTAATAAAAGAACACACACATCAATGGATTGCCTCAAAACTAAAGTTTGCAAAATCATATTAGAAACAGATTTTACATGCGTGGTCAGATTATGTGAATGACCTGTATGATGATACAAGACAAGAACAGTGTGATATTCGGAGTAATAATGAATGACACAAAGTGAATGTTGACTAAGTGACAGATAAGAGTGGCTATGGTTGTGTCTAGGGTATGTCCTTGTAAAATGTGATGTTGAACAACCGATTAACCAAGATGCATCCCAACCAAACACCAGTCAGTGAACAAGCGTTAATTTGCGCACATAATATTCCTTTAATTCTGAATTAACACAGACACATGTAACATATAAATCCAGGAACAATAATTCTCTAAGAATATATCTCCATCCCAATGGAACACTTCGAATAACACTACCTCTCACGGCCTACAAAATATCGTCCCACACGACAGGTATACGAGCCTCTCTCTAGGCCCGACTCAAAGTAACCCACTCTGGGTCTCGAATTCCACTCACTATCCCTGGAACCCAGAGTGCGGAGTTATCTTCCAAACTCCGTCACAATTCTTCACTTTATCAGACCACGACCTTCTCCTGGTCTGGTCTACACTCAACTCCCTCTCAGCTCGGAGTCCAAACAACAACTGCCCCGTCAATCTTTGTCCCTCTCTTTTCAACAATTCTATCCCCCACAATGCTTCACACACAACACACAACCTCACTGCTCCAACTGTCTGCCTCACCAGCATCCTAGCCAGCTGACCTCTTCTCAGCTCCCCCTTTCACTTACTGTCTTCTCATTTACGCCCTCTGGGGGACTTACTATCCGCCCTATTTTATCTCGTGAACTGTTTATCTTGTACGACCACTCACCTTAATGCCACTGAACACAGGCATGTGACACTACCCCACCCTCAAAAGAAAACATCGTTTTCAAATGTTGGGAGACTAATACTTATCAAATATGTGACCCAGACACATTGCCTGGGTAGCCCTAAGTATGGCTGCACCTTACTCTCGCTACCACACTACATAATACATCAAATACTCATAGTACACTCCCATAATCCCCACACATAAATACAACCATCTTTCTATCTTGTGTACCAATGCATGAACTAATACATCACATAATAATAATACATCATAGAAAAGCATTATACTTATGTACCCACAGGTCTATTAATATCTTCAAGAAGACACAAGCTATTTGTGTACCGACCATATATCAGGTGGTTCTTTTCTTGCATCAACCCACCTCTGATTCCTGTCGATGCTGTGTCTACCTTTCATGTACCCCTGACTCATGGTACCTCTACAATTACAACATCTGTTTGCTATCCCTAGCCCTGGGTCAGTAATGTCGCCAACACTCTTTAGACCTAACTCAACTTTTCTATCTGCATATTGCACCGTTACACTTGAGTCTCTGTTTAGTCTGAACTCTTTATTCAATCTTGGCCCATTTATCTGGCACCTTGCTTTCTGCTGCATATGCCTTATGCCTATGTGCCCTGCACATGCACTATCCTGAGTTGTTCTAGTATATCGGTCTCTGTGTGCTAAAGGTACTGCTACTTGCCCACGTGCAGTTCTGCTATCTGAAAAGCGGCGAGTGAGAACATTGTTCTTCCTCTCGAAGCACCATCTACCTTTCTTTGACTGCCTATTTTCTACTCTCCTACACCCTTGGGAACATTTGTTCAGAGTAGTATCTTGTCTCTGGGAGCCACTAGCACTATATTTGGGATCCATTCTCATCTGCTCAGCTGTACTATCCTTGTCCTGAGTTCCTGTGTCTACTTCAAGTGCATCTTCTACCTCAGCTATACTCTCTAATTTAGGTCCTCTTGTGGTAACTACCTCATTACTGCTTCCACTATATTTTTGGTCCCAATAAACTACTTCCTCTTATGTACAATCTTTAACTCCTATAACATTTCCTATGATCAGATCAGCCACTGGTGAGTCTAAAACACAAGCTGTCACTCTTCCTGTTATGTATGGTGTTTTTACTGTTATAACGGCTTTTGGGTAGTATTCTACTGTCCAATTAAATGTTATGGATCTAATCTTTTCCCCTGTATAATCCGAGGTATGCACTAAACTCTTTCTCACCCCGATGGACGTACATCCGGAATCCCTAATTGTTAACGCTGGCCTATCATTAACAAACCCATGATGCATCTTCAGACTACCTCCTTCATGGACTGCTGATCCTGCTTTCACTGTATGACCACATATTAAGACTGGCTGACCATCTTTTTCAAAAAGAGGTTTGCACCCACTACAATCTTCATTGTTCAGCGTCTCAATTACTTGTGCTGCATTTGAGTGCTCTGTTTCTCTCATCCTACATTGATGACTGACATGCCCGTTCCTTCCACATTTGAAACAAGTGATCTCCCTTTTACTGTTGTTCGTTGGTCCATCTGATGGTTGTGCATCACAATCTGCCATTTTGTGTCTCCAGCTCCCACAATTCCAACATCCGGCATAATTTGGACGTCTCTGGAAATTACCCCTTTTGTATGGGTACCGTCCTGCTCTGCCAAAATAGTTGCCACGGGAACCATTATCTTGAAGTTCTTGTTGCTCACCTTTCTGTGCTGAATCCATACTTTTCGCTCTTGGTCTAATGACTGGATTCTGGTCCTGTTTAGTGTACGCTGCACAGACTATTTCCTCACTCATTAGTTTCCCAATAGAACCGTTAGGATGTGCAGTCATATAGTTTTGCCCTAACTGAGACATTGTGTCTATGTCCTTTGGCTTCCGTTCCTCAAAGAACGCCACTAAATTAGAATTGCATACAGATACTACCTTGTCTCTTAACATTAGATCTACTAATTTATTAAACTCTTTCCCTACTTCTGCAAGCTCCATCCATTTGTTAAATGTATTCTTTACAGTGTTAACAAAGTCTGTGAAATCTTGAGTTTGTCTCTGGCACTAACTGTCTAAACTTTGTTCTATATCCATGTTCAGTTAGTTGGAACTTTGTCAGCAAACGTTGACGTAAGATAGTGTAGTTGTTTCTTTCTTCTACAGGTAAATTGAACATGGTGTCTAGTGCCTTACCCGTAAGAAGCTCCCCTAGTCTAATAGCATACTGTTCTTCGGGGATGCCTAACACTTTCGCTGATGCCTGATATCTGTCAAGATAAGCTTCAAGGTTGTCTCGGTCCGTAAAGTATGGCAGTTTTAGTCTCTGTGACGACTGCGACGGTTTTCTGCTTTCCTCACTTTGACCTTTCGAAGATAGTTCTAGTTTTCTTAACTCGATTTCAGTTTGCATCTGGCACTTGATCTTCTCTTTCTCAATTTCCATTCTCATGTGTGTCTCTCTCTCTTCCTGTAGACGCTTGGCTTCCATTTCAGCCTGTCTTTGTTCTCTCTCAGCTAACTTTTCTTCCTGTAGACGCTTATTTTCCATTTCAGCTAGTTTTACTTGCGTCTCTTTCTCTTCCTGTAGACGCTTTGCCTCGCGTTCATTATGCCTCTCCCCTCTTTCCGTCTACTTTTGTTCTTTCGCTTCTGCATACTCCTGTAACTCTTTACCTTTCAGGCCTATTCTTTCACCTGCTTCAATATAATCCATTAAAGTGGGCATCTTGTACTTGTGGACACGTTGCTGTGAATCAGCCAACTATAAATGTACAGACTCTGCTGTTAGTCTTTGTGTCACTTCCCTAAGTACACCCGCACTCCCTGTGTACGTAAATCCGTAGAGCTACAATATCACTCTGTACTCACCCAGTCACTCTATAAGCACTAGGTAGATGAGGGGGAATATTAACTATACTCCCTCGTATATATATCTATATATATCAAATAACTGTAGAGCAATTCCTGGAAATAGTTGTAAACATACATATACACACACAATGGATGATACACACTAAATGCCAACTATTAAACGCTAGACGCATAGGCCGGTGACACGCAGACGGATGATTACATAGAAATAAAAACCACTGAAATAAACATGCCCATGAAAGACCATACCGTGCGCATAATATAAACTGACAAATACCATCTAGATAGAAGCTATATTAACATAAGAATTACACCAATACCATATATCCAAAGAACTCAAATATTATATGTAACAGTAAAGAGAAAACTGTAAAAAGAACAAATATAAAATGAATAATGTACATAGATCTGACGTAGACACTTGGACACCGTGTATAATGTCGAGACGACCCAATGCCACAGCACAAAACAAACTGACTCGTCAGCTGTCTCTCAACAACATACAATATGTACCTAGACAATTTCACCTTTGCGCCGTCTCCCGCATTTCGAGAAACAATGCAAAAATATCCTACTTATAACGAACACTGGACCACATACAAATATTTACGTAACGCACAACAACCACAATACTTAGGACGATGAGAACAACAGAAGCAAATAAAGGGTTGCCGCCACCAATGTGATGGTAGAATCTTACAAAAGTCCTTAGTTTGTTTTTAATAGTGTCCGAAAATCGCCTGGAAATGTCTGTCCGTTACTGTTTTGAAAAAATTACGACGTTATATTCCCACAATGAATTAATGTTCTGATGCGTTGTCACTTTTTGTTGACGTGGTGACACGATTTTCGACTGTCGTAAAAGTTTAAGATGATGATAATTATCCCAACGCTTTGTCTCTACACAGTCCGTAACGCTTTTTGTAATCCTCCCTGTAGAGTTGGCCTGTGATTGTATAATGTATGTGAACGCTCTTGTTTTGCCAGAAATATTGGGTTTTCGTTGCGTTTTGGGGAGCCGAAAATACCTTTAAAATCAATGAATGTTTATCTGCGTAGTCACTGTCGCTTTGAAGTGATGGTATGGTTTCACTGTTGCTGACCCGGTTAAACCAACGAATGGCAGAAAATGATCACGCGCTTTAAATCCGTTTTGCAAGTCTATTTTGGTGAAGAAATGCGCTCATAGTTGCGAAGACGGCACCTGAATGACTGTTGTGGTTTGTTTGCCGATGATGACACACACACACACAAAGACGTTAAACGTAAATCCTAGTTTCAGTAGAAACCCAACGTGTTATTCTCAGTGGAAATTTTTCCGTCAAATTCCCTGGTTCTCGGCCTTGACTCACAAGGTCATCTCTGTTTCTCTTTATCACAATAATCCGTGTAGAAACTTTTACTTTTCTGTGGAGCAACGATTGTCACCTTTGTGTGTTCCCCACACTTTACTCCTATAACTCCCCTCCTCCTGGCGAGTTTTTAACCATGAATTACCCTCGTAACTCCCCTGGCGCCCCTTTCCGTCTTATTATCTGCGCCGAACTCTGAAAACGCTGTACACACACACACTCGCTGTCCGCAAGTTCATCTGACCTTCACCTTTGGCGCCTGTCTATTTTTCGTGAACAACTGTCCTAAACAACGCCAACATTTTCGTCAACCCGACTTTTTCGCCTGCTGTCCGCCAGACGATTCTCTCCGCAGCGCACTCCTGTCCGTGTACTGTGCGTAACCCCCCCCCCCCCCCACTGTCCCCTTTCCCTCTCAGGGTGGGCAATGGTTTTACCTGTGGTGGCTTTCTCGTGAAGTGAACTCTCTGCTAGCCAGTTCCCCGCACAGGAGAAACCCCAGTGTTTATATCGTGGACACACTTTCCCCGTCTACTCTCCCCACTCCGAGTGAGAAATGATATTTTTACCTGGTTTCTCGTGGACTCTGTATTAATTCTCCGACACTTTTGAAATGCCCTGTCTACTGAAAATGGTGTTTATTCTTGACCTGATAGCACTCATAAATCTCACGATGTTTTTGAATGGACGAAATCTCCATAAATCTTGTTTCTTGATCGGGCAGCCCTTATAAATCTTATAATCAAATACACTCAGATGTTCGTGCTGTCATTCCGGACTTTCAGCGACGAATCCTAGATATTTAAGAATGCCAACAATGTCTATATTGTTCTTGATCGGACGACGCCTCCCAGATAATTCTCAATCTTGCACGGACGTAGCCTCCATATTGTCAATATATCCCCGTCGTCCTTGACCGGAGAGCCCTCAGAAATCTTCTCTGACACAAAGTGAATGTTGACTAAGTGACAAATAAGAGTGGCTATGGTTGTGCCTAGGGTATGTCCTTGTAAAATGTAATGTTGAACAACCGATTAACCAAGATGCATCCCAACCAAACACCAGTCAGTGAACAAGCGTTAATTTGCGCACATAATATTCCTTTAATTCTGAATTAACACAGACACATGTAACATATAAATCCAGGAACAATAATTCTCTAAGAATATATCTCCATCCCAATGGAACACTTCGAATAACACTACCTCTCACGGCCTACAAAATATCGTCCCACACGACAGGTATACGAGCCTCTCTCTAGGCCCGACTCAAAGTAACCCACTCTGGGTCTCGAATTCCACTCACTATCCCTGGAACCCAGAGTGCGGAGTTATCTTCCAAACTCCGTCACAATTCTTCACTTTATCAGCCCACGACCTTCTCCTGGTCTGGTCTACACTCAACTCCCTCTCAGCTCTGAGTCCAAACAACAACTGCCCCGTCAATCTTTGTCCCTCTCTTTTCAACAATTCTATCCCCCACAATGCTTCACACACAACACACAACCTCAGTGCTCCAACTGTCTGCCTCACCAGCATCCTAGCCAGCTGACCTCTTCTCAGCTCCCCCTTTCACTTACTGTCTTCTCATTTACGCCCTCTGGGGGACTTACTATCCGCCCTATTTTATCTCGTGAACTGTTTATCTTGTACGGCCACTCACCTTAATGCCACTGAACACAGGCATGTGACAATGAAGGACCATCAATTTTGAAGATGGAAGTTCAGAATGCTCTTAACCACATCAGTTATCAGTTATCAGTTATCAGTGATAACTGATAACTGATGTGGTTAAGAGCATTCTGAACTTCCATCTTCAAAATTGATGGTCCTTCATTATTATTCCGAATATTCCGCTCTTAACCACATGCGAAATGACAACACCCCGGGTCCAGATAACATCATAACAGAAGCGATTAATGCCTTAAGACACTATGGAATAGACCAGGTCACCAGACTGCTGAACACAATATATGATACTGGAGATATACCTCCTGATTCTATATTTATTCTATATTTAATGCAATTCCGCAGAAATCAAGAGAATTGGAATATGATCAACATCGAACAATTGTTATAATGAGCCACACAACAAAGATTTTACTAAGAATCATGATGCAAAAAGTTAGAAAGAAAATACATTCCGAAATAGGAGAAGAACAATGTGGGTTCGTAGAAGGCAAGGGTACAGTAAATGCTGTGTATATGCTGAGACCATTACTCGAACGTTCTCTAGAAGTAAACAAAAGACCTACATCTCTGCTTTATTGTCTCTACAAAGGCTTTCGATAAAGTTAGACATGTCAACATGATGAAGATGCTTACAGATCTACAAAATGATGGGAAAGACCTTAGACTTGTAAAATAACATATCTTGGAAATATTAAGCAGCGATAAAGATTGATAATGAAGTAGGTCAACTATTACGAGAGGTGTGCGACAGGGATGTGTAATATCTCCAGATCTTTCTTTTGTTTTTTCCTTATACAGTGAAATTATTTTCAGAAATTTAGAAGATATGAGAAAAAATCACCATTGGGAAACATTAGAAATGCGGATGATACGGTATTAATTTCAGACAATAAGCAGGATTTGCAACATTTAGTAAATGCGGTTGCTGCACACAGTGAACATCTAGTGTTAGTATTAAATTGTAAGAGGACACAGATTATCGTAGTCACATGGAAGAAGGAAATACCACAATGTAATATACACGTAAATGGGAATATTCTCCGTGGCGAAGTGGTCAAGCCGTTTGACTCGGACTCCGAAGATTGTGGGTTCGATTCCGGGCCGCGTCCTTCGGTTCAATAGTTAAATTTTTCGGAGACTCTTTCGGTCGCCGCTAGAGCTACGGAGTTCGTGCTTGGTGCGACGCCTTCCGCACTGCGGAAAGAGACTGATCCATATGGGATAAAACCCGGTGCAATGAAGTCGACCCTGTCGACTTTTTAAAAACATCTTAAACAAGTGAATCGGTACAATTATCTCGGATCAGTCATACCATCTGACGGGAGATACCTTGAAGAGATTAGAGCAAGAATCGCCATGGCGAAGGTCGCCTTTTGCAAGATGGAAAACGTGTTGACCAATAAAAAGATGTCATTTACAACGAGAAAAAGAACGGTGAGGTGCTACATAGAACCTGTAATATGGATGTGAAGCGTGGACAATGAGCAGTCAAGCTGAAAAACATCTGATTGCTGTGGAAATGCGGATTCTGAGGAAAATTCAAAGAATACCATGGACAGACAGAAAAACCAATGAACATATCCTACAAGAAACAAATGAAGATCGTAAACTGATTAGAGACATTAGACGTAGACAGTCAAAGTTCCTTGGGCATGTCATGAGAAGAAATGAACTGGAGAACTTGGTGATAGCTGGCAAGATTGAAGGGAAGAGACCAAAGGGAAGACAAGAAGTAAATACCTGGATGGCTTGGCCACATGGCAAGTTCGAGACAGGAACAAGGAGCTGATCCACGACTCTGGTGATCGAGTGAAATGGCGAAACTTGTTTTTTTGCGCTCGCTTTTGAACTCAAGCGTAGTCCATATACACTATTTCTAGTAGTGATGGACTGAATTTTGCGTGTGGATTAGCCTTCCCTATTAACAGTGTATCTCGCTATCAGGCGAACACACTCTGACTTAAGACGTACTTGTAATCCATCCATCCATCATGTGCCATGCCGGTAATCGTGGGCGCTCATGTTCTGCCATCTCACTCGATCACCAGAGTCATGGATCAGCTCCGTATTCCTGTCTCGACCATGCCATGTGACCAAGCCATCCAGGTGTTTACTTCTCGGTTTTCCCTTGGTACTTGTAATATACGTCCCCAATAACGATAGGTCAACATTTCAGTCCAAATGTCGGGTGTAGGGGTTGAACCCACCCCCCCCCCCTTTTTTTTTTAAACCTCAGCATCAGTACAAAGGATGCTTAAGAACACGCACTCTTATCCATTCAGCCATGCCGACCTACATGGCAAATCATGACCGCCCTCGCATATCGGTATAGCACATGATGATGATGATAAATATTGACCTTATACAGGCCTGACAAAAATAGATCACCCAAAACAGATCAATATTATCTAGACAAAACATCTCATGTTATATTGACCAGAAATAGAAAATTATGTTATAAAATTTTCACGCATGTAAAATAAAGCCAAAAATTGTTTACAAACTTAGAAGATTACTTATAATTTGTATCTCTATTTTATAGCATATATTAGATTCATTAAAGTTTATTAAACAATTATGGAAAATTACGAATACTAGAATTCTAAAACCACATAATATAATTCTCAACTTTTCGTAATGTCCCTTGAAATAACTGATTGTTGTTATGTCCCTTCACACTATTTTAATTACATGTTTACTTTTAATGTTGTTTTTAATGTAATGAGTCTGATGTGACAATTAAATCGTTCTGTTACAGACAGCCGTTACTTTAACTTTTTCTGTTACACAGCCGCTACTTTAACTGTTTCTGTTACACAGCTGTTCCTTTAACTCTTTCAGTTACACAGCCGTTACCTTAACTCTTACTGTTACACAGCCGTTACTTTAACTCTTTCTGTTACAGACAGCCGTTACTTTAACTCTTTCTGTTACAGACAGTCATTACTTTAACTTTTTCTGTTCCAGACAGCCGTTAAATAACCATGACAAATATGAATAGATTCACAGGAAAATTAGGAAACTGTGCAGAGAAGCAAAAGAAGCATTGCCTGAGGAAAATTGCAGGGAAATTGAAAACCAACACATCCAAAATACCAAACTAATGCACAAATGAATTAATGACATCTTTAATAAAAGAACACACACATCAATAGGTTGCCTAAAAACTAAATTTGGCAAAATCATATTAGAAACAGATCAGGTTTTACATGCGTGGTTAGATTATGTGAATGACCTTTATGATGATACACGAGAAGAACAGAATGATATTCGGAATAATAATGAAGGACCATCAGTTTTGAAGATTGGAGTTCAGAATGCTCATAACTATATGCGAAATGGCAACACCCCGGGTCCAGATAACATCATAACAGAAATGATCAATGCCTAAAGAGACTATGGAATAAACCAGGTCACCAGACTGCTGAACACAATATATGATAATGGAGATATACCTCTTGATTCTATATTTATTATATATTTAATTATATATTTAATTCAATTCCACAGAAATCAGGAGCCTTGGAATATGATCACATCGAACAATTAGTATAATGAGCCCATTACAAAGATTTTGCTAAGAATCATCATGCAAAGAGTTAGGAAGAAAATACAACCCGAAATAGGGGAAGAACAATGTGGGTTTGTAGAAGGCAAGGGTACAGTGAATGCTGTGTATATGCTGAGAACATTACTTGAACGTTCTCTAGAAGTAAACAAAGACCTACGTCTTTGCTTTATTGACTACACAATGGCTTTCGATAAAGTACGACATGTCAACATGATGAAAATGCTTACATATCTACAAATTGATGGGGAAGACCTTAGACCTTGGAAATATTAAGATGCCATAAAGATTGATAATGAAGTAGGTCAATATCAGCCTATTAAGAGAGGTGTGCGACAGGGATGTGTAATGTCTCCAGATATTTATTTTTGTTTTCCTTATACAGTGAAAATATTTTCAGAAATATAGAAAAATGAGAAAATCACCATTGGGGTACGTAACATCAATAACATTACAAATGCGGTTGATACAGTATTGATTGCAGACAATAAGCAGGATTTGCAACATTTAGTAGATGTGGTTGTTGCACACAGTGAACATCTAGTGTTAGTATTAAATTGTAAGAGGACACAGATTACGGTAGTCACTTGGAAGAAAGAAATACCACAATGTAATATACAAGTAAATGGGAATATTTTTAAACAAGTGAATCGGTACAATTATCTTGGAATAGTCATAACATCTTATGGGAGATGCCTTGAAGAGATTAGTGCAAGAATCGCCATGGCAAAGGTCGCCTTTTGAAAGATGGAAAACGTGCTGACCCATAAAATGATGTCATTTGCAACGAGGAAAAGAATGTTGAGGTTCTACATAGAAGCTGTACTTTTGTATGAATGTGAAGCGTAGGTAATGAGCAGACAAGCTGAAAAACATCTGATTGCTGTAGAAATGCGCTGGTTTCTGAGGAAAATGCAAAGAATACCTTGGATAGACAGACACAATGGACAGATTTAGGATATATCACTATACTAGAGTAATTGTGATATCTGTTTTGTTTCGTGGTATTTTCCGAAATTTTTATGCTTAGAGAACGGAATGTTACATTATGGTGTATCATGTTTGGCCCAAACCTAATGTTTGTTTGGCACTGAATCATTTAAAGTCACCGATTTTAATCTTCTACAACACCCCTGTGCAGAATTATTCCATTCATTCAAGCAACCTAGTGCCGTCTCCTCGAAGAAATTTGGCTGTAATAGATGTCGAATGCTATGTGTCCCCTGTTCCAATTATAGTCTGACTGACTGCTGGCTGTTTGTCCAGATCTTAATGTTATCTTACCACGTGGAACGTTGTGTACCTTATTCTCGCTTATCTTTAACCTTTACCTACATTATGGTTTTTGAAGTGTGGTATGGCTTATGACGTGGGCAATAACAATGTGGTATTTGTAAGTGTGGTATGGCCTTTCACGTAAGTAATTACAATGTGGTGTGTATAAGTGAGGTATGTCTTACGACTTGGGTAATTACAGTATGGTTTTTGTAAGTGTAGTATGGCTTATAACGTAGGTAATTAAAATATGGTTTTTGTAAGTGTGGTATGGCTTTCTCACCATGAATGGAAGAATCATAAACAATCTTAGATATGCTGACGATATCGTGTTACTAGCAGAAAGTGAGCAGGAGTTACAAGACCTAGTGGAAGAAGTAAACAGGCACAGTGCAGAATGTGGCTTAGATATTAACATCCAAAAAACAAAAACTATGATATTTAGCAGTGAAAAGGAAAGATCATCAATGAACATCACAGTAAACGGGCAGATACTAGAACAAGTAACAAGTTTCTTTTATCTTGGACATATAATAACAGATGATTTCAGAAGTGAAATGGAAATCAAAACGAGAATAGGAATGGCCAAAAATGCTTTCAACGGCATGAAATCAGTATAAACATCTAGAGAGATTAATAACGCATTAACAATGAGAATTGTAAAATGCTACGTATATTCATCGCTACTGTATGGCTCGGAAGCCTCGACATTGAACAAGCAAATAGAAAGTCGCATAGAAGCCCTGGAGATGTGGATATACAGACGAATAGGTCGTATTTCATGGAGAGAAAAAAACAATCAAATGCAGAGGTCCTAGGAAAACTGGGAAAGTAAAGAGAGTTGATGACAGAAATAAAGAGGAGACAAGTGAAATATTTTGGCCACGTTAAAAGACATGATACTCTTATAAATAGCATACTGGAAGGCTAGGTTGAGGGCAAGCGAGCAAGAGGTAGACAACGATATAAGTGGGAGGATAACATCAAGAGATGGACACACATCAGCCTGACAGAATGTGCAGTCAAGGCGAGAGACAGACAGTGTTGGAGATCCATTGCAGCCAACCTTCATTGCGGAGACGGCACCTGATTGGTTGATTGATATGGCTTATAACATGGGAACAATAGATAACACGTCTCTTGAATGTTTCTTTCATCGGCTCTCATTTCCTGCGTCTCACGGGCTTTTTATTTATTTACTTAATATTTCCTGGATATTCTAATTATTAGTCTATATTCACATTTAATTGTATTACAAAATAAATTATTCTTTGTGCACGATTCTGTTAATTCTTGAAGAAATGTTGAATAACTACTGAACGTAAAAACTTGTCATGACACCTACAGCAGTTGAAAAATGCTGGTGTTGACTGCAATGTCCTGTAAAAGGATATGCGGGGAAAAAAATGTTGAATATGGAAACAATTGACTACTGTCATTTGAATTGTAATCTTGTCTTTGTATGACTTTATATTCTTTAATCCGGATCCGGTTAGGGATATGCACTACTGACGAGCTCAAATGAGGGCGAAACTCGAGTATAGTGCTTCCATATTGACGTGGATAGGCCTTAGGTTCATACCAGAATGCGATCGGCGTTGCCAGTAGTGGGTTGTGCTCAATATTTAAATTTCAAATCCCGAAACAACCACATAATCAATTATATTCTTTTCTATTTATTTTTATTACATAAATCATATGTTAAAATATCGTAAAGACTAAAAATTCAAAATTCAACAACAATAATAATTAATCACTTAGGCTTGTAATTACTTTAAATATCATTTCGTGAGGTCAAATATTAACGATTTATTCATTGCGAAGCATCCATATAACACGTTATTTTCTCCAGGTTTTACATTTAACATAGAGTTAGATTTGTCGACATATAGTACAATCAACAGGGCGCCAACATTAACAAATCATTGGATAATTAAAAGAGCGCAAACATTTTATTTACAAAATGGCACTAGTACCAGGGCGCTAACATTGTCAGCACATGGTACAAACAACAGGACGCTAATTGTCAACGCACGACACAAACAACAGAACGCTAATTGTCAACACATTGCAGAAACAACAGGCGCTAAATATCAACTCATGACAGAAACAACAGGGCGTTAATTGTTAACACATGACAGAAACAACAGGGCGTTAATTGTTAACACATGACAAAAACAACAGGACGATAATTGTCAACAGGCGACTCAAACAACAGGACGCTAATTGTCAACACATTGCAGAAACAACAGGCGCTAAATATCAACTTATGACAGAAACAACAGGGCGTTAATTGTTAACACATGACAGAAACAACAGGGCGTTAATTGTCAACACATGACACAAACAACAGGCGCTAAATATTAACTCATGACAGAAACAACAGGGCGTTATTTGTCAACACATGACAAAAACAACAGGCGCTAAATATTAACTCATGACAGAAACAACAGGGGGCTAAATATCAACACATGACATAAACAACAGGCGCTAAATATCAACTTTTGACAGAAACAACAGGGCGCTAATTGTCAACACATGACACAAACACGGATTCTTCGTCGCTTAGATCGTGTAGAACACGTCCACATTTTTTTCCACATGTTATAAACAGCATTCTAACTATTAGTATGTGACATGTAAGTTCATAAACCAAGATTTTACTAAATGTTGTTGGCATCCGTATATGTGTGTTGCCAGGGTTAGATTCATGGCCTCAACATTAATGCTTCATTTGTATATTTACTATTTTTTCTATCCAATACAATCATTACATTACTCGTGTTGTAATGACAGATTTAACAGTAATTCTACAAGCAGTAAGTTGAAGTAACAGATTACAATGGAATGTTATTTTGCTTTTGACCTTCTACAAACACGTATGTTCCCCGGAATTCGGTTGTCGGATATATTAGGTAAACAAAGAAGATGCTGGAATCCACCAGAAACCTGTACGTTGCAGTCTTTGTTGGGGTGGCTTGTGCCCTACAGTCGGCAGCTCACGATTGTATTTACAATACGACGGTAAGCACTTACGTTATCGCAGTAAAATGTAATAATACAGTACACTTTTGTGTGCCTTAAGGGGCCATGGGGTATATGCACTATACCAGTACTTGTTGAGACCAACCGGCAATGATGGCAGGTATGGACGGCATCACGGCTAAAACCTTTACTTCCCGAGGCTGGTATGATCGGCATCATAGCTAAAACCTTTACTTCCCGAGACTGGTATGGTCGGCATCATAGCTAAAACCTTTACTTCCCGAGGCTGGTATGGTCGGCATCATAGCTAAAACCTTTACTTCCCGAGGCTGGTATGGTCGGCATCATATCTAAAACCTTTACTTCCCGAGGCTGGTATGGTCGGCATCATAGCTAAAACCTTTACTTCTCGAGGCTGGTATGGTCGGCATCATAGCTAAAACCTTCACTTCCCGAGGCTGGTATGGTCGGCATCATAGCTAAAACCTTTACTTCCCGAGGCTGGTATGGTCGGCATCATAGCTAAAACCTTTACTTCCCGAGGCTGGTATGGTTGGCATCATAGCTAAAACCTTTACTTCCCGAGGCTGGTATGGTCGGCATCATAGCTAAAACCTTTACTTCCCGAGGCTGGTATGGTCGGCATCATAGCTAAAACCTTTACTTCCCTCATGTCATGGCCTAAATGACAGCCAGATAGAGTTAAAAGAGTCAGCAAGTGTACCAGAATAGGGAATTAGAAGAAGTAATAAAATAAGCACAATAGAGCACTTGGACGGAACAAAGGAGACGTCACAAGTGCGTAGATAGTGACAACCAAACGGTTGTCGTGAGTCAGTTTAGGAATAGTCTATGGAATGCTGTGCGGGAATTTGGAATACCAAGGAAGTTAATCATAATGACCAGACTATGCATGGAAGATACTTATAATATTTAACATATAAAGGCAGAAAATCAGACTCTTTCCAAATAACATCTGGCTTGAAACAGGGTGATGCACTATCGCCGCTACTCTTCAATCTGGCTCTAGAGAAAGTTGTAAGTAGGGTAAAGGAGGAATGTGATACTGGAGGAACATCCAAGCTGCTTGGTTATGCAGATGATATAGATATTATAGGGGAAAATGAACAAAAGACATTGGAAATATTGACTCACTTAAAGGAAAAAGCCCAACAGATGGGGCTGGTTATCAACCAAGATAAGACAGAATATATGGTAATTTTAAGAGAAGGAATGGCTAAAAACTTTGGCCACATACAAATAGATAATATGACCATTAAAAGAACGGAAACATACAAATACCTGGGTACAATCTTCAACTGCTTCAATATCATAAGGGAAGAAATACAAACTAGAATCAACTCTGGAAATAAGATATACTATGCACTACAACATCTACTAAAATCAAAGGCACTATCTCGCAACACCAAGATCACAATATACAAAACACTGATCAGAAGTTGTGCTGTATAGCTCTGAAACCTGGAGTATGTTATAAAATTATCACGCATTTAAAATAGATCCAAAAATTGTATACAAACTTTGAAGTTAACTTACAATTTATCTCTTGACTTTATAATACATATAACTGTTGTGCCGTATGACTTTGAAACCTGGAGTACAACGAAAGGAGACGAAGCCTTGCTACAAACCTTTGAGAACAAAGTTTTAAGACGCATCTTTGGACCCATTAGGGATACACAAAGTGGAGAGTGGAAAAGAAGAAGTAACAAAGACATTTATGATCTGTTTAAGTCCCCGCTAATCACTGGTATCATGAAGGCTAATAGACTACAATGGCTGGGGCATATATAAAGAATGGAAGATAATAGGGAAACAAAACTCGCTTACACTCAGGAAATAAATGACCGTAGACCCCGGGGTAGACCAAGAAGACGGTGGAGAGATAATACATATACAGACCTACAAGCACTTGGAATCAACGTCTGGCAAGAGAAGGTCAACCAGAGAGACGAATGGAGACGGATTGTATCTGCATCAAAGAACCTCAATGGCTCGGAACGCTGAAGAAGAAGAGGAAGAAGAATTAAAAGTACATTGAGAAAAGGGCATCTATATGCACTTAAGACGGGATAGCATGCTTTTGCATATAGCGAATTTGCATTCTTAGGAGAAAGGTTCTAACATGGTAAGAGTGGCAATAAAACAAGCATGGCGTGGTGAAACAAGCATGGTGATACTGGTCACCGCACCTCCTACAGAAAGTTAGTGTTGACACTTTGAAAGTTTGACCCGGACTGACCTGGAAGGTACCGCCAATTTCGGTCTTGAGGACTTGCGTATGCAGTTCAAATCCATCCAATCAAAGTCGTCCATTCAGCGCCCGCACGTTTTCCTATTTCATAAGAATCTTATGGTGTCCCGTTTTATTGTGTATTCTATTTGTGTCGGTAAATTGCCGATGTCTGGACAATATGTCACAAGGTGGAAATTGTATGGTCCTGTAGGGATGAGCGGATACTGACCTGTTTGAGCTGGAGAGAGCTATGCATACCTTGCAGCGACAAGTGCATGCAGTTCAGACGGAGGTAAGTGAAGTAGACAATTGGGGATGGGGACAACAGGACACTGGAAGAGGAAGAGAAGTCAAAATATATATTAAGTAGAGAGAGGAAGCAAAATTTATAGATTGAATGATTGATGAACAAATGGGGAATTAATATAGTGTATGCGTTAATAACGTGTTAGTTTTTAACAATATTAACGGAACATGATGCAAATGGGATCGATGAATGATGATATGCATATATGTGACATTAGAATAAGGATTGACATTCCACTAGTATTGACACTGCAATCGTCTAATAGTGAGCAAAGAAGATTAGACAGAGCGAATGAATAAAGACACGTTGCCTTACTAGTCTAACCTCCATCATCTAGATTATTTTGAATGGAGAGATATCATTATTTGCATCTTATATCTTAGTTGCCGGCTAAGTGGCGAAGGGTTTACGAACTCAATTCGTAATATTGCATACCGAAACACAGCTGCGGGTGATTTGAGAAGTAGACTGCTTAACGATAGTTTCTATACAAGGGTATGAGTGCCAGTCGTTCGGAAAGCAATGGCAAACTACGGAACGTAAACTTGCCAAGAAATCATAAACAGCCACAAAATGTTAGGGTTGTCTGTAAATGATATGCAACAAAGGGAAGAATATCTTACTGTTTGTTATGAATTGAAACAGTAAGGATACTTGTTAATCAACCTATCCTCGGATCCCACCGACAAATACAATGCCGCCTTCATCTTACCATCGATGTAGCAAGAATATGTGATATATTGTGTCAATGGGAGTGTTCATAATATAATTTCCCATGATCCACATGAGACAACAAGGATTATTGCTATACTGTGTTGCACTATCATATGTAGTAGGTCACTATCATGAAAGAAAAAGAGTGTTATATATGACATGTTTTGCTGTATTCCATTGACCCATGGAACGTGTTTGAATAAATTGAGAAGAGCTTAGAAGCAATGGAGGTGTCGTTCCTGAGACCAATGTTGCGAGTAGCTTGTACTGCTCGAGTAACTAACAACGATTACCTTGAATACGCTAGTTAGTTAGTTAGTTAGTTAGTTAGTTAGTTAGTTAGTTAGTCGCAGTTCCAAGTTCACAGCAACGGATCGTCTCCATTATGCTGCGTTCCTGTGCCAGTGAATATCATACAAAACGCTCCCCACTGCCCAATGTGAAAAGTGGAAAAGACAGGAGTCTCGACAAACAACAGCCCGCACAGATGCACTGAGCAAAATGCCGCCGCCAGAATGTCAACACAATAGTCCCCCACAAAATACCCAGTTAATTTCTGATGGAATCTGTAGTCATTTTCCCATCTGGATGTTTCCTAGATGTTCACCCATACAGTCCACGAAATACAGTTCATCGTCGATGGCAGTGGCAGTCAACCAGAAGCCCAGCAGCCACACATTTCTGCATAAGGCACAAACCTATACGCTATACATATATAACATTATATAGAACTATAAGAAAGAAGCAAACATCGCTCTTTGGTCAGGTGATTGGAGAATATGATGTCATCTGGAAAAATCTGTTGGAAAAGAGGCAGAGGCAGACCAAGAGAAATAGATTCTTAAAGGCAGTGGCATGGAGGAATATCATCAAGAGGGACAAAATAAATCATCAAGAGAGTTGACCAGGATAACCAAGAACCGACACGAAACACTTTCAATCATAATGATATCCTGAGACACTGAAGATAATATCATGCATTGCGGATCATCCACAACAGACAAGAAAGAACAGGAATGTAAACACAGAAGACACAAACAATAGTTGTACGATTTATTGCCCGGCATATTTCGCTGCATCTCGTCAGGTGCATACTGCAGAATGTTATATATTATATGAAGTGAATAAACGGATAATACTTTGGCTGAAACAATTAAAACACATAGTCACAGGTATTCAAAGAAGAAAAATGTGTAGAAAACTATAATATAGAGCGAGGAGAGGAGAGATAACTGGTAGAATTATGGGATGAAATATTATAGACGAAAGAAAGAAATAATACCAGCAGTTAGATAACGCTGTCCGGAGTGTTAAGGCCATGTAGGGGTAAGCATCCCATTGTGAAGA
The DNA here is from genome assembly GCA_963921405.1 of Cepaea hortensis. Taxonomy (NCBI): domain Eukaryota; kingdom Metazoa; phylum Mollusca; class Gastropoda; order Stylommatophora; family Helicidae; genus Cepaea; species Cepaea hortensis. The sequence goes on along the minus strand of OY992889.1, from coordinate 13,051,534 downwards.
TAAGACTGCTGTAAACATTTATTTGGCGGGTTTCATACGACGAGCATGATCGGATGGCTGTAAACTGAACGTGGAAATTCCCAGAGTGAACCGTTCTGTTGAGGTGAGTCGAAGCCGAAATATGGGGGTTGTAACTGACATCAAAGAGGTGTTCTCGGAATCTAACTACTCAACCAAGGTCGTTTATTCTACAGTTACCCAGTTGACCATCTCCAAAGTTGCGGCAATGCCAGAATGCAACAAATGGTGCTTCTGTGAAGACAGTGCTATTGCTTGATTCATCACGGTGGACATATATATGGCCGGAAAGAATATCACAGTAACACTAGTGTAGGGTTATTGGCTAGACGATACTACGGCTTGAAACAATGTTTCGTACACACAAGAATCAGATAGGTTTTCAGACGAATGGATCAAGGCAAACTCATAGCTGCAGCTGTTGTAAATATTTGTCCACAGAGAATGTACATTGCGTATCCCCCAACAAGAGGCTGAGATACTTTAGTCACAACAGACAGTTGTGCTCATGTACAGCTCTTTCGGGGAATTGATCGCCGTCAATAACGTAAACACGGTCCGAATGTAACAAACTTTATCACACTGTACTTTCTCTCTGTCACTGCTTAGTATAGCTCAACAGATCAGCTGATCACTTTGTCGTATGTACAGTGAACTCACTCTTCGTTACTGCTGTTTACAATCGACGATCAAGACTGCCAACAACTACTGGAACTTTCCATCGCTCATTCTACTAATAGTTTGCACTTTTACACTCAATCAATCAATCATGTGCCATGCCGGAAAGCGTGGGCGGTCATGACTCACCATTTCACTCGATCACCAGAGTCGTGGATCAGCTCAGTGTTCCTGTCTCGTCCATGCCATGTGGCCAAGCCATCCAGGTATTTTCCTCTCGGTCTTCCCCTTGGTCTGTTCCCTTCGATCTTGCCAGTTGTCACTAAGTTCTCCAATCCATTTCTTCTCATAACATGTCCAAAAATTGTTGACTGTCTACATCTAATTTCTCTAATCAATTTACGATTTTCATTTGTCTCCTGTAGTACTTGGTCATTGGTTTTTCTGTCTGTCCATGATATTCTTTGCATTTTCCTCAGAAACCACATTTCTGCAGGCATCAGATGTTTTTCAGCTTGACTGCTCATTGTCCAAGTTTCACATCCATACAAAAGAACAGGCTCTATGTATCCCCTCAACACTATTTTTCTCGTTTCAATTGACATCTTTTTATTGGTCAGAATGTTTTTCATCTTGCGACCGCGGTTTGTGAGCCCGTATACCCGGGTTCGAAACACGGCGGTGCTGGTTTTTTCGAAAAAGGTGTAGGAGCCGGTCGTTAAGAAAGCAATGGCAAACTACTGAACGTAAAATTTGCCCAGGAATCACGAACAGCTAAAATGCTAGGGTTGACTGCTACGTCCTGTGAAGGACATGCAACTTAAAAAAAGGCTACTTTCGCCATGGCGATTCTTGTTCTAATCTCTTCAAGGCATCTCCCATCAGATGTTATGACTGTTCCGAGATAATTGTACCGATTCACTTGTTGAAGAATATTTCCATTTACTTGTATATTACATTGTGGTACTTCATTCTTCCTAGTGACGACCATAACCTGTGTCTTCTTAAAATTTAATTCCAACCCCAGCTGCTCACTGTGTACAACAACCGCGTCTACTAATTTCTAATTTTAATGTCTCTGTCCTTTTCTTGCGATGATCAGTCTTTAGGCGTATCATAATGTACTGGCACTTTCAAAGAGGTAGTTTGCCGGTGCTTTCCTCTTTGGCAGTGACCGTACTGGCCGGGAGACCGCAGCCATTGACTCGTGAAAGAGCTCCTCTGCCTGCCGTCGCGAAACTTGAGACCATAACCAACAAATATCTGTCGGCTGCCCTCAAAATTTCATCCACCATCTGCCTTCCGTGGCTTCTTTTGAACACTTCCAATAAAAGAACACGAAATATTCGCCGTTACGTCATCTATTTTAATCTGCTGTTGTCTTCTCGCTTTCCCTGGAATTAACTATAGTCCGTTTACCTTTGTCTGCCCCAATATACAATTTCGTATCTCAGTAACCAGCTGAGGTAAAATAATGAAATTTAGCATATAACCTTATCATTATGTCCACCCAACAAAACAATTTTTGTTCTGGAGATTGTGCAGCAGAATTCAAAGTTTGTTTATATGCGGTATGTAATTTACGGGACAGAGATGAAGTGCACATTATTAAATGTACTACATCTTCACGGGGAAACATCAACATTCAATAGTAAATTTTCTCGTTGTTCACGGGATTGGCCTTATGTAAAGAGCCTTGAGAAGTGGAACGGGGAGTGTTCAGAGGTATCGTCAGAATCTTCAGAGGTGTCATCAGTAATGTGGGTCCTTTCATATAAAGACATTAGGCTTCACGTTTAGAAAGTACAAGGGAGGTAGAAATATCACTTGCGAGCAACTGCATTTAGGAGCCATCAAAAGCAGATACCTACGTGAAATAAGGCAAATGCGCAAAGAAAATTATGACCAAGTGTATTTGGTTGAAACCTGCATCAATGCGCACCACACAAGTGAAAAGGAATGGCTATAGCTCTCTGCACATTGTATCCACAGCTTTCTGTCACATTATACAAGTCTCGCGTGAAATATCCCTTGTCAAGAAAATGCGACCACCTGAAAATGAACCTAAACTTATCCTCACCTTTCATCCACATGCCTATGCCATCAAGCATATTTTTCCCCGACACTGTTCTATCATGTGATCCGACATAACCACTCGTGCGGTGTTCTCTAACGCCCTAGGGTAATTTTCCGCCGAAACAAGATCCTCAGGGACCACCTTGTTCATAGTCGCATCCCACAGATACTTCATATGTGGGCACATTTAAATGCCACCGCGAGAACTGTTTGACAAGGGGACACCGATATACCCGGAGATACTCCATGACTATGACGACGAACCCGAGTACTATATAGATGACGGAGAGGCCGTCCCATGGCTGACCACAGAGGAAGCAATCGAAAGACAGCAAGAACTCAAACGCGAAAATGAAAAGGCGCAAGGTGGAAAATCGCAATACACAAAAAAGGAGGCAATATACTAAATAAAAAGTTAAAAAGTCCTTATAAGGACTACAACCAGTCAAGCCAGACGAGCCAGGAGCCTACACCAACAAATAAAACCACAAGAGGAATCGGGCACAAAGGATAGCCGCCGACCAACCCCCCCCCCCCCCCCCCCCCCACCCCAGCTGACGTCACAGACACAAACGCTTATGTAACCAGTCCGAGGGAGGACTCACTCGTAAGAGTGCACAAAACAAGAAACAGGGCTTAAAACCCACAGAAACCACGGCTCTCAACAATAACCACCGCTGAGGAAGCAGGTTAGACGAATTTGGATTTTTTTTTCTTATTCGAAAATTGGAATTGGAATTGGAATTGTCTGACATGCCAGAACGTTTTTCAAACACCGGCGATTACATTCCCACTAGACACCTTCTCCTTCATAGATTCTTTCTCTTGCATATCCCGCAATCTTATGTATGTTATCATCTGCAAACGATGTGACATGAAATATATTGGTCAAATTGGCAGACGCCTTGCCGACCGCTTTAGGGATCACCTCAGAGATATTAACCAAGACGCTGACAAACCTGTCCCCAACCATTTTAATTCTTCTAATCACAATGGAGTTGACGATGTACGTGTCACTGCATTGAAACCTTGCTTCTTTAACAACTTCATTAGGCTTACTTTTACCTTGGCATCCCATCGCAGGACAGAATGCTGTGACAACAATTTGACTTGTGTCCCTTCCCTGTAGGAGATAGGGACAGCCCCGATCTCTAGCTCCTTGTGAGACGAAATATTTGGCGCAATTGCTGTTTACGTAGGCAGCTGTGGCAGTTGCAGCTCCTGTGTTTGCTTGGCATGTCTTTCAGTAAGCTGTCAATTCCGGTTGGCTGCATTTGGCCACTGCACTACTATGGGTATTCAGCGGTTCGACCACACATCTCTTATCGAAGACGCTCTCCATAAGGACTATGGTTGTGTCCCTGGCTACGGCTGAGATGTGAGCTTCTCTCGTGTTAGATGTTGGTGTGGTACTACAGTATTGTGTAGTTTGTTCGTGAGGCAGATTTCCACTCAAGGTGCTTCTATAAAGGAATTAAATAATTTCTTGATTGGACGTTGCGTTCTTTCAAATAGGAAGTCTGCGTATGAACTGGAACTATGTAAGTTGAGTTGAGTTGAGTTAAGAACCGACATCACTGCACTCAGGCCATTTCCATATGTGCTCCGTCCCTTCGTTCAACAGCCAGCGAAGAGTCATACTACTAATCGTTCCCACCGCTATCTGATTAAAGGTTTTCCTGTCTTCCCTCTCATTTAATCAAAGAATAAAGTAGGAAGTCTGCACGTGAACTAAGAAGAATGCATACGAACTAGGAAGCTTGCGTAGGAACTAAGAAATTTGAGTAGGAATTATGAGGTCAGTGTATGGACATAGTGAGTCATATGACACGTCCCAGCGCCATAATACATGTCTCAGCCCCATATTACACGTTCCAGCGCCTTATTACACGTCGCCACAGCGCTATATTACACTTCCCAGCGCCTTATTACACGTCGCCACAGCGCTATATTACACTTCCCAGCGCCTTATTACACGTCGCCACAGCGCTATATTACACTTCCCAGCGCCTTATTACACGTCGCCACAGCGCTATATTACACTTCCCAGCGTCATATTACACGTCACAGCGCATTAATACACGTCCCAGGGCAATAGTCCCAGCGGTTCTGAAGAGCAATTCTGGAAGACATGATTCCTGAAAGTAGAAGCAGAGGCCGAACAAACAAAGATGGTCACATACCATTAAAGGCACACTTGCCCTGGATAAGTGGCAGGGGAACTGGTAAAAGATCAAAATTCTTTCTAGGAAATTCAACCAGTCCTGTTTAGGACTAACTTGAAAGAGAACAAAGAAAGGAAAGAATATCACAATTTAAAAAAATGACCTCAATTATAATCGAGGCTGCAGAAGCTCATTGAAGGTGTATAATATAAAGACATATAATAATTTTGTTTTTAAAATACTGAGTTGACTGCGCTAGGCGTCCTTGATACGAGCGGTGTTCTGCAAAGAATGTGCTAGATGCAGATGATTTTCGTCAATAGATGACAATCTTGATTGTAGTGGAAGTGTTCACCCACCTGCACAGCTCATGTATGGCAGGTCGTACAGTTCGATAAGCGATGCAGACACTCCCCAGTTCATGACAGATATAAGAATGGAGCAATTCTGCACAGAAGTCACGATATCATTTCCAATGTTTGCTGTGTTTAGTGTGTAAGCAAAGATTACTTACAAGCTCACTTAACTTTATGTCGAAATTGCATTTTTTATGACCGTGGCGGATATTAGTATCACCCTAGCCACACTTTAATTGTGTTGCTAAAGCAATTGATTTGGTTTGCGAAACAGGGCCACGGACTAACACGGTAATGTAAATTCAATGTTCATTTATTAATTTATTTATATGTCATTTTAAAATACATTTTACCAAATTGTCTACCGTGATTCGCAACTGTTCACGGTCACACCAGCTCACTTCAATATGGATTTGTCAACTGTGTTTAACGTGCTGGTAAATATCATTAAATGATTCAATGTAGAAGGGTAATAAATCGCCAGGCACAATGTTTTGGACACGTTATGAGAAGAAATACATTGGAGAACTTGGTGACAACTGGCAAGTTTGAGGGGAAAAGAACAAGGTTGAAGTACAGAAGTAAACAGCTGCATGGCTTGGCCACGTGCTGTAGTCTAGATAAGACCACAGAGATGATCCACGACTCTGGTGATCGTGTGAGATGGCGAAACATGTTTTTTTGCGCTCGCTTTTGAACTCAAGCGTAGTCCATATACACTATTTCTAATAGTGATGGACTGAATAATTTGTTTGCGTGTGGATTAGCTTTCCCCATTAACAGTGTCCCTCGCCATCAGGCGAACTCACTCCGACTAAAGACATACTTGTAATTTACGTTCCCAATTCAATGACGATAGGCCACCATTTCAGTCCAAATGTCAAGTGTAGGGGTTGAACCCCTTACCTCGGCATCAGCATACCGGATGTTTAAGAACACGCATTCTTATCCATTCGGCCATGCTGACCTAAATGTCGAATCATAACCGCCCTCGAATATCGTCGTAGGACATGTTGTTGATAAATATTGACCTTATACAGGCCTGACAAAAATAGTTTAGCATGTTTCTCAATAGACATATTATAGATAGCTGGACAAAACATCACATTTTATATTGACGAGAAATACAAAATGATGTTATAAAATTATCACGCATTTAAAATAAAGCCAAAAATTTTATACAAACTTTGAAGATAACTTACAATTTCTATCCCTAGTTTATAAAGCATATTAGTTTCATTATAGTTTATTAAAAATTTGTGGAAAATTAAGAAACGTAGAATTATTAAACCACATAATATAATTCTTAACTTTTCGAAATATATCTTGTAATAACTGATTGTTGTTATGTCCCTTTCCACTGTTTTAATTACATGTTTTCCTTTTAATGTGGTTTTTAATGTGGTCTGATAGGACAATTTGTCTGGTAGGACAATGTGTCTGGTAGGACAATGTGTCTGGTAGGGTAATGTGTCTGGTAGGACAATGTGTTTGGTAGGGCAATGTGTTTGGTAGGATAACGTGTCTGGTAGGGTAATGTGTCTGGTAGGGTAACGTGTCTGGTAGGGTAATGTGTTTGGTAGGGTAATGTGTTTGGTAGGGCAATGTGTTTGGTAGGGTAATGTGTCTGGTAGGGTAACGTGTCTGGTAGGGTAATGTGTCTGGTAGGGTAATGTGTTTGGTAGGGTAATGTGTTTGGTAGGGCAATGAGTCTGGTAGGGTAATGTGTCTGGCAGGACAATGTGTCTGGTAGGGTAATGTGTCTGGTAGGACAATGTGTCTGGTAGGGTAATGTGTCTGGTAGGGCAATGTGTTTGGTAGGGCAATGAGTCTGGTAGGGTAATGTGTCTGGTAGGACAATGTGTCTGGTAGGGTAATGTGTCTGGTAGGACAATGTGTCTGGTAGGGTAATGTGTCTGGTAGGGTAATGTGTGTGGTACTACAATGTGTCTGGTAGGGTAATGTGTCTGGTAGGACAATGTGTCTGGTAGGGTAATGTGTCTGGTAGGGCAATGTGTTTGGTAGGACAATGTGTCTGGTAGGGTAATGTGTCTGGTAGGACAATGTGTCTGGTAGGGTAATGTGTCTGGTAGGGTAATGTGTCTGGTAGGACAATGTGTCTGGTAGGGTAATGTGTCTGGTAGGACAATGTGTCTGGTAGGGTAATGTGTCTGGAGGGTAATGTGTTTGGTAGGGCAATGTGTTTGGTAGGGCAATGTGTTTGGTAGGATAACGTGTCTGGTAGGGTAATGTGTCTGGTAGGGTAACGTGTCTGGTAGGGTAATGTGTTTGGTAGGGTAATGTGTTTGGTAGGGCAATGTGTTTGGTAGGGTAATGTGTCTGGTAGGGTAACGTGTCTGGTAGGGTAATGTGTCTGGTAGGGTAATGTGTTTGGTAGGGTAATGTGTTTGGTAGGGCAATGAGTCTGGTAGGGTAATGTGTCTGGGAGGACAATGTGTCTGGTAGGCTAATGTGTCTGGTAGGACAATGTGTCTGGTAGGGTAATGTGTCTGGTAGGGCAATGTGTTTGGTAGGGCAATGAGTCTGGTAGGGTAATGTGTCTGGTAGGACAATGTGTCTGGTAGGGTAATGTGTCTGGTAGGACAATGTGTCTGGTAGGGTAATGTGTCTGGTAGGGTAATGTGTGTGGTACTACAATGTGTCTGGTAGGGTAATGTGTCTGGTAGGACAATGTGTCTGGTAGGGTAATGTGTCTGGTAGGGCAATGTGTTTGGTAGGACAATGTGTCCGGTAGGGTAATGTGTCTGGTAGGACAATGTGTCTGGTAGGGTAATGTGTCTGGTAGGGTAATGTGTCTGGTAGGACAATGTGTCTGGTAGGGTAATGTGTCTGGTAGGACAATGTGTCTGGTAGGGTAATGTGTCTGGTAGGGTAATGTGTCTGGTAGGACAATGTGTCTGGTAGGGTAATGTGTCTGGTAGGACAATGTGTCTGGTAGGGCAATGTGTCTGGTAGGGTAATGTGTCTGGTAGAGCAATGTGTCTGGTAGGGCATTGTGTCTGGTAGGGTAATGTGTTTGGTAGGGCAATGTGTTTGGTAGGGCAATGTGTTTGGTAGGGTAGTGTGTTTGGTAGGGTAATGTGTTTGGTATGGCAATGTGTTTGGTAGGACAATGTGTCTGGTAGGGTAATGTGTCTGGTAGGGCAATGTGTCTGGTAGGGTAATGTGTGTGATACGACAATGTGTTTGGTAGGGCAATGAGTCTGATATGACAATTAAATCATTCTGTGACAGACAGCCGTTACTTTAACTCTTTCTGTTACAGACAGTCGTTACTTTAACTCTTTCTGTTACATAGCCTTTACTTTAACGCTTTCTGTTACAGACAGCAGTTACTTTAACTCTTTCTGTTACAGACAGCCGTTACTTTAACTCGTTCTGTTACAGACAGCCGTTAACTTAACTCTTTCTGTTACAGACAGCCGTTACCTTAACTCTTTCTGTTACAGACAGCCGTTACCTTAACTCTTTCTGTTACTGTCATTTGTTACTTTAACTCTTTCTGTTACTGTCATTTGTTACTTTAACTTTTTCTGTTGCAGATAGCCGTTAAATAACCATGACAAATATTAATAGATTCAAAGGAAAATTAGGAAACTGTGCAAAGAAGCAAAAGAAGCATGGCCTGAGGAAAATTGCAGGGAAATTGAAAACCAACACAACACCCAGAATACCAAACTAATGCACAAATGAATTAATGACATCTTTAATAAAAGAACACACACATCAATGGATTGCCTCAAAACTAAAGTTTGCAAAATCATATTAGAAACAGATTTTACATGCGTGGTCAGAGTATGTGAATGACCTTTATGGTGATACAAGACAAGAACAGTGTGATATTCGGAGTAATAATGAAGGACCATCAATTTTGAAGATGGAAGTTCAGAATGCTCTTAACCACATCAGTTATCAGTTATCAGTTATCAGTGATAACTGATAACTGATGTGGTTACGAGCATTCTGAACTTCCATCTTCAAAATTGATGTTCCTTCATTATTATTCCGAATATTCCGCTCTTAACCACATGCGAAATGACAACACCCCGGGTCCAGATAACATCATAACAGAAGTGATTAATGCCTTAAGAGACTATGGAATAGACCAGTTCACCAGACTGTTGAACACAATATATGATACTGGAGATGTACCTCCTGATTCTATATTTATTCTATATTTAATGCAATTCCGCAGAAATCAAGAGAATTGGAATATGATCAACATCGAACAATTGCTATAATGAGCCACACTACAAAGATTTTACTAAGAATCATGATGCAAAAAGTTAGGAAGAAAATACATTCCGAAATAGGAGAAGAACAATGTGGGTTCGTAGAAGGCAAGGGTACAGTAAATGCTGTGTATATGCTGAGACCATTACTCGAACGTTCTCTAGAAGTAAACAAAAGACCTACATCTCTGCTTTATTGTCTCTACAAAGGCTTTCGATAAAGTAAGACATGTCAACATGATGAAGATGCTTACAGATCTACAAAATGATGGGAAAGACCTTAGACTTGTAAAATAACATATCTTGGAAATATTAAGCAGCGATAAAGATTGATAATGAAGTAGGTCAATATTAGCCTATTACGAGAGGTGTGCGACAGGGATGTGTAATATCTCCAGATCTTTCTTTTGTTTTTTCCTTATACTGTGAAATTATTTTCAGAAATTTAGAAGATATGAGAAAAAATCACCATTGGGAAACGTAACATCAATAACATTAGAAATGCGGATGATACGGTATTAATTTCAGACAATAAGCAGGATTTGCAACATGTAGTAGATGCGGTTGTTGCACACAGTGAACATCTAGTTATAGTATTAAATTGTAAGAGGACACAGATTATTGTAGTCACATGGAAGAAGGAAATACCACAATGTAATATACACGTAAATGGGAATATTCTCCGTGGCGAAGTGGTCAAGCCGTTTGACTCGGACTCCGAAGATTGTGAGTTCGATTCCGGGCCGCGTCCTTCGGTTCAATAGTTAAATTTTTCGGAGACTCTTTCGGTCGTCGCTAGAGCTAGTGAGTTCGTGCTTGGTGCGACGCCTTCCGCACTGCGGAAAGAGACTGATCCATAAGGGATAAAACCCGGTGCAATGAAGTCGACCCTGTCGACTTTTTAAAAACATCTTAAACAAGTGAATCGGTACAATTATCTCGGATCAGTCATACCATCTGACGGGAGATACCTTGAAGAGATTAGAACAAGAATCGCCATGGCGAAGGTCGCCTATTGCAAGATTGAAAACGTGCTGACCAATAAAAAGATGTCATTTACAACGAGAAAAAGAACGGTGAGGTGCTACATAGAACCTGTACTTTAATATGGATGTGAAGCTTGGACAATGAGCAGACAAGCTGAAAAACATCTGATTGCTGTGGAAATGTGGATTCTGAGGAAAATTCAAAGAATACCATGGACAGACAGAAAAACCAATGAACATGTCCTACAAGAAACAAATGAAGATCGTAAACTGATTAGAGACATTAGACGTAGACAGTCAAAGTTCGTTGGGCATGTCATGAGAAGAAATGAACTCGAGAACTTGGTGACAGCTGGCAAGATTGAAGGGAAGAGACCAAAGGGAAGACCAAGAAGTAAATACATGGATGGCTTGGCCACATGGCATGTTCGAGACAGGAACAAGGAGCTGATCCACGACTCTGGTGATCGAGTGAAATGGCAAAACATGACCGCCCACGCTTATCAGCATGGAACATGATGGATGGATGAGCAGAAATACATTGGAGAACTTGGTGACAACTGGCAAGATTGAAGGGGCAAAGAACAAGGGGAAGGCAGAGAAGTAAACAGCTGAATGGCTTGACCACGTGATATAGTCGAGATAAGACCACATAACTGATCCACGACTCTGGTGATCGTGTGAGATGGCGAAACTTGTTTTTTTGCGCTCGCTTTTGAACTCAAGCGTAGTCCATATGCACTATTTCTAATAGTGATGGACTGAATTTTGCGTGTGGATTAGCTTTCCCCATTAACAGTGTATCTCGCTATCAGGCGAACACACTCTGACTTAAGACGTACTTGTAATCCATCCATCCATCATGTGCCATGCCGGTAAGCGTGGGCGCTCATATTCTGCCATCTCACTCGATCACCAGAGTCGTGGATCAGCTCCGTATTCCTGTCTCACCATGCCATGTGACCAAGCCATCCAGGTGTTTACTTCTCGGTTTTCCCTTGGTACTTGTAATTTAGGCCCCAATAACGATAGGTCAACATTTCAGTCCAAATGTCATGTGTACGGGTTGACCCCCCTTTTTTTATAAACCTCAGCATCAGTACAAAGGATGCTTAAGAACACGCACTCTTATCCATTCAGCCATGCCGACCTACATGGCAAATCATGACCGCCCTCGCATATCGGTATAGCACATGATGATGATGATAAATATTGACCTTATACAGGCCTGACAAAAATAGATCACCCAAAACAGATCAATATTATCTTGACAAAACATCACATGTTATATTGACCAGAAATAGAAAATTATGTTATAAAATTTTCACGCATGTAAAATAAAGCCAAAAATTGTATACAAACTTTGAAGATTACTTATAATTTGTATCCCTATTTTATAGCATATATTAGATTCATTAAAGTTTATTAAACAATTATGGAAAATTACGAAGACTAGAATTCTAAAACCACATAATATAATTCTTAACTTTTCGTAATGTCCCTTGAAATAACTGATTGTTGTTATGTCCCTTCACACTATTTTAATTACATGTTTACTTTTAATGTTGTTTTTAATGTAATGAGTCTGATGTGACAATTAAATCATTCTGTTACAGACAGCCGTTACTTTAACTCTTTCTGTTACACATCCGCTACTTTAACTGTTTCTGTTACACAGCTGTTCCTTTAACTCTTTCAGTTACACAGCCGTTACCTTAACTCTTACTGTTACACAGCCGTTACTTTAACTCTTTCTGTTACAGACAGCCGTTACTTTAACTCTTTCTGTTACAGACAGTCATTACTTTAACTTTTTCTGTTCCAGACAGCCGTTAAATAACCATGACAAATATGAATAGATTCACAGGAAAATTAGGAAACTGTGCAGAGAAGCAAAAGAAGCATGGCCTGAGGAAAATTGCAGGGAAATTGAAAACCAACATAACATCCAAAATACCAAACTAATGCACAAATGAATTAATGACATCTTTAATAAAAGAACACACACATCAATAGGTTGCCTAAAAACTAAATTTGGCAAAATCATATTAGAAACAGATCAGATTTTACATGCGTGGTTAGATTATGTGAATGACCTTTATGATGATACACGAGAAGAACAGAATGATATTCGGAATAATAATGAAGGACCATCAGTTTTGAAGATTGGAGTTCAGAATGATCATAACCATATGCGAAATGGCAACACTCCGGGTCCAGATAACATCATAACAGAAATGATCAATGCCTAAATAGACTATGGAATAGACCAGGTCACCGGACTGCTGAACACAATATATGATACTGGTGATATACCTCCTGGTTCTATATTTATTCTATATTTAATACAATTCCGCAGAAATCAAGAGACTTCGAATATGATCAACATCGAACAATTAGTATAATAAGCCCATTACAAAGATTTTGCTAAGAATCATCATGCAAAGAGTTAGGAAGAAAATACAACCCGAAATAGGGGAAGAACAATGTGGGTTTGTAGAAGGCAAGGGTACAGTGAATGCTGTGTATATGCTGAGAACATTACTTGAACGTTCTCTAGAAGTAAACAAAGACCTACGTCTTTGCTTTATTGACTACACAATGGCTTTCGATAAAGTACGACATGTCAACATGATGAAAATGCTTACATATCTACAAATTGATGGGGAAGACCTTAGACCTTGGAAATATTAAGATGCCATAAAGATTGATAATGAAGTAGGTCAATATCAGCCTATTAAGAGAGGTGTGCGACAGGGATGTGTAATGTCTCCAGATATTTATTTTTGTTTTCCTTATACAGTGAAAATATTTTCAGAAATATATAAAAATGAGAAAATCACCATTGGGGTACGTAACATCAATAACATTACAAATGCGGTTGATACAGTATTGATTGCAGACAATAAGCAGGATTTGCAACATTTAATAGATGCTGTTGTTGCACACAGTGAACATCTAGTGTTAGTATTAAATTGTAAGAGGACACAGATTACGGTAGTCACTTGGAAGAAAGAAATACCACAATGTAATATACAAGTAATTGGGAATATTTTTAAACAAGTGAATCGGTACAATTATCTTGGAATAGTCATAACATCTTATGGGAGATGCCTTGAAGAGATTAGTGCAAGAATCGCCATGGCAAAGGTCGCCTTTTGCAAGATGGAAAACGTGCTGACCCATAAAATGATGTCATTTGCAACGAGGAAAAGAATGTTGAGGTTCTACATAGAAGCTGTACTTTTGTATGGATGTGAAGCGTAGGTAATGAGCAGACAAGCTGAAAAACATCTGATTGCTGTGGAAATGCGCTGGTTTCTGAGGAAAATGCAAAGAATACCTTGGATAGACAGACACAATGGACAGATTTAGGATATATCACTACACTAGGGTAATTGTGATATCTGTTTTGTTTCGTGGTATTTCCCACAATTTTTATGCTCAGAGAACGGAATGTTACATTATAGTACCCGTTCATCTGATTGTGTATCATGTTTGGCCCAAACCTAATGTTTGTTTGGCACTTAATCATTTAAAGTCACCGATTTTAATCTTCTACAACACGCCTGTGCAGAATTATTCCATTCATTCAAGCAACCTAGTGCCGTCTCCTCGAAGAAATTTGACTGTAATAGATGTCGAATGCTATGTGTCCCCTGTTCCAATTATAGTCTGACTGACTGCTGGCTGTTTGTCCAGATCTTGATGTTATCTTACCACGTGTAACGTTGTGTACCTTATTCTCGCTTATCTTTAACCTTTACCTACATTATGGTTTTTGAAGTGTGGTATGGCTTATGACGTGGGCAATAACAATGTGGTATTTGTAAGTGTGGTATGGCCTTTCACGTAAGTAATTACAATGTGGTGTGTATAAGTGAGGTATGTCTTACGATTTGGGTAATTACATTATGGTTTTTGTAAGTGTAGTATGGCTTATAACGTAGGTAATTAAAATATGGTTTTTGTAAGTGTGGTATGGCTTACTCACCATGAATGGAAGAATCATAAACAATCTTAGGTATGCTGACGATATCGTGTTACTAACAGAAAGTGAGCAGGAGTTGCAAGACCTAAATGACAGCCAGATAGAGTTAAAAGAGTCAGCAAGTGTACCAGAATAGGGAATTAGAAGAAGTAATAAAATAAGCACAATAGAGAATTTTGACGGAACAAAGGAGACGTCACAAGTGCGTAGATAGTGACATTATGGCCCGCCACGACACGAATCACACGCAGGAGCTTAGATTGCCTTCAGAACAGTTAGTTTATGATGTCCAGCTTTAAGCTGATTAGGTTAGACACAAATCACGAGGATGACAGCGACAACGCAAGCTTACGCATGCGGTTCTACATCGCCAGCTCGGCGGCTTGAAGAGTCTGGTGCTCAGCATCGTATGTGTTCACGAAAGTGCAAATGCGTAGCTTCTTCTCACATCACAGATACAGGTAACGAATTAACGATAGTCACCCAACACCCTTGCCCAGTAGGAGTAGATTTGTCGGAACAATTGAGACTGTGTCAAATGTATGAAAGCACCTGAAGGTCTTATCATTATTATGTACACGCTATGTCATCACCTGTTGCCGGCCAGTTGTAAATACATGACTGATCACTCAACTGATACGCATTGGAGTCGTTGTTAAGTGTGACAGTCGTCTCGTCTTGTATAAGTGAGTGCAGATACAGAGGCAGAAGGTTCAGCTTGCAGAGAACCCAAGAACGAGCCAGATCACGGTGCGCTCTCTGAATTATAAGTCTATTTGGCGGTTGAGCATGGCCGTCTAGTTACAACCTTGAGAACAAGAGTGCCGCATTGTGACATGGGCACTGTCCGTGGAGAATTTACCTTAAATGATTCATCAAAAGTGTCGTTGTCATTGAAGTAAACGTGAAGGACATTTCAACGGATGAATTACACACTTCCAATACTCGAAGCATACGATTACTAAATACAATGTCTACATACCGATGTTTATGTGTGAGGATCATGCCGGTCTAACGGGCTAAAGACCAAGTGGCGCATCCTCGGTTATTTGTGTGTCTCATCAAACTGTCGTGAGTGACTGCAGTCTTCTTTACGTGGGAGAAGGCATTTGTACCATCTTCCAGCATTAGAAAATTGACCTCAAAGTTATGAATGTTGGTTGAGCGTCGTATATGCTTAGTTCCAGTATCGCTTTAATCGTTGTCCCAGCAGCGAAACGCTCTGTTTTCATTGGATTCTCCTCATTTATAAGAGAGTTATTGAGAATTTATATATCGTGTATTTTGAAAAGCAGCAGTCGCTTTGTATCAGGACAGATATAGCTAACAATGAAGCTACATTTGTTGGACACTATGAATCGTTGCTGATTTATCGGAGGATTTGCAGATTCAGTATGGTGCGAATCGTTAATATGTCACTTCTGCTTGATATTATTGTTATGTGAACCAGTGGCATTTCGACAAGGTGACATCCGATCCATTGAAAGCTAATTTCTCAGTGCTGTTCAAGTTATTGTTATCGAGGAAAGGATTGCGAGATTTTCAACGCCTCGGTGATTAAATCAACGCAGAGGATTGTTGGTCGACGACAGTTGTGTACATAATTTTTGTTGGTCAACGCTGGATTTCTCAGGAACGCTGGATATAATTTTTATTGGTCAACGCTGGAATCCTCAGGAAGTCAGAAGGGTGAGGCCGAAGAATCGTCTCTGACATTTGTCGAGTTTGAGGACGATTTTGTTGATTTACAATTCATATCAGATACGAACGGGACTATCTGACATTTCAGTCTAATACGCTGATGAGAGAAATCGCCGTGTTTATGAGCTAAGTAAACGTTTGTGGTCTTTCAGTTAGTTAAGTGACAGTCATTAATATTGTGATATTACACACATTTTATTCTTTTCTTATTTACTCATGTCTTCCATTACGTCGTAAGCGCGGTACATAATTTGGTGCGATATTGCGCTATACTTTCTTAATTTTGCGTGCGCATTATTTTGTGTGTTATTATCAGGATAATGTTTTCTATTCTTAATTTTACGTAGTTAAAGAACGTTAACTCTGCTTATATTCTCTTTGCTGAGTTACTTTTCTTAATTATTATAACAATATTATCATTTTATTTATTGCTTTGGAATTATTACAACTAGTCTTTACTATTTTTTTAAATTGTGGTTTCATTATTTAATTTATTATGTATAGGCTTTATTACTTGTGCGCTGAAGTCTTTCTGCTTTGCTAAATTCTTTGGTGGTTAGTGTTTCCAGGGTTTATATAAGTCATAATATTTTGGTGTGCGAAATTCTATCTATTTATTTATTTAAAAATCGTTAACTTTGTATATTTTGTCGTTATAAATTGCATACTTTATTTTCTATAAGTAGTTCTGCAAACTCTGAGCTATTTATTTTCTAGTAGATAATTTCTTGCGTGCAAGCAAACTAATTTTTGTTGTGTTCTTTGACTTTGTCGGCGTGAACTTTCATTTTGTGAGTTACAGGACTTTCGTGCGAAATTTCTTTTTACATTTCTGATCTACAATTATTAGAGAATAATACTGGTTCATTGTTGTGTCTAATATTATATTTATAAGCCTGTATACTTTTGGGTACTGTACTTCTTTCTGCAGTTCCTACAGGTGACTATTATTGAATATTAGTGGAACATAACAATATGTCGTCTTTACAGGACTTTATTGCGATTGGGAAAGATGCAGGATTGACAGGACCAGATCTTATAGCGTGGACAGAGAAACAATTTGCAATTTTTCAGGCCCATGAGAGAAATGAAAGGGCAGCAGAGAGACAGCTGGAGAAAGATCGACTAGAGGAACAAGAGAAACAAAGATTATTTGAGAAGGACAAGATGGCTGCAGAGAATGACAGAATTGCAGCTCAATTGGTCGCGGATAAAGAAAGGATGGCATTACAAATTGCAGCTGATAAAGAAAAACTGGATAGAGAGGCACAGTTAGGAGAAAAAGAGATGGCTTTTAATCTGGAGAAGTTGAATACAGAAAAACTTCTGAAGGAAAAAGAGTTAGAAAGTAACTTTAAAATGAAACAATATGAGAAGGACAGGGATGAACAGATTGCTAGGAATAAGATAGAGGCACATTCCACAGATGCTATAAAGAAATACAATGGAATAGTAAAGACATATTCAAATTCTGATTCCATCTCTGCTTATTTGACTAATTTTGAGCTCATCTTGAAACACTATGGAGTTGTAGAGTTCGAATGGGCCGTGTTGTTACACAGACACCTGAGTGGGGAGCCTTTACAGGTGGTAGAACTAATTCCAGAGGAGTTACGTAGTGACTACTCATACATTCGGAAGAGATTATTATCTCACTTTTGTTCGGATGAATTTGGCTTACGTTCATCATTTAAAAATCTTGTTCCTAAATCAGGGCAGACGTTCCTTGACTTTTCTTCTCTAACACAGTTGACATTTGACAAAAGGGCTCGCTCAGCTAATGTTACTGATGATTATAAGAAATTACGTGACTTAATTGTTAGGGACAAACTTATTTCGGCAGTTCCATCTTCTATGGCTACGTTTCTTATTGAGCAGAAATGTTCAAGTATTCAGGAGATGGATGAAAGAGGAGAATCTTTCTTCAACGCCCATAAACACATATTTAATAATAATTCGTCCCCATTAATAGAGACGAATGCTTGCGATAGATTTCCTCATAAATCAAGGATGAGGGGATATAAAGCACAGCAACACTCTAGCGGACAAGATCAAAGACAAGAAAAACAACAGCAACTAAAATATCAGCCTTACTCTAGACAAGAAAAAAAAGGGAGTATGGAAAAAATGTAAATTCTGTGGCTTTGGCCACGGCTCCCTGCAGATGTGCGATAAAATCCCACAGTTTGATGTGTACATCAAGAAATTGGCAGTTAAAAACAGGGACACTTACCAAAGACAGACACAATGCTTCAAATGTTAATCTTTTGGGCACACTTTTGCTGTCTGTCCGTTAAGACGTTTGTATAAAGATGCAAACATAGGTATGTTGACATCTAGCAGTGACAGTGACTCAGACGATACTAATCATGCAAAAACGGTGGATGTGGAGTGCTCTCCCATTGACCCGACATGCAATACCTGCCAGGTCTTTCATAAAGATGGTAATTTGACGTGTGGTCACCAGGTCCTGGTACAGGAGACAAATGCAGTCCATATTACCAATGGATCATTGGTTGTACAGCAGGCCATTGTAAATGGACAGAACTGCAGTTTGGTCCGTGATTCCGGTTCTAATATAGTCGGGATACATAGACGATTAATTAACGAAACGAACTGCACTGGGGAACATGTGACCTGTAGAACATTTGGGGGAAGAAGAGACATGTTTCCAATTGCCTGGGCTAATATAAAATGCCCATATTTTTGTGGAAAATAAAGGTGGCTGTGCTGTCTGTGTGCTGCCTGACCCATTTGTGGATGTCTTTATCGGAAACATCCCTGAATTACGTGATGTTTCACTTGAGGACATAGCAGAATGGGAAGGGAAGCATGTGGTAGCAAACACTATTGATAGTACACAAATGCAAGAAGAAAATCAATTTCCTCATGATACTCTGGTCTTGAACACACACGTATCACATCCAGTGGTAAGAAAACCCACAGATATTAGTACAGTTCAGGCCGCAGCTATATCGCGGCAGCACAGCATCACGCGGGTGGATGGACAACCACAAGCATGTATTGTCTCGGTAACGGTTCCTTCTTGCGAACCGAAGGATGTGTTTAGTAAAACAAATAATTCATGTGGTTTGGTAGTTAAGTTCTTCTGGTTGGTTTTCATGATACGTAATATATTATATGTCATACTAAACAATGTGATAAAACATATCGCTGTAAATATGGTAAATTGTATGAGGATGGTACAACATGGTTTGCTCCAGAGATTGAACCATATTAAACATATCTATGATGGTACTGTACAGCTTGTTCAAACAGTCTACCTGACAACACAACATAGCGAATCTGAAAGTCTTTGGCAGGAAGTGTTCAATTCTCGGATCATTCTTATATTAAATAGCTGTGTTAGGATAAATAGTACCTGTCTGTTTTCCATTGTGTACATTCTTCCACAGGAGTCCAATGAATTACTATATCTTGTCTTGTACTCTAGGAGAAAGGTATATGAATCGCACAAGCGGTATGAAATTACTCTATCATGGGTGAATTCTGTTCAGAAATTGGCTAAATATTTTTTAGGAAGAAAATTCTTGGTCATCTCAGAATGAATTTTGCTGGCCTTGAGTAAAACATGGAACGATGTTGTGTCGTACTGTCATCATGAATATTTTTATAAGATGTTATATCGTCTACTGTGTTCATTGTCTTGTTCATATTCATTATCATAAAAAATTTTTTTTACTCTTTCGTATATGGGTATAAATAAATATTTTGATCTATGCCCAAATAGACTAGTTAATAGCGGGCATGGCTAAATTTACATAGTTTTCTAAATCATGTCTTCCAATACTAAATAAATAATATCAGATACCAGATAGCAATGGCAGAAGATTCAATACACATCACCACATTCGCAACACCACTAGGAGTATATAAATTCCGTTATCTTCCTATTGGTCTTCAGAATTCTCATTCATCATTTATCCGTGTGAGGTGTTTACTACTCAGAGATATTACTGACATCGCGTCTTACATTGGTGTCCATACTACGGAGATAGTACATCATGCAAATATTCTAAGACAAGTCTTTTCTCGCATTCGAATGTTTGGTCTTACGGTGAAGCCGAGCAAAACTGAAATTGCATTTCAGGAAATACAATTTTGGGACGTAGAATTTCAAAAGGTTTCGGTACACTGATCCGAACATTGTTACTAAAATTCTTAATATTAGTTCACCCAAAACTAAAAAAGAGGTTAGAACAGGGGTGGGCATACTACAGCCCGCGGGCCGCATGCGGCCCGCCACCCGATTTTATGCGGCCCGCGAGGGCATTTAGGAATAAAATATTTTACTTCGTTTTGAAGTTATTTTGTTGAATTTTAAAGAATTTCATGTACCGTTATGATTATTTCAACATTTTTTATAAAATTTCTTTCTAATTATCAATTTTTGTAAACAGTCCTTGGCCTTCGTAATGTAATGCTTCTTTTTCTTCTTCTTCTTCTTCTTCTTCTTCTTCTTCTTCTTCTTCTTCTTCTTCTTCTTCTTCTTCTTCTTCTTCTTCTTCTTCTTCTTCTTCTTCTTCCTCTTCCTCTTCCTCTTCCTCTTCCTCTTCTTCTTCTTCTTCTTCTTCTTCTTCTTCTTCTTCTTCTTCTTCTTCTTCTTCTTCTTCTTCTTCTTCTTCTTCTTCTTCTTCTTCTTCTTCTTCTTCTTCTTCTTCTTCTTCTTCTTCTTCTTCTTCTTCTTCTTCTTCTTCTTCTTCTTTCGTTTGCCTTAAATACTATAACTGCAATGTTGCCTCTTGTGTGAATTTAACTGTCCTTTTTAGGTCACTCAGCAGTCCATAGAGTTTATCTTCAACTGTCGTCTCTCTTGGCCAGAAGGTTAGCCTAGACATGTTGTAATTTGGGCAGTCTTTGAGTATGTGCTCTGCTGTCTGCGACGATAATCCATACGTGCACATGGCTGATTCACCAATCTTGAATCTTGTATACATGTGGTTGTGCAATCTATTGTGTCTTGTTCTGAGGAGCAGAATAATGACTTGTTCTGGTCTGTCCATAACGTGGTAGTCGTCTTGAGCAGGTTTTTGTGGCTTTCTGACTGATTTGATCATTCTTTTCTTTTGGTGGCAACGGGCACTTCAGGCTGTTCTTCTTTTGCTCCTTCCTTAGCCAATCGATCAGTTCTGTCGTTTCCGGGTACTCAACAGTGGGATGGTAACCATTGCATGGTGACCTTATGCTGGCTGCTAAGTTCAGAAAGTAGTGTCCTTAATACTGGCAATTTCCAAGACATCATTTTGTTTTCGTTGAGGTGAGTTTCTTGCATTCCAGTGCATTAGTTTTAGTCTTTGTTTGGTATGTCCAGACGCTCTATTCTCAGGTCCCCTGGCTCCACAGGACATCTGAGAAGGACCTCCAGTAGTTGTGGTTGGACACTTTCGAAGCATATGGCCTGGAATTGCACCTGCCAGGGGGTCCAAAGTAGGGCGAGCACCGTAACATTTAGCCGTAGTCGACATATTTCATTGCGCGTGATTGGTGGCATCCTGATTATTGTGGTGCGCCTCCTCGCTGGTTGCCTCTTTATTCAGCACCTTTCCTTTGCTGGAGCAGACTGTGGTCTTACTCGAGTTTAGGTGTGTAGGCACGCACACACATGTCTGCGCATGCACGTACGAGCATACAGATCTAAAGCGTTCTGTATATTTCTCGGCGCCAGTGACTCGCCGCTGCCTCTTCTCCTGTTAGTTAAAACAGTTCCGCCACGAGAAGGCCAGAAGTTGGACTTCTGCTGCAAAGGTGATGAATGCACGAGCCATTAGGGTTTTTATGCAGGGTTGGGCGCTCACCCCATCACGGCCCCTGGCTACATAGTAAAGGTTGACAACATTTGGAACCATGTTATGGTAAAATGCGAATTTATTGATTTTTATATAGAGAAATATTTATCGACATGAAAAATTTAATAAGGATGATTTTATAAAAAAAAAACAGATATTTCTCCGGTGAATAAAATGATTTATTTTGCAAGAAAATATTAAACTTAAAAGTCTTTTGCTGTTTTAAATTACTTCCACATTTACAATGTTCAAATTAATTTATTTGTTGTAGTAGTCTTGATATATTTCTGAAATTTATTCTGAGTTTACTACTTGTTTTCCGAATATTTTATTTTCACACACAGTCGGAAGTAGGTTTTGTTTCATTTCCGTTTTAAAGTTTTGTACAGTTCTAACTGTTCGAATTTTATTTAAAAAATGAGTGTCAATAACAAATGTAAGATTGAAGATGAATGCCGTGTTTTTAATTATGAATGGACAACTAAGTACTGTTTTATAAAAGTTGGTAGCAAATCAGTTTGCTTGCTGTGTCGTGAGTCAGTGGCTGTCTTCAAGGAGTACAATTTAAAAAGACATTATCAAACAAAATATTCCGATTTCGGATACAATTTAACAACCGAAGGGAGAGAAAGGAAATGCCTTGAGTTGGTGAAAACGTTTGGAGAAACAACAAACTGTTTTCACTAAACAATCTTGAATTCATGATGCAGCAAATGAAGCTAGTCTTGTGCTGTCACACAGAATTGTAAAAATTTTCTGATGGATAGTTCATCAAGGAATGTTTGCTAGATGCAGCAAACATTATGTGTCCAGAACAAAGACACTAAAAAAAAAAAAAAAAAAAAAAAAGATCTGACAACAATACTTTATCCAGGAGAACTGTGGTCAGACGTGTTGATAATATAAGTGACAATTTTATGCACACACTTCAAGATGCAATTAAAAAATTTTTGTGGTAGTCTCTTTCATTGGATGAGAGTACCGATGTACATGATACTGCCCAATTATTGATATTTGCTACCAACTTATATATATATATATATATATATATATATATATATATATATATATATATATATATATATATATATATATATATATATATATATATATATATATATATATATATATATATATTTGTGGAATAAACACTTCTTTCAAACTCACTGAAGAATTATTGAGTGTTGAGTCACTCAAAGACACAACCACAGGCCATGATATATTCAATGCTTTTACTAACTGTATTGAAAGAACTGGGTTAGTTCGGAACAAGATGGCAAGTGTTACAACTGACGGAGCTCGTGCTTTGACTGGAAAAAATGTAGGTCTGGTAAAGTTGATAAGTGATAAGATTAAAGCAGAATATCCAGACCATACATTATTACCAATTCACTGTGTCAAGAAAGTCTGTGAAAAACTGTTTTGAATATCAAGCATGTTATTGATCCAGTTGCCAGTGTCATCAACCTCATCAGATTCAAGAGGACTTAATCACATACAGTTCAAGGCATTACTTGACGATTTGGAAACAATCCGATGTCCTGTACCACATCAGTGTTCGATGGCTGAGTCTCGGCAAGGTGTTGAGGCGAGTGTGGGAACTCAGAGAAGATGTAGTGATGTTCCTAGAGATGAAGGGCATTGAATGTGACTTTAATACTAATATTGTCAATAAAGAGTGGAAGTTAGACTTTATGTTTGCCATTAAAATAATGGAAAAGTTAAATGAACTGAATTGACAAACTTCAGGGCAATGGTGCGTTCGCACATGAATTGTATGTACATGTAAAATCATTTCAGGCAAAACTCTCACTGTACTCCAGACAAGCAAGTGAAAATGATTTTGTCACTTCCCTTTGCTGAAACAAGAAACCATTTCTGGTGAAATGACTGAAAAGTATAAAGACCAATTAGATGCACTGATTGAAGAATTTTGATGGAGATTCCAAGATTTCAAGAACGTAGAGCCACAGTTCAATATTCTCAGTTCCCCTTTCAGTGCAGAAGCTGATACAGCCACAGAGGATATACAGTTGGAGCTGCTTGACTTAGAAGCAGATCATGACCTGAAAGAGAAATTCAAGTCAGATGGTTTGCTGGATTTCTATGGATCAAAATACATTTGCGAACAAGCATTCTCTTCCTTGAAGATCAACAAATCTAAGAATAGGTCTTTATTGTCGGACTGCAACTTGCATGCTGTCATGCGAATTTCAACAAGAATACTTGCTCCAGATTTCAAGAATATAGTCAAAAAGTGCAAGCAGCTACATACATCTCATTAGAAATCAACAACTGTAGTGACAGTGTAGTCGGTTTGTGTCTAAATTAAAGCCATTGATAGATAATAAAGAATATTTGTTATAATAACATGTTGTAAAATCTTGTTAACAAATTAATAAAAGTTTTTTGCCATATTGTCAAATATAATGTATAAGTATATAAGTAAAATAACATTGCAATCATTATTTATTTATACTGCTTAATAACTTATAAATAATTAATAATTTCTTATTGTGAGAGGTTGGTGTAAGAAAAATGGACATTTTATACAATATATATATATATATATACGTACATGAGGCCCCCCAATAGCTTTACATTTGTCAATTCGGCCCTATGCACAAAACGTTTGCCCACCCCTGCCCTAGTCCATACTTGCCCAGTATGCATCCGTCCTGTTAATTTCCAACTTTGGCATTCAAGTCACCCATTATGATAGTTACTTCAGAATTCTTGCATTTCTTGAAGGCTTTCTCTAAATCACCATAAAATTCATCAATGCTGTCATCACTACTGTCTGCTGTTGATGCATAAACTTGTATGACGTTGACATCAAAAGGTCTTCCACTCAACTTCACCAGTAACACTCTGTCTGATACAGTCCAATATCCTTTGATCGATTTTGCTCTCTCTGTATCCATTATAATTGCTACTCCTCGCTGTTGTTTCTCTCCACCAGAATAAATTATTCTATATTCCTCAGATGGCATAATGCCCATTCCTGTCCATCTGGTCTCACATATACCTAACAGGTTAATATTTAATCTTCTCATTTCATTCTTAATGTTATCAAATTTCCCATCCCCACTCATAGTTCTTACATTCCAAGTTCCTACTTTCAATGTTGATATTCTTTTGCACTCAGTCTCCTGATGACGGTCTGGAGTCACCTAGTGCACATGACTACCACTGCCTGGCGAGGCTGCTCCTATGGAGGACCCATATACGCCGTTTCTCTGATTATCGATACGACTGCAGTACATAAATTCTTGGTATCTGGAAAGAAGGTAGTTTGCCATTGCTTTCCTTCCTAGCAGTGACCATACTGGTCGATGACCGTAGCCAATGTCTCCCAAAAAGAGATCCTCTGCCTACCGTCGTGAAACTGGAGACCATAACCTACAACTATCTGTCGGCTGCTCCTCAACTTCATCCACCACCTGCATCCATGGCTTCACGTAACCCTGATCGGGGGGCTAAACGGGTACTCCACCTTGCCCAAGGGTGTCCTGTAGGCTAGTGGAGGGAAGGAGGCACCCATCAAGGCATTACTATCATGCTATTATATTTTAAATATTCTCTAAGCAAACGTAATTGCACCAGCATTTGGGAGAGAGAGAGAGAGAGAGAGAGAGAGAGAGAGAGAGAGAGAGTGAGAGAGAGAGAGAGAGTGAGAGAGAGAGAGAGAGAGAGAGAGAGAGAGAGAGAGAGAGAGAGAACTCATTCATTCATTCATTCATTCAGTAGCATGTCCTTTGCAGAACCTCGCTCCCATAACAACTTTCCGGAAAACTTCTCGATCAGAAGCAAGATGTCCCACGTCTGATACACCCATCTGGAGATCATCCGCCACATCCTGCACCCATCTTCTCTTTGGCCTTCCTCTTCCTCTCTTCCCAGGCATATACCCTTCCATTATTGTTCTCTCCAAACTGTCGTGACGTTTCAAGTGACCAAAATACTTCAATTTTCTTTGTTTTATCGTCTTTAATAGCCATCCCTCCTCAATATTCAACTCTTGAAGTATGGATGCATTTGTTCTTTTCTTTACCCAAGATATTCTCAGAACCCGTCTATAACATTTATATCCAAAGGCATGTATGCGCTGTTCAGCTTGTTTAGTAAGTGTCCATGTCTCACAGGCGTATGTTGCAATGGGAAAGATGCATGCTCTTAAAAATCTAATTTTTGTAATTCTGTCTGTCCCACTCCATAATTTATTCATCTGTTTTAGTCTTTGAAGAGCAGAGAGAGATAACTACTTGTTCAAATTGAATGAAATTTACAAACATAAATGACATTTCTTCTAAATATATTTATCAACATAAACCCCATAGACTTCCAAAGTCTTTCACCGTTAATGTAAGTAAATTGTCTCTAAATTGCGGGTGGCCTTAAGAGGCCAGTAAAAAAATGTTGTTTCCCCACATATGGGAAATGTTCTTATTGTGAATGTTGACGATATCATTAAAAGTACAGTTTTAGGAATTAAACATAAACATAAAATTGAAAAAGTTGGTAATAAAATGTAAGTAAATAAAGATTAAACAAATGTTTTATAAAGACTTTATTAGCTATTTTCTCACGATTGCAAATATATGACTGCGATATTAATTGTTTTATTGCTCAATGAAAAGTAAAAGATTTTATTGTTAGTTGTTGGTATTATACTTAGGTATACTATTTTCATTTTCAAATTCTAGTAATTTCTCTTGTATCAAAATTAGATGTTTATGTCCCCCTACCATGCTCAGACTGCTAATGCAACCATAGATTAATCTTAGGCAATTTACATATAAGGTAGACCAAGAAGACGGTTGAGAGATAATATATATACAGACCTACAAGCACTTGGAATTAGCGACTGGCAAGAGAAGGTCAACCAGAGAGAGAATGGAGACGGATTGTATCTGCAGCAAAGAACCTCAATGGCTCGGAACGCTGAAGAAGAAGAAGAAGAATTTACATATAAACTTAAAGGACGTCAAATATACAAATAGAAACGCAAAATTTGATCTACAGGCACTGAGGAGTGAGGAGATAAAAGATAAATTCAACGTAGAGGTAAAGAACAGATTCGATGCATTGTCCAATATGGAAATATTATTATTATTTCAAGACGTCAGTGACCAATTGCAAATATAAAAGAAATCAGTCAAGAAGCTGCACTAACAACAATGATAATCCCAAAAATAAAGATAATAGGGCGCAAGAAATGGATGATGGAAGACATCTTAAAACTCATGGAAATAAGAAGAAATAACAAAAATAACAAGGAAATATACGAAGAGATTCACATGAAAATTATAAGCTATGCAAAGAGACAAAAGAAACATGACTTGAGGAAAATTGCAAGGAAATTGAAAACCAACACAACACCCAGAATACCAAATTAATGCACTCAAGAATTAATGACATCACTAACAAAAGAACACACACATCAACAGGTTGCCTAAAAACCAAAGATGGCAATATCATAATAGAAAAAGATCAGATTTTACATGCGTGGTCAAATAATGTGAAAGACCTTTATGGTGATACAAGAGAAGAACAATATGATCATCAGAATAATAATGAAGGACCATCAATTTTGTTTGTCAGGGTGTTTTTCTTATAGATATCTAGCGATTCTGCAGAGCCGGTCTCCCTGGCGAAGGTGTTAACGATTTTATCCGTAATCCCGTACATCCACGTGTGGGGAAACAGCTGCGCGAGATTCGGTAGGGAATCGGGTTGCGTTGGTTACTTACAGGGGTATCTGAGATTGTCGCTCAGTAAGCAATGCAAAATACTCTGCGTAAACTTGCAAAGACATCAACAACAGCGGTAAAATGCTGTTGTTGACAGCGATGTAAATAGGATATGCGAAAAAAAAATTCCGCTGAATGCTTGAACATAAGTTTAGTGATCAATCAAGGCATTACTATCATGTTATTATGATATTTGAAATATTCTCTAAGCAAATGTAATTGCACCAGCATTTAGCAGAGAGAGAGAGAGAGAGAGAGAGAGAGAGAGAGAGAGAGAGAGAGAGAGAGAGAGAGAGAGAGAGAGAGAGAGAGAAAGAATGGAAGGGGGCGGAACTATTTGTAATATTTGTCAACATAAGCCCTATAAGCTTGCACGGCCTTTCGCCAGTGCGAAAATAAGTGCACGCAGGCCCTGATTGTGCCAGACCAGGTTTTGTCCTACTCACTTCGCCTGCTAATCGTCATCTCTCTTATTCCTATCACTTAGGCCAGGGGGTGGGCAAACTACGGCCCGCGGGCCGCATGCGGCCCGCCACCTGGTTTTATGCGGACCGCGAGGGCATTTAGGAATAAAAATTTTTTACTTCGTTTGTAAGTTATTTTGTTGAATTTTAAAGAATTTCATGTACCGTTACGATTGTTTCAACATTTTTATAAGATTTCTTCCTAATCATCAACTTTTGCAAACAGTCCTTGGCCTTCGTAATGTAATGCTTCTTCTTCTTCGTCTTCTTCTATCGTTCGACTTAAATACTATAACTGCAATGTTGCCTCTTGTGTGAATTTAACTGTCCTTTTTAGTTCACTCAGCAGTCCATAGAGTTTATCTTCAACTGCCGTCTCTCTTGGCCAGAAGGTTAGCCTAGACATGTTGTAATTTGGGCAGTCTTTGAGTATGTGCTCTGCTGTCTGCGACGATAATCCACACGTGCACATGGCTGATTCACCAATCTTGAATCTTGTATACATGTGGTTGCGCAATCTATTGTGTCTTGTTCTGAGGAGCAGAATAATGACTTGTTCTGGTCTGTCCATAACGTGGTAGTCGTCTTGAGCAGGTTTTGGTGGCTTTCTGACTGAGTTGATCATTTTTTTTCTTTTGGTGGTAACGTGCACATCAGGCTGTTCTTCTTTTGCTCCTTCCTTAGCCAATCGATCAGTTCTGTCGTTTCCGGGTACTCAACAGTGGGATGGTAACCACTGCATGGTGACCTTATGCTGGCTGCTAAGTTCAGAAAGTAGTGTCCTTAATACTGGCAATTTCCAAGACATCGTTTCGTTTTCGTTGAGGTGAGTTTCTTGCATTCCAGTGCATTAGTTTTAGTCTTTGTTTGGTATGTCCAGACGCTCTATTCTCAGGTCCCCTGGCTCCACAGGACATCTGAGAAGGACCTCCAGTAGTTGTGGTTGGACTCTTTCGAGGCATATGGCCTGGCATTGCACCTGCCAGGGGGTCCAAAGTAGGGCGAGCACCGTAACATTTAGCCGTAGTCGACATATTTCATTGCGCGTGACTGGTGGCATCCTGATTATTGTGATGCGCCTCCTCGCTGGTTGCCTCTTTATTCAGCACCTTTCCTTTGCTGGAGCAAACTGTGGTCTTACTCGAGTTTAGGTGTGTAGGCACGCACGCACACACATGTCTGCGCATGCACGTACGAGCATACAGATCTAAAGCGTTCTGTATATTTATCGGCGCCAGTGACTCGCCGCCTCCCCTTCTCCTATTAGTTAAAACAGTTCCGCCACGAGAAGGCCAGAAGTTGGACTTCTGCTGCAAAGGAGATGAATGCACGAGCCATTAGGGTATTTAGGCAGGGTTGGGCGCTCACCCCAACCCGGCCCCTGGCTACATAGAGCAACATTTGGAACCATGTTATGGTAAAATGCGAATTCATCGATTTTTATATAGAGAAATATTTATCGACATGAAAAATTTAATAAGGATGATTTTATAAAAAAAACATATATTTCTCCTGTGAATAAAATGATTTATTTTACAAGAAAATATTAAATTTAAAAGTCTTTTGCTGTTTTAAATTACTTCCACATTTACAATGTTCAAATTAATTTATTTGTTGTAGTAGTCTTGATATAATTCTGAAATTTCTTGTTTTCCGAATATTTTATTTTCACACACAGTCTGAAGTAGGTTTTGTTTCATTTCCGTTTTAAAGTTTTGTACAGTTCTAACTGTTCGAATTTTATTTAAAAAATGAGTGTCAATAACAAATGTAAGATTGAAGATGAATGCCGTGTTTTTAATTATGAATGGACAATTAAGTACTGTTTTATAAAAGTTGGTAGCAAATCAGTTTGCTTGCTGTGTCGTGAGTCGGTGGCTGTCTTCAAGGAGTACAATTTAAAAAGACATTATCAAACAAAATATTCCGATTTCAGATACAATTTAACAACCGAAGGGAGAGAAAGGAAATGCCTTGAGTTGGTGAAAAATTTGGAGAAACAACAAGCTGTTTTCACTAAACAGTCTTGAATTCAAAATGCTGCAAATGAAGCTAGACTTGTGCTGTCACACAGAATTGTAAAACAGAACAAGCCATTTTCTGATGGCGAGTTCATCAAGGAATGTTTGCTAGATGCAGCAAACATTATGTGTCCAGAACACACCAAAAAAAAAAACAAAAAAAAACATCAGGTCTGATAACAATATTTTATCCAGGAGAACTGTGGTCAGACGTGTTGATAAGATAAGTGACAATGTTATGCATAAACTTCAAGATGCAAGTAAATAATTTGTGTGGTAGTCTCTTTCATTGGATGAGAGTACCGATGTACATGATAATGCCCAATCATGGCCTGTGGTTGTGTCTTTGAGTGACTCAACACTCAATAACTCTTCAGTGAGTTTGAAAGAAGTGTTTATTCCACGTATATATATATATATATATATATATATATATATATATATATATATATATATATATATATATATATATATACGTGGAATAAACACTTCTTTCAAACTCACTGAAGAGTTATTGAGTGTTGAGTCGCTCAAAGACACAACCACAGGCCATGATATATTCAATGCTTTTACTAACTGTATTGAAAGAACTGGGTTAGTTCAGAACAAGATGGCAAGTGTTACAACTGACGGAGCTCGTGCTTTGACTGGAAAAAATGTAGGTCTGGTAAAGTTGATAAGTAATAAGATTAACGCAGAATATCCAGACCATACATTATTACCAATTCACTGTGTCAAGAAAGTCTGTTAAAAACTGTTTTGAATATCAAGCATGTTATTGATCCAGTTGTCAGTGTCATCAACCTCATAAGATCAAGAGGACTTAATCACAGACAGTTCAAGTCATAACTTGACGATTTGGAAAGTGAAAAATCCGATGTCCTGTACCACACCAGTGTTCGATGGCTGAGTCTCGGCAAGGTGTTGAGGCGAGTGTGGGAACTCAGAGAAGAAATAGTGATGTTCCTAGAGATGAAGGGCGTTGAATGTGACTTTAATACTAATATTGTCAATAAAGAGTGGAAGTTAGACTTTATGTTTGCAATTAAAATTATGAAAAATTTAAATGAACTGAATTGACAAACTTCAGGGCAATGGTGTGTTCGCACATGAATTGTATGTACATGTAAAATCATTTCAGGCACAACTCTCACTGTACTCCAGACAAGCAAGTGAAAAAGGTTTTGTCACTTCCCTTTGCTGAAACAAGAAACCATTTCTGGTGAAATGACTAAAAAGTACAAAGCCCAATTATATGCACTGATTGAAGAATTTTGATGGAGATTCCAAGATTTCAAGAACGTAGAGCCATAGTTCAATATTCTCAGTTCCCCTTTCAGTGCAGAAGCTGATACAGCCACAGAGGATATACAGTTGGAGCTGCTTGGCTTAGAAGCAGATCATGACCTGAAAGAGAAATTCAAGTCAGATGGTTTGCTGGATTTCTATGGATCTTTATGACAAGAATCATTTCCCATCTTGAAAAACTTTGCAGCTAAACTGTTATCATTTTTTGGATCAAAATACATTTGCGAACAAGCATTCTCTTCCTTGAAGATCAACAAATCTAAGAATAGGTCTTTATTGTCAGACTGCAACTTGCATGCTGTCATGCGAATTTCAACAAGTAAACATTCTCCATATTTCAAGAATATTGTCAAAAAGTGCAAGCAGTTACATACATCTCATTAGAAATAAACAACTGTAGTGACAGTGTAGTCGGTTTGTGTCTAAATTAAAGCCATTGATAGATAATAAAGAATATTTGTTATAATAACATGTTGTAAAATCTTGTTAACAAATTATAAAAGTTTTTGTCCATTTTATCAAATATAATGGATAAGCATTTGACCTCGTGAGCAGAAGCGGCCTTTTTAAGGTTCTTGAAAAGGTTGGATGTCCACCCACCCTTCTTAGTCTCGTGAAATCATTCCACGAAAACATGCAGGGGACCATTTTATTTGACGGCTCAACATCCCAGTCATTCAGCATCAGCAGCGGAGTAAAGCAGGGATGCGTGCTTGCTCCTACACTCTTTGGTATCTTCTTCGCTGTTCTCTTAAGGCAGGCATTTGGGACTGCCACTGAAGGCATATACCTCCAGACAAGATCTGATGGCAAACTTTTTAACCCATCAAGACTCAAGGCAAAGACCAAGATAAGATCAAGATGCGTAAGAGAACTACTTTTTGCAGATGATGCAGCAATGTCTACTCATACAGCAGAAGATCTCCAAAGGCTCATAGATCGTTTTGCTGCCGCCTGCAAAGACTTTGGTCTCACCATTAGCCTAAATAAAACACAGGTGATGGAACAAGATGCTGGTGCGCCTCCGTCAATCAAAATTTCTATTTACGAATTGAAGGTCGTCCACGATTTTGTGTATTTGGAGTCGACAATATCAGATAATCTTTCATTAGAGACAGAAATCGACAGACGCATTGGAAAGGCAGCCACAACATTTTCCAGGCTAGCTAAAAGAGTTTGGGAGAATAATAGACTAACAGAGCGTACAAAAGCTCAAGTATATAAAGCTTATGTTGTTAGCACACTACTCTATGGGTCTGAATCCTGGACCCTGTACTCAAAACAGGAAAGGAAGTTGAATTCCTTCCACATGAGATGTCTGAGACGTATCCTGGGCATAACATGGAAAGACCACATAACAAACAAACAGGTGCTTGAAAGAGCAGATATTACCACAATGCACACCCTCCTCAAGCAGAGACGCCTCCGGTGGCTGGGCCACGTATCTCGAATGGAGGATGAACGTATTCCCAAAGATCTCCTTTACGGAGAACTAGCCACAGGAAAGAGGCCAACCGGAAGACCCCAAATGCGATATAGAGATGTGTGTAAACAAGATATGAAAACCACTGGAATAGATCCAGACACGTGGGAGAGAGTTGCACCAGACAAATGCTCCTAGAGAAGAGATGTACGAAACGGACTGGTGCTCTTTGAGCGCAATCTGATCCAACAAACTGAGGATAGGCGGCACAGGCTCAAAGCGCAGTCACTTACTGCGGGACTTGCCTCGTCTTACAGATGCGGAAACTGTGACATGGATTGTCACTCTCGCATTGGACTATACAGTCGCCAGCGGTGCTGCCAGGCACCTCCCAAGCGGCACAACTCTATAGTCCTTCAGGACTGAAAGAGGCCTATTATATATATATATACATACATGCGGCCCGCCAATAGCTTTACATTTGTCAATGCGGCCCTACACAAAAAACGTTTGCCCACCCCTGGGTTAGAACATTGCTTGGTCTTTAGTGGTGCAGGATTTTGATTTCTCTATTGCTCATATTTCAGGAAGTGAAAATAATTTAGCAGATTTACTAAGTCGATTATAAACATGAATAAATTTTTTTTTTCTTTTTGTTTGTATTTTTTTGGTGTTATATTATGTAAATATGATAATATGAGAATGTAGAAATATAATATTACTATATTATGACTGTAGCTTACTTTTGAAACACCACATGTATGGAAACAGTTGTTTAAATATAAATAAGTCACTTGTTATTAATGTTGCAGATAGCAGGATAAACAAGTATACCAGTGATTAGATGGTCTTGTATACGAAGAAATGGACAAAGACGAGTGCGGATGCTGCGGTGTGACACGCGGATGTATTCTTTAGTTAATTTGTGTAATATTGTTGAAATAAAAACAATATGTGAATTTTTTTGAATTAAGTAGGAAAAATACATAATGGTTTATAGTTAAATCACTAACAGTATTAGTTTAGAAGTGAATTGATTTTAATTTTATCGTTATAGTTTTATCAATTATTATAATTGTTGATATTTATTATTTCGCAGTTAATGATAAGTGCATACTTATTTGTTTTGTGCTGTGTTTATGTTGTCATCAATAAATAGAAATTAGATGTGTTATGTCATGATGGGTGAATGTAGAGATGGATGAATGAAAAAGAGTATATACAAATACACATACTTAAAATCAGACATAGTTAGAAAGTCAACATTACAATTATGAGGACTAAGAAAAGATATGAGATATAGTTGTAAGATTAAATTGCCAATATCGACATTGGATGATGGAAAGAGA
The DNA here is from genome assembly GCA_963921405.1 of Cepaea hortensis. Classification (NCBI taxonomy): domain Eukaryota; kingdom Metazoa; phylum Mollusca; class Gastropoda; order Stylommatophora; family Helicidae; genus Cepaea; species Cepaea hortensis. The sequence goes on along the minus strand of OY992889.1, from coordinate 13,017,245 downwards.
TGTTAACTCAGAGTGAAGTTGACATGATACATCTCTGAAATTGATGGGGAGCAGTTATTGATTTCTTTTGACTCAGAAGGTCGTTGGGTTCAAAACATAGAAGTGCATTTTGTTTCACCGAAGATACTCAAGGGTTACAGAGGTCTGAGGTAATTTTGTCAAGGGGTCAGCATGAGACGCAAAAACGGCACTTTAGCTATAGTGTCCGGCGGTGTTTGAACCTTTCTTCTTTTGTTGCAAGTAGTCAATCATGATAACGCGAAAACATCTCGACGATCATTCCTTTGGAATGTATGAGGGGGCGGTGATTGGGACTTGTGGGATTTAATTCAATGTCTGTAGTCCACACGATCTATATTGTCTTAAGATAACATACTGAGTTCCAGAGATGACAGATTTGTAGTCGATCACGACTTACAGTAATTTACGTCATATCCATCATTGGCATACATGTCGAAGTAGAGTAAGAATAGGAAAATGTTAGGAACATTTTGTTATGGAGGGGGAATAGCTGTCATGGCCTAAATGACAGCCAGATAGAGTTAAAAGAGTCAGCAAGTGTACCAGAATAGGGAATTAGAAGAAGTAATAAAATAAGCACAATAGAGCACTTGGACGGAACAAAGGAGACGTCATAAGTGCGTAGATAGTGACAACCAAACGGTTGTCGTGAGTCAGTTTATGGCCCGCCACGACACGAATCACACGCAGGAGCTTAGATTGCCTTCAGCACAGTTAGTTTATGATGTCCAGCTTTAAGGGGGTTAGGTTAGACACAAATCACGAGGATGACAGCGACAACGCAAGCTTACGCATGCGGTTCTACAGCGCCAGCTCGGCGGCTTGAAGAGTCTGGTGCTCAGCATCGTATGTGTTCACGAAAGTGCAAATGAGTAGCTTCTTCTCACATCACAGACACAGGTAACGAATTAACGATAGTCACCCAACACACTTGCCCAGTAGGAGTAGATTTGTCGGAACAATTGAGACTGTGTCAAATGTATGAAAGCACCTGAAGGTCTTATCATTATTATGTACACGCTATGTCATCACCTGTTGCCGGCCAGTTGTAAATACATGACTGATCACTCAACTGATGCGCATTGGAGTCGTTGTTAAGTGTGACAGTCGTCTCGTCTTGTATCAGTGAGTGCAGATACAGAGGCAGAAGGTTCAGCTTGCTGAGAACCCAAGAACGAGCCAAATCACGGTGCGCTCTCTGAATTATAAGTCTATTTGGCGGTTGAGCATGGCCGTCTAGTTACAACCTTGAGAACAAGAGTGCCGCATTGGACAATCATGTTTGGCACAAACCTAATGTTTGTTTGGCACTGAATCATTTAAAGTAACCGATTTTAATCTTCTACAGCACGTCTGTGCAGAGCAGAATTATTCCATTCATTCAAGCAACCTAGTGCCGTCTCCACGAAGAAGTTTGGCTGTAATAGATGTCGAATGCTATGTGTCCCCTGTTCCAATTATAGTCTGACTGACTGCTGGCTGTTTGTCCAGATCTTGATGTTATCTTACCACGTGTAACGTTGTGTACCTTATTCTCGCTTATCTTTAACCTTTACCTACATTATGGTTTTTGAAGTGTGGTATAGCTTATGACGTGGGCAATAACAATGTGGTAGTTGTAAGTGTGGTATGGCCTTTCACGTAAGTAATTACAATGTGGTGTGTATAAGTGAGGTATGTCTTACGACTTGGGTAATTACAGTATGGTTTTTGTAAGTGTAGTATGGCTTATAACGTAGGTAATTAAAATATGGTTTTTGTAAGTGTGGTATGGCTTTCTCACCATGAATGGAAGAATCATAAACAATCTTAGGTATGCTGACGATACCGTGTTACTAGCAGAAAGTGATCAAGAGTTGCAAGACCTAGTGGAAGAAGTAATCAGGCACAGTGCAGAATGTGGCTTAGATATTAACATCCAAAAAACAAAAACTATGATAATTAGCAGTGAAAAGGAAAGGTCATCAATGAACATCACAGTAAACGGGCAGATACTAGAACAAGTAACAAGTTTCTTTTATCTTGGACATATAATAACAGATGATTTCAGAAGTGAAATGGAAATCAAAATGAGAATAGGAATGGGCAAAAATGCTTTCAACGGCATGAAATCAGTATGAACATCTAGAGAGATTAATAACGCATTAACAATGAGAATTGTCAAATGCTACGTATATTCATCGCTACTGTATGGCTCGGAAGCCTGGACATTGAACAAGCAACTAGAAAGTCGCATAGAAGCCCTGGATATGTGGATATACAGACGAATAGGTCGTATTTCATGGAGAAAAAAAAACAAAACAATCAAATGTAGAGGTCCTAGGAAAACTGGGAAAGTAGAGAGTGTTGATGACATAAATAAAGAGGAGACAAGTGAAATATTTTGGCCACGTTAAAAGACATGATACTCTTATAAATAGCATACTGGAAGGCAAGGTTGAGGGCAAGCGAGCAAGAGGTAGAAAACGATATAAGTGGGAGGATAACATCAAGAGATGGACAAACATCAGCCTGACAGAATGTGCAGTCAAGGCGAGAGACAGACAGTGTTGGAGATCCATTACAGCCAACCTTCATTGCGGAGACGGCACCTGATTGGTTGATTAATATGGCTTATAACATGCGAACAATAGATAACACGTCTCTTGGATGTTTCTTTCATCGGCTCTCATTTCCTGCGTCTCACGGGCTTTTTATTTATTTACTTAATATTTCCTGCATAATCTAATTATTAGTCTATATTCACATTTAATTATATTACAAAATCAATTATTCGTTGTGCACGATTCTGTTAATTCTTAAAGCAATGTTGAATAACTACTGAACGTAAAAACTTGCGAAGACACCTACAGCAGCTGAAAAATGCTGGTGTTGACTGCAATGTTCCGTAAAAGGATATGCGGGAAAAAAATGTTGAATATGGAAACAATTGACTACTGTCAGTAGTAATGTAGGGAACTTACCCACACATTTTTTGGGAGGCTGGCTGCTGATAGTTTTATGAAGGTTTTTTGCCGACTGGGTAAAAATCCCGGGTGAAATTTTTTTGGCGGCGTGTGGGAAAATCCCGGGTCTATGACTTTTTTAGGCGGGTAAGTTTCTGTGAAAGTAATTAAGGTATTCGAGGGGCGTAAAAGTATTTGTGTCTATGTTTGTTGGTGGGATGTCTGTGAAAGTAATTAATGTGAGTACGGATGAGGGGTGTGAAGGGCTGTAAGTTATATATTTTGGTTACAAAACGTAGGGTATATGAATGTGGTGTTAGACAACTATGCGTGGTGAGTGTAGTGATGTATAAACTACCAAGGGCGGGGTGTGATGGGTCGTGGTTATACTCGACGACTCATGGGTAGAGGTGTAGATGGTTACTATCATCTGAACAGTGTGATAGTAGTGTCTAAGTGAAAGTAAAGGGTGGTATGTTCATAGTAGCTTATTCACTACCATCATTACAAAGGAAATCTTATAAAGTAGATGTAATCGGTTTCATTTGGTGGTAAGGGGTGGGTACCAGGTATTAGTGGTCAACAAGGAGTGGTTGATATAGGGGTGGTCATAAATGTAATAAGATAAGAGGTGGTATGTTCGCAGTTACACACTGGTCAACCAGTGGTCAAGCAGGGGTCAAATAAGGAAATTTTAGGGGAAAAGTAGTTGTAATGATATGGTGATGATTAAAGGGTGGTAAATTAGTGGTCAAGCAGTGGTCAAGTAAGAAAATTTTACGGGAAAGTGATTGTAATGATATGGTGAGGCTTAAAGGGTGGAAAATTAGTGGTCAAACAGTGGTCAAACAGAGGTCAAGTGGTCAGGTGAGGAAAATTTTAGGGGAAAGTAGCTGTAATGATATGGTGATGATTAAAGGGTGATAAATTAGTGGTCAAGTAGTGGTCAAGTAGTGGTCAAGTGAGGAAATTTTAGGGAAAAGTGGTTGTAATGATATGGTGATGATTAAAGGGTGGAAAATTAGTGGTCAAGCAGTGGTCAAGTGGTCAGGTGAGGAAAATTTTAGGGGAAAGTAGCAGTAATGATATGGTGATGATTAAAGGGTGATAAATTAGTGGTCAAGTAGTGGTCAAGTAGTGGTCAAGTGGTGGTCAAGTGAGGAAATTTTAGGGAAAAGTGGTTGTATTGATATGGTGATGATTAAAGGGTGGTAAATTAGTGGTCAAGTAGTGGATAAGTGGTCGAGTGACTACTTAAATTGTATTGGAAAGGACGTGTAGTGAACCTGTGTTTATTAAAGTGATCGATGACGTGGTCAAGTAGTGGTAAATGGTCAAGTGACTACTTAAATTGTCTGTGAAAGTAGGTATAGTGACATGGTGATGATCAAGAGGTGGTCAAGTAGTGTTCAAATAGTGGTCAAGTAGTGGTCATGTAGTGGTCAAGTAGTCGAATGACCACTTAAATTGTAGGGTATGGTACGCGTAGTGAAACGGTGATGGTAAAATAAGTAATGACATGGTCAAATAGTGGTCAAGTAAAGGTCAAGTAGTGGTCAAATGGTCGAGTGATCACTTAAAATGTAGAGAAAAGTACGTGTAGTGAAACGGTGTTGGTTAAAGTGATCGATGAGGTGGTCAAGTAATGATCAAGTAGTGGTCAAGTAGTGGTCAAGTGGTCGAATGATCACTTAAATTGTAGGGTATGGTACGTGTAGTGACATGATGATGGTTAAAGTGATCGATGACATGATCAAGACGTTATGCCGGCTGCTAAGTTCAGAAAGTAGTGTCCTTAATATTGGTAATTTCCCTGACAGGAGCGCCTCGAGCACTGGTGTTGTATTGATCAATAGCACCTAGTGGTACACTCGACACACATGGATAATAGTTACATCCGGTCAAAGGTGGCGTCGCACCCTATCACACATGGGTAATTGCTACAACCAAACTACGTCTCATTCACTAAAACTGGTCAAATATGGCGTCACAGCCGGTTACATGGGTAATGGGACATCTGAGACACGTGGTTAAGAGGGAAACTATAGAAAAAGGGTGTCCTATCGGTTGTCGAGTCAGGGAACCTAACTTATGATGATCACTGTGTATAGGAGTGAATACACTGCATCATCAACACTGCATCCGAAGGGTAAAATGGACACCCCCTTCTCTCTCTCTCTCTTTTCTATAACCGTGTAGTTCTAGTGTTATCCGGTTACACCAAAGGACACCCGGGCATCAACACAACAAACTGCCCCGATTCAACCTTAGGCAATGCACGTAACATGACAGGTCACATGTCCGCGTTCATAACCAGCGACGTTATCACGTATGAAATTAGACATCCACACTTTCATTTCCTTTCTATGTGGCCATAGTGTCTTTACATCTTTCTCCAGAAAGCCATTTCCAAGACCAATATATGTTTTTTCAGTGTACCTGCTCAGTGCCACACTTCACAACCAGACAAAAGTACACCTTCTATGTACCACTTCAACCATCAAATAAGAAAATATGTTAGACAAAATATTAAAATTATTAGTCAAATACAGAAATATCTCGTCCAAACTTATAAAAAGTACGAACATTTGTTAACCTACTGGGAAAAATATCAATCAAGTAGGAATGTTTGTTAGTCAAATAGAAAAAAAAATATTGACAACGTAATGATATATCTTGTCCACACTTATGAAAAGTAGGGAAATTTGTTAGTCAAATGAGAAAAAAAAAAAGATTGACCAAGTAACGAAACACCCCCACCAAACTTATGAAAAGTACGAAACTTTGTTAAGCAAGTATGAAAATGTATCGACCAAACAGAGAAATATATCACCCAAACTTATAAAAAAAAGGAACATATGTTAACCAAATGGAAAATATTTTGGCCAAATAGGAAAATTTGTTAGCCAAATGGGGAAAATATTGTCCAAGTAACGAAATACATCGTTAAAACCTACGAAAAGTAGGAAACTTTGTTAATTAAATGTGAAATTTTTTTGGCCAAATTTCAACCAAACTTATAAATATTTCAACTAAACTTATAAAAAAGTAGGAACATTTGTCAGCCAAATGGGAAAAAGGTCGGCGAACTACAGAAATATCGCAACCAAACTTATAAAAAGAAGGAAAATATTGACAAAGTAACGAAATATCTCGTCGAAACTTATAAAAATGTAGGAAACTTTGTTAACCAAATGTGAAAAAACAAAACAAATATTGATCAAGTAAAGAAATAACTCCTCCAAATTTATGAAAAGTACGAAACCTTGGTACCCAAATGCGACAAATGTAGGTCAAATACTGAAATATTTCGTCCAAACTTATGAAAGGTAGAAAATTGTCTTAACCAACTGGGGTAAATATTGCTCAAACTAAGAAACATGTCGACCGAAGTAGGAAATTACGTGAACCAAAGTAATAAAATTGTTGGCCAAATAGGAAAAAGTATCGGTCAAACTTATAGATGTCTCGTTTAAACTTATAACATGTATGAAACTTATAACATGTATGAATATTTGTTAGGTAAAGGTGAAAAATATTGGCCAAGTAATGAAATATCGCATCCGAACTTATAAAATGTACGAGTTAACCAAAGGGGAAAAGGCTAAAATACGAAATGTCTCGACCAAGCTTATAAAAATCTAGGAAAAAATATTACAACTAAAATATTGATCAAAAGGTATAAATCCAAACATTATAAAAATAACCAAATGTGAAAAATATCGACCAAAGACAGAAATATTTCAACTAAACTTATAAATAAGTCAACAAAACTTGTGAAATTTTTTGGTCAAGTACAGAAATAGCTATGGAAAAAAGTAAGTCCACAAAACTAAGAAAAAAATGTAACTTCTATAGTCAAATGTGTCTTGAAGTTTTATCTGAAAAGACATTTCACAATACATAATCAGCACCACTTTCTTTGTTTTACGTTACCGAAGGCCTTCACCGTATCTGGTACAGAAACCCTTATACATCACTCATCTCTCCACACTCTTGGTTTCTTTCTAATACAAAGTGGTCACATCACCAAGAACTTCAAACCTCCATTGTACACGTGCTCCATTGAAACACCCATGACAGTTAACAACATGTATGGCCATGTAATCTGTGAGTCCATCGGGGATAGTTCATCCGAGTACTCGTCACCAAAGATCCATTTCCCATGGCTGACATCTTCAACTTGCTATACCACATCTTATTCTAACATATACTTTACATGAAATTTCCCAAATTTGGGGATCTATTAAAGAATACGTAATGAGATACACAAAGACACCAAGAACATATCAGATAAAACAACTCACAAACCAGAATTAGAACTAAAACTTAAACCATAGCAGATGAACCACCCAACAAGTACTACTAGAACTCAAAACATAACGATATTAAGGAAACGCATACTTACACATTGTCTGACATTGGATTTAAATCCCCTACTACTAACATATCACCGGTGTCGAATTCCCGTTTCACAAAAACACCCTCTTGTCAGTTGTTAGTGAAAACCATTACACCAGTCCAGATTTGTGACTCGTAGAATCTACACTCACACGGGATCTATTAAAGAATATGTATGAGATACACCAAGACAACAAGAACATATCATACAAAACAATTCACAAACTAAAACTTAAACCATATCAGATGAAACACCCAACAAGTACTACTAGAACTCAAATCATAACGATATTAAGGAAACGCATACTAGTTTATTTCTGTTTATAACTGTTTTAATATGGCAGAGAGAAACATGGTAATTAGACTATATCTGCCTTCTTCACTGCTGTCCTTTGTTCGATGACTTTTCTTCCGTGCTTGTCCTTCAGGACTGGGTTCAAATTTTTTTCCAAGTCTTGTACACGCCTTTCTCTGATTACATGGTGCCAGTTACCATTGCGTTCTTCGGTGCCAACAGTATGGACTGTCAAGAAGTGAGGTTCTGTTGCAAAATTAACCTGTGGAGGTAAATAAAACACATTGAAACTTACAAGACGGCCACACATACTACTTCACTAAATAAAAAAACAGTAAAAAAATTCATGATGAGAAGTGGTAAAAGGCATCAAAAACAGACTGTCGACATTCTATTGGTCACGTCTTGAGAAAAGGTAAAGGTATAGTCACTGATGGTTTGTAGTATAGAGAGATGTACATAGAAAACATGTATAGCAGCTAGGTCTTCTGTATTAGACATGTTTACAAAAATACACATGTGAACTATGATCATTACTACCCATACACACCTTATTCGTTGATGACGAACACCTTCGGACACCGACAGTAGGATAGTTTTCGTTCCACAACACATTAATTTTCTTGAGAGACTCTGGGGCATGACTACTATCCAAAAAATCAATATCTTCATCTGAAGACGAATCATCACCCCATGCAAAGGTTGTCTCTGGTACATCTAAAGCTGGCTGGGTGCCATGAGTAGGTTTCTGGCAGAACAATTTATTTTTCTCGATTGATTATTTTTATAAGTGTGGTTGAGATATTTCTTATTTTGGTCTTTTCATACTTGGTTAACTCCTACTTTTTATACATTTGACTGAAATATTTCTGTATTTGTCATAACTTCTTCTAACACTTTGTTCATGTCTGGTAATGTAAACTCTGTTCCATCAAGAAAGAAGACAACGTCATGAACACAACCCACTAAAGAAAATCAACCAAAAAAATCTTTGTTTCAATATTTAACCGTCAAAACAATTTAGTCCAGGAGAATATTTTCTCCAGGTTTCACATTTAACATAGAGTTAGCTTTGTCGACATATGGTACAATCAACAGGGCGCCTACATTAACAAATCATTGGATAATTAAAAGAGCGCAAATATTTAATTTACAAAATGGCACTAGTACCAGAGCGCTAAAATTGTCAGCACATGGTACAAACAACAGGCACTGATTGTCAACACAAGACACAAACAACAGAACGCTAATTGTCAACACATTGCAGAAAGAACAGGCGCTAAATATCAACTCATGACAGAAACAACAGGGCGTTAATTGTTAACACATGACAGAAACAACAGGGCGTTAATTGTTAACACATGACAAAAACAACAGGACGCTAATTGTCAACAGGCGACTCAAACAACAGGGCGCTAATTGTCAACACATTGCAGAAACAACAGGCGCTAAATATCAACTTATGACAGAAACAACAGGGCATTAATTGTTAACACATGACAGAAACAACAGGGCGTTAATTGTTAACACATGACATAAACAACAGGCGCTAAATATCAACTCATGACAGAAACAACAGGGCGTTAATTGTCAACACATGACACAAACACGGATTCTTCGTCGCTTAGATCTTGTAGAACACCTCCATATTTTTTCCACATGTTATAAACAGCATTCTAACTATTTGTATGTGACATGTAAGTTCATAAACCAAGATTTTACTAAATGTTGTTGGCATCCGTATAAGTGTGTTGCCAGGGATAGATTCATGGCCTCAACATTAATGCTTTATTTGTATATTTACTATTTTTTCTATCCAATACAATCATTACATTACTCGTGTTGTAATGACAGATTTAACAGTAATTCCACAAGCAGTAAGTTGAAGTAACAGATTACAATGGAATGTTATTTTGCTTTTGACCTTCTACAATCACGTATGTTCCCCAGGATTCGGTTGTCGGATATATTAGGTAAACAAACAAGATGCTGTAATCCACCAGAAACCTGTACGTTGCAGTCTTTGTTGGGGTGGCTTTTGCCCTACAGTCGGCAGCTCAGGATTGTATTTACAATACGACGGTAAGCACTTACGGTATCGCAGTAAAACGTAATAATACAGTAGACTTTTGTGTGCCATATACATGGGGTATATGTACTATATCAGTACTTGTCGAGACCAACCGGCACTGATGGCAGGTATGGTTGGCATCACGGCTAAAACCTTTACTTCCCGAGGCTGGTATGATCGGCATCATAGCTAAAACCTTTACTTTCATGGTCTGGTATGGTCGGCATCATAGCTAAAACCTTTACTTCCCGAGGCTGGTATGGTCGGCATCATAGCTAAAACCTTTACTTCCCTCATGTCATGGCCTAAATGACAGCCAGATAGAGTTAAAAGAGTCAGCAAGTGTACCAGAATAGGGAATTAGAAGAAGTAATAAAATAAGCACAATAGAGCACTTGGACGGAACAAAGGAGACGTCACAATGCGTAGATAGTGACAACCAAACGGTTGTCGTGAGTCAGTTTAGGAATAGTCTATGGAATGCTATGCGGGAATTTGGAATACCAAGGAAGTTAATCATAATGACCAGACTATGCATGGAAGATACTTATAATATTTAACATATAAAGGCAGGAAAACAGACCCCTTCCAAATAACATCTGGCGGGAAACAGGGTGATGCACTATCGCCGCTACTCTTCAATCTGGCTCTAGAGAAAGTTGTAAGTAGGGTAAAGGAGGAATGTGATATTGGAGGAACATCCAAGCTGCTTGGTTATGCAGATGATATAGATATTATAGGGGAAAATTAACAAAAGACATTGGAAATATTGACTCACTTAAAGGAAAAAGCCCAACAGATGGGGTTGCTTATCAACCAAGATAAGACAGAATATATGGTAATTTCAAGAGAAGGAATGGCTAAAAACTATGGCCACATACAAATAGATAATATGACCATTAAAAGAACGGAAACATACAAATACCTGGGTACAATCTTCAACTGCTCCAATATCATAAGGGAAGAAATACAAACTAGAATCAACTCTGAAAATAAGATATACTATGCACTACAACATCTACTAAAATCAAAGGCACTATCTCGCAACACCAAGATCACAATATACAAAACACTGATCAGAAGTTGTGCTGTATGGCTCTGAAACCTGGAGTATGTTATAAAATTATCACGCATTTAAAATAGAGCCAAACATTTTATACAAACTTTGAAGTTAACTTACAATTTCTCTCTTGACTTTATAATACATATAACTGTTGTGCTGTATGGCTTTGAAACCTGGAGTACAACGAAAGGAGACGAAGCCTTGCTACAAACCTTTGAGAACAAAGTTTTAAGACGCATCTTTGGACCCATTAGGGATACACAAAGTGGAGAGTGGAAAAGAAGAAGTAACAAAGACATTTATGATCTGTTTAAGTCCCCGCTAATCACTGGTATCATGAAGGCTAATAGACTACAATGGCTGGGGCATATATAAAGAATGGAAGATAATAGGGAAACAAAACTCGCTTACACTCAGGAAATAAATTACCGTAGACCCCGGGGTAGACCAAGAAGACGGTGGAGAGATAATACATATACAGACCTACAAGCACTTGGAATCAACGACTGGCAAGAGAAGGTCAACCAGAGAGACGAATGGAGACGGATTGTATCTGCAGCAAAGAACCTCAATGGCTCGGAACGCTGAAGAAGAAGAGGAAGAAGAATTAAAAGTACATTGAGAAAAGGGCATCTATATGCACTTAAGATGGGATAGCATGCTTTTGCATATAGCGAATTTGCATTCTTAGGAGGAAGGTTCTAACATGGTAAGAGTGGCAATAAAACAAGCATGGTGATACTGGTCACCGCACCTCCTACAGAAAGTTAGTGTTGACACTTTGAAAGCTTGACCCGGACTGACCTGGAAGGTACCGCCAATTTCGGTCTTGCGGACTTGCGTATGCAGTTCAAATCCATCCAATCAAAGTCGTCCATTCAGCGCCCGCACGTTTTCCTATTTCATAAGAATCTTATGGTGTCCCGTTTTATTGTGTATTCTATTTGTGTCGGTAAATTGCCGATGTCTGGACAATATGTCACAAGGTGGAAATTGTATGGTCCTGTAGGGATGAGCGGATACTGACCTGTTTGAGCTGGAGAGAGCTATGAATATCTTGCAGCGACAAGTGCATGCAGTTCAGAAGGAGGTAAGTGAAGTAGACAATTGGGGATGGGGACAACAGGACACTGGAAGAGGAAGTGAAGTCAAAATATATATTAAGTAGAGAGAGGAAGCCGGCTTCGTGGCTTAGAGGTTATGACTTTTCTCCGTAATCTCGTATACTCTCGTCAGGTAACGTGATGACGGTTCAAATCAGCAGTGGTTCGAATCGCATCGGTAACTTACGGGGTATGTGAGCCGGCCGCTCAGAAAGCAATGGCAAACTACTGAGCGTAATCTTGCCAAGAGATCAACATACAGCTGAAAGATGCTGGTGTTGACAGCCAAGTCCTGTAAAAAGGATATGCTAAAAAAAAAAAAAAAAAAAAAGAGAGAGGAAGCAAAATTTATAGATTGAATGATTGATGAACAAATGGGGAATTAATATAGTGTATGTGTTAATAACGTGTTAGTTTCTAACAATATTAACGGTACATGATGGAATTGGGATCGATGAATGATGATATGCATATATGTGACAATAGAATAAGGATTGACATTCCACTAGTATTGACACTGCAATCGTCTAATAGTGAGCAAAGAAGCTTAGACAGAGCGAATGAATAAAGACACGTTGCCTTACTAGTCTAACACACCCTCCATCATCTAGATTATTTTGAATGGAGAGATATCATTATTTGCATCTTATATCTTAGTTGCCGGCTAAGTGGCGAAGGGTTTACGAACGCAATTCGTAATATTGCATACCGAAACACAGCTGCGGGTGATTTGAGAAGTAGACTGCTTAACGATAGTTTCTATATAAGGGTATGAGTGCCAGTCGTTCGGAAAGCAATGGCAAACTACAGAACGTAAACTTGCTAAGAAATTCATAAACAGCCACAAAATGTTAGAGTTGTCTGTAAATGATATGCAACAAAGGGAAGAATATCTTACTGTTTGTTATGAATTGAAACAGTAAGGATACTTGTTAATCAACCTATCCTCGGATCCCACAGACAAATACAATGCCGCCTTCATCTTACCATCGATGTAGCAAGAATATGTGATATATTGTGTCAATGGGAGTGTTCATAATATAATTTCCCATGATCCACATGAGACAACAAGGATTATTGCTATACAGTGTTGCACTATCATATGTAGTAGGTCACTATCATGAAAGAAAAAGAGTGTTATATATGACCTGTTTTGCTGTATTTCATTGACGCATGGAACGTGTATGAATAAATTGAGAAGAGCTTAGAAGCAACGGAGGTGTCGTTCCTGAGACCAATGTTGCGAGTAGCTTGGACTGCTCGAGTAACTAACAACGATTATCTTGAATACGCTAGTTAGTTAGTTAGTTAGTTAGTTAGTTAGTTAGTTAGTTAGTTAGTTAGTTAGTTAGTTAGTTAGTTAGTCGCAGTTCCAACTTCACAGCAACGGGTCGTCCCCATTATGCTGCGTTCCTGTGCCAGTGAATATCATACAAAACGCTCCCCACTGCCCAATGTGAAAAGTGGAAAAGACAGGAGTCTCGACAAACAACAGCCCGCACAGATGCACTGAGCAAAATGCCGCCGCCAGAATGTCAACACAATAGTCCCCCACAAAATACCCAGTTAATTTCTGATGGAATCTGCAGTCATTTTCCCATCTGGATGTTTCCTAGATGTTCCCCACACAGTCCACGAAATACAGTTCATCGTCGATGGCAGTGGCAGTCAACCAGAAGCCCAGCAGCCACGCATTTCTGCATAAGGCCAAAACCTATACGCGATACATATATATCATTATATAGAACTATAAGAAAGAAGCAAACATCGCTCTTTGGTCAGGTGATTGGAGAATATAATGTCATATGGAAAAATCTGTTGGAAAAGAGGCAGAGGCAGACCAAGAGAAATAGATTCTTAAAGACAGTGGCATGGAGGAATATCATCAAGAGGGACAAAATAAATCATCAAGATAGTTGACCAGGATAACCAAGAACCGACACGAAACACTTTCAATCAAAATGATATCCTGAGACACTGAAGATAATATCATGCATTGCGGATCATCCACAACAGACAAGAAAGAACAGGAATGTAAACACAGAATACACAAACAATAGTTGTACGATATATTGCCCGGCATATTTCTCTGCATCTCGTCAGGTGCATAGAATGTTATATATTATATGAAGTGAATAAACGGATAATACTTTGGCTGAAACAATTAAAACACATAGTCACAGGTATTCAAAGAAAAAAAAAATGTGTAGAAAACTATAATATAAAGCGAGGAGAGGAGAGATAACTGGTAGAATTATGGGATGAAATATTATAGACGAAAGAAAGAAATAATACCAGCAGTTAGATAACGCTGTCCGGAGTGTTAAGGCCATGTAGGGGTAAGCATCCCATGGTGAAGATAAAACTGTTGTAAACATTTATTTGGCGGGTTTCATACGACGAGCATGATCGGATGGCTGTAAACTGAACGTGGAAATTCCCAGAGTGAACCGTTCTGCTGAGGTGAGTGGAAGCCGAAATATGGGGGATGTTACTGACATCAAAGAGGTGTTCTCGGAATCTAACTACTCAACCAAGGTCGTTTATTCTACAGTTACCCAGTTGACCATCTCCAAAGTTGCGGCAATGCCAGAATGCAACAAATGGTGCTTCTGTGAAGACAGTGCTATTGCTTGATTCATCACGGTGGACTTATATATGGGGGGAAAGAATATCACAATGACCCTACAGTAGGGTTGTTGACTAGACGATACTACGGCTTGAAACAATGTTTCGAACACGCAAGAATCCGATAGATTTTCAGACGAATGGATCAAGGCAAACTCCTAGCTGCAGCTGATGTAAATATTTGTCCACAGAGCATGTACATTGCATATCCCCCAACAAGAGGCTGAGATACTTTAGTCACAACAGACAGTTGTGCTCATGTACAGCTCTTTCGGAGAATTGATCGCCGTCAATAACGTAAACACGATCCGACATAACGTAAACATTGTACCTTCTCTCTGTCACTGCTTAGTATAATATAGCTCAACAGTTCAAACTGATCACTTTGTCGTATGTACAGTGAACTCACTCTTCGTTACTGCTGTTTACAATCGACGATCAAGACTGCCAACAGCTACTGGAACCTTCTATCGCTCATTCTACTAATAGTTTGCACTTTTAAACTCAATCAACCAATCATGTGCCATGCCGGAAAACGTGGGCGGTCATGACTCACCATTTCACTCGATCACCAGAGTCGTGGAACAGCTCAGTGTTCCTGTCTCGTCCATGCCAGAGGCCAAGCCATCCAGGTATTTTCCTCTCGGTCTTCCCCTTGGTCTGTTCCCTTCGATCTTGCCAGTTGTCACTAAGTTCTCCAATCCATTTCTTCTCATAACATGTCCAAAAAATGTTGACTGTCTACGTCTAATTTCTCTAATCAATTTATGATTTTCATTTGTCTCCTGTAGTACTTGGTCATTGTTTTTTTTCTGTCTGTCCATGGTATTCTTTGCATTTTCCTCAGAAACCACATCTCTGCAACCATCAGATGTTTTTCAGCTTGACTGCTTGACACATGCCTGGGGTCATTGACATTAAGGAGAATGACCGTGCTAGTACACAAACAAGTGACCGGGCATGAGAAATAATAGATGAAAGTTAGAGACAGTAAGGTGAGTGACCACAGTAGGGAGACTACAAGAAAAACAACCAGCCATGAGAAATAATGGTGAGGGTGAGTGCAGACCCCCAGGGTGGATGGGGGGAAAGAGAGAGTTTAGTTCTGGGTAAAGTCAGAGGACTTGAGGGCAGTTGATGTTTTGGCGCCGAGCGGATCGGTTGTCGAAGAAGTGGGAGCTTAGACTGACTGCGGTCAGATCTCTTGTTGTGTTGTTCTCCCAGTTGTGAATGCAGGCCTAAAACCCAGTGGGGGTTGGATAGTTAATGGATGCCTGAACCCAGAGTGGGATTATAGTGAGTAGAGGCCTGAACCCAAAGTGGGTGGGATAGCTAGCGGAGACTAGACCCAGTGTGTGGGTTGTGATGTGTGAGGTCTAGCTGTGGATAGGAGCTGGATTACCTGTCTTGTGGATTTGAGATTAAGCATGCCGTGAGAAGACAGTGATGTGTGCGTGTTAAGTTGTGAGGTGGATATGGATATTCTATGGATTATATTGTTTCTGGATAATGAGTTATGTTCCGTTTGTCCGTGTTCTTTCTACCTTAAAGGATTATGTGCGCCAACTCAATCTTGTTGAATGACTGGTGAATGTGCACTGCGGGGGTGAGTTATAGTGGAAGATAGTTACAGAGCTCAATTGACACACCAGGAGTATCGTTACCTAGACAACGACCATATCACGAACTTATCATTAAGAACTTCGTGATATTATCTGAGGGCTCTCCGGTCAAGGACGACGGGGATATATTGTATTAACTGGGAGCTCGTCGCTTAGTAAAGATTTTCTGACAGCTACATTCGGTCAAGGAACAACGTGCAATATTGAGATATCTATGGGCTCTTCGCTGAGAGAGGAGTTATTATCTGGTGACTTCGTTCCATCAAACTAGCAAACCCGTGACAATTTGGATATTGTTGCTTCAAGAAATTAATGTGAACACTTTGGTGAGTGCGCCAGATAATTTACACAGACAGACGAGAGGCAATGCTCAAGCTAGCAGACGGGGCACGAAGAAACCAGGATGAATCCAGAAGGTGGTGAGAATATCGTGCGTGTGTGTGTAAGACAGTACATCAAAAACAGCGCGCGTGACGACGCGGCACAGAAAAGTCGGCGCGGCGATACTGACTGGATGATATCCTGACAGGTGTGTGTGGGTGTGACGAAGACAGGATTGGAAATCAAAGATAGCAGACAGTGAGCAATTTCGTTGCGAAGTCCTGTGCGTAGTGAGACATTTTTTTGTGTGTGTGCTGAGGCGACACACGGTGTGGTCACAGGTCGACAGGTGAAGAATTTCACCACAGGTAACACAACGGGGGAGGACGGTGGAAATTGTGAGTTTCCACGGACAAATCGGTTCAGCGCTGTTTACGAGGACAGGTGACCGAAGGGCGTAGTAACAGTAACCCACCGCAACCAGAGTTGGGGCGGGTTAATGGTGTAAAGTGTGATTTTCCACGGAGTTAGGAGAGCAGCCGTGTTGGGGCTGAGAAGGCTGTGTGGAAAGTGATTACTAAGGATTCTTCCACTCAAGGTGATAAAGAGAAATTGAGGTGACATTGTGAGTTGGGTGTGGATGGAGTAAAATATACTCAGGAAATTTCCACGGCCTATCATGGTCAAGATGACTCATTATGAATGAACAAAACAAGGTTGTTTTGAAGGAAACCAGACTTTATGTTCGTCTTTGTGAATCTCGTTGTGATCATTACTCTGTAATCAGCAAACATTTTGACAACGAAGGATGGCGAGGCAGCTCCGCGAGCATGGTTTCATACAGTTGTAAAAAGAACATTTTGGATAATTACTATTACCGTCAACGTTTTCGACAGTTGGAACTTGTGATCACCGCGTGAAATTCAGTGTCCACTCGACAAAACAGCAAGTCGTTTGGAATCTAGCGTCGTAGACATTTCGGAACATTTACCAATATACATTCCCAGCATATTGTGAAAAATTATTAAAAACGAACTTGGGGCGACGATTAATAGGCACATATTTGTCGGCCAACCAGTTGGACATTTTGTTTGCTGCTCATCGTCTTATAAATATTGTTTTCGGTTGTTACGAAATTATTTGTATGTGGTCCAGTGTTTGTCAGGAGTAGGAGATTTTTGTATTGGTTCACGAAGGTCGTGAGACAGAGCAAAAAGGAATTGTCTTAGGGGCACCACATATTTTCTGGGAATTAAATCGAAAGGTCGGTTTGTTTGCTTCTGCGGTGGTGCAGAGTCGGTCCTGGATAATATACCGTGCCTTTTGGGGTCTAACGTCAGATCTGTGTATATTTTGAGGATATATTTTTCTTTCTTTCTTTTCGTTATATTTACATATGATATTTGTTGTGTTCAGATATATGTTATTATTGTGATCTTTCGTCATATCTACTGTCTAGTGGTCTGTGTCAGTTATATATTTATTATTACGCGCACTGTGGTTGTTTCACACAAGCTTGTGAATGTTACTGTGGTTTATTTCTTTGTGATCACCGTCTCCGTGTACTTGGCTTGTGCGTCTAGCGTTTTATAGCAACACTTAGTGTGGATCATCCATTCGTTTGTATGTGTAGTTATATGTATGTTTAACAATATTTCCAGAATTTTTATACAACTATTTGTTATAGATATATGCGAGGGAGTACAGGTGATATCCCCCCCCCCCTTTACTACCTAGTGGTTATAGAGTGACTGGTTGAGTACAGAATGATATTTTAGCACTACAAATTTACGTACACAGGGAGTGTTGGTGTACTTAGGAGGGCACACAAAGACTAGTAGCAGAGTCTTTACATTTATAATTGGCTGACAGACAGCAACGTGTCCACAAGTACAAGATGCCTACTTTAATGGAATATATTGAAGCAGGTGAAAGGTTAGGCCTGAAGGGTAAAGAGTTACAGGAATATGCAGAAGCAAAAGAACAAAACCACGCTGAAAGAGAACAAAGAAAAGCCGAAAGAGAACAGAGACAGGCAGAACTCAAGGCCAAACGCCTACAGGAAGGAAAGTTAGCTGAGAGAGAACAAAGACAGGCCGAAATGGAAAACAAGCGCCTACAGGAAGTAAAGTTAGCTGAAATAGAAAACAAGCGTCTACAGGAAGAGAGAGAGACACACACAAATGGAATTTGAAAAGTGAAAACAAACAAATGCGGTGGAAATCGAGAAAGAGAAGATTAAGATGGAAGCGGAAATTGCACTCAGAAAACTAGAACTATCTTCGAAGGGTCAAAGTGAGGAAAGCAGAAGACCTTCACAGTCGTCACAGAGATTAAAACTGCCATATTTTACAGACCGGGACCATCTTGAATCCTATCTTGGAAGATTCGAAGCATCAGCGAAAGTGTTAGGTATTCCAGAGGCGGTGTATGCGATGCGACTTGGCGAGTTTCTTACGGGTAAGGCCCTAGATACAATGTTTAATTTACCTGTGGAAGAAAGAAACAACTATACTATTTCGCGTCAACGTCTGCTTATAAAAGTTCCAACTAACTGACCATGGATATAGAACAAAGTTTAGATGGTTAGGGCCAGAGACAAACCAAGATTTCACAGATTTTGTTAACACAGTAAAAAAACACATTTAACAAATGGATGGAACTTGCAGAAGTAGGAAAAGATTTTAATAAATTAGTGGATTTAGTGTTAAGAGACAAAGTTTTATCATCATGCAATACAAACATAGTAGCTTTCTTTGAGGAATGTAAGCCAAAGGACATAGATACAATGTCACAGTTAGGACAAAATTACATGACTGCACATCCTAACGTTTCTATTGGTAGTCAAATTAGTGAGGAAATAGTCTGTGCAGCGTACACTAAACAGGGCCAGAATCTAGTCATCAGACCAAGGGCGAAAAGTGTGGATTCAGCACAGAAAGGAGAGCAGCAAGAACCTCAAGATAATGGTTTCCGAGGCAACTATGTTGGCAGGGCAGGGCGGTAACCATATAAAAGAGGGAATTTCCAGAGACGTCCAAATAGTTATGCCGGATGTTGGAATTGTGGGAGCTGAAGACACAAAATGGCAGAGTGTGATGCACAATCATCAGATGGACCAACGAACAACAATAAAAGGGAGATCACTTGTTTTAAATGTGGGAAAAAGGGCCATTACACTTTTGAATGTATGAGTGGGAAAACTGAGCACGAGAATGCAGCCCAAGTTATTGAGACGCTTAACAATGAGAGTTGTGAGGGATGTAAACCTCTTTTTGAAAAAGACGGTCAGCCAGTCTTAATATGTGGTCACACAGTGAAAGCAGGATCAGCAGTGCATGAAGGAGGAAGTCTGAAGCTGCATCAGGGATTCGTCAATGATAGACCAACGTTTACAATTAGGGATTCTGGATGTACGTCTATCGGGGTTAGAAAAAGTTTAATAGATCCCTTAAATTACACAGGGAAAAAGATTAGATGCATAACATTTAACGGCACAGTCAAATTCTACCCATTAGCCGTAATAACTGTAAAAACACCATATATCACTGGAAGAGTGACAGCGTGTGTTCTAGACTCACCAGTGGCGAGTCTGATCATTGGAAATGTGCCAGGAGTAAAAGATTGTACAGAAGACGAAGTAGCTTATTGAGACCAAAAATATAGTGGAAGCAGTAACGAGGTAGTTATCAAAATAAAACCTAAATTAGAGAGTATAGCTGAAGTAGAAGAGGCACGTGAAGTAGACATAGGAACTCAGGACAAGGATAGTACAACTGAGCAGGGGAGAAGGGATCTCAAATATAGTGCTAGTGACTCCCAGAGACAAGATACTACTCTGGACAAATGTGTCCAAGGGTGTATTAGAGTAGAAAATAGGCAGTCAAAGAAAGGTAGATGGTGCTTCGAAAGGAAGAACAAGGTGCTTACTCACGGGTCTTCAGATGACGGAACTGCACAGAGGCAAGTAGTAGTACCTTTAGCACGTAGTGACCAAGATAATAGATCAGCTCAGGATAGGGCATGGAGAGGGTTACATAGGCATAAGGCGTATGCAGCAGAGAGCAAGGTGCCAGGGATATGGGCCAAGATTGAATAAAGAGTTCAGACTAAACAGAGACTCCAGTGTAACGGTGCAATATGCAGATAGGAGAGTTGAATCAGGCCAAAAGAGTGTTCGCGACATCACTGACCCAGGGTTAGGGATAGCATACAGATGTTGTAAATATATGGGCACCATGAGGAATTGGTGCAAGAAAGGTAGATACATCATCGACAGAAATAGATGGAGGTTTGATGCAAGAAAAGAACCACCTGATACAGGGTCGGTACACAAATATGTTGTGTCTTCTTGAGGATGTTAATAGACTTGCAAGTATACAGATATTATGTTCCCTATGATATGTTTATTATTATTATTATTATGTGAGATACTAGTCATGTATTGATGTGTGGGTAATAGGGGAGTTTTCTATGAGCATTTGATGTATTATTTAGTGTGGTAGCTAGAGTAAGTTGGCAATGTGTCTCGGTAACATATTTGATAAGTATTAGTCTCATAACATTTGAAAACGATGTTTTCCTTTGAGGATGGGGTAGTGACACATGCCTGGGGTCATTGACATTAAGGAGAATGACCGTGCTAGAACATAAACAAGTGACCGGGCATGAGAAATAATAGATGAAAGTTAGAGACAGTAAGGTGAGTGACCCCAGTAGGGAGCCTACGAGAAAAACAACCAGCCATGAGAAATAATGGCGAGGGTGAGTGCAGACCCCCAGGGTGGATGGGAGGGGGGGGGGAGAGAGAGAGTTTAGTTCTGGGTAAAGTCAGAGGACTTGAGGGCAGTTGATGTTTTGGCGCCGAGCGGATCGGTTGTCGAAGAAGTGGGAGCTTAGACTGACTGCGGTCAGATCTCTTATTGTGTTGTTATCCCAGTTGTGAATGCAGGCCTAAAACCCAGTGGGGGTTGGGTAGTTAATGGAGGCCTGAACCCAGAGTGGGTTGTATAGTGAGTAGAGGCCTGCACCCAAAGTGGGTGGGATAGCTAGCGGAGACTAGACTCAGTGTGTGGGTTGTGATGTGTGAGGTCCAGCTGTGGATAGGAGCTGGATTACCTGTCTTGTGGATTTGAGATTAAGCAGGCCGTGAGAAGACAGTGATGTGTGCGTGTTAAGTTGTGAGGTGGATATGGATATTCTATGGATTATATTGTTTCTGGATAATGAGTTATGTTCCGTTTGTCCGTGTTCTTTCTACAATAAAGGATTATGTGCGCCAACTCAATCTTGTTGAATGACTCGTGAATGTGCACTGCGGGGGTGAGTTATAGTGGAAGATAGTTACAGAGCTCAATTGACACACCAGGAGTATCGTTACCTAGACAACGACCATATCACGAACTTATCATTAAGAACTTCGTGATACTGCTCATTGTCCAAGTTTCACATCCATACAAAAGAACAGGCTCTATGTATCCCCTCAACACTCGTTTTCTCGTTTCAATTGACATCTTTTTATTGTTCAGAATGTTTTTCATCTCGCGAACGCGGTTTGTGAGCCCGTATACCCGGGTTCGAAACACGGCGGTGCTGGTTTTTTCGAAAAAAGGTATAGGAGCCGGTCGTTAAGAAAGCAATGGCAAACTACTGAACGTAAAATTTGCCCAGGAATCACGAACAGCGAAAATGCTGGGGTTGACTGCTACGTCCTGTGAAGGACATACAGCTGAAAAAAGGCTACTTTCGATTCTTGTTCTAATCTCTTCAAGGCATCTCCCATCAGATATTATGACTGTTCCGAGATAATTGTACCGATTCAGTTGTTGAGGAATATTTCCATTTACGTGTATATTACATTGTGGTACTTCATTCTTCTTAGTGACGACCATAACCATAGTCTTCTTAAAATTTAATTCCAACCCCAGCTGCTCACTGTGTACAACAACCGCATCTACTAATTGCTAATTTTAATGTCTCTGTCCTTTTCTTGCGATGATCAGTATTTAGGCGAATCATAATGTACTAGGCACTTTCAAAGAGGTAGTTTGCCGTTGCTTTCCTCTATGGCAGTGACCGTACTGGCCGGGAGACCGCAGCCATTGACTCATGAAAGAGTCCTCTGCCTGCCGTCGCGAAACTTGAGACCATAACCAACAAATATCTGTCGGCTGTCCTCAAAATTTCATCCACCATCTGCCTTTCGTGGCTTCTTTTGAACACTTCCAATAAACGAACACGAAATATTCGCCGTTACGTCATCTATTTTAATCTGCTGTTGTCTCCTCGCTTTCCCTGGAATTAACTATAGTCCGTTTACTATTGTTTGCCCGAATATAAAATTCCGTATCTCAGTAACCAGCTGAGGGAAAATGATGAGATTTAGCATATAACCTTATCTTTATGTCCACCCAACAAAACAATTTTTGTTCTGGAGATTATGCAGCAGAATTCAAAGTTTGTTTATATGCGGTATATAATTTACGGGACAGAGATGAAGTGCACATTATTAAATGTACTACATCTTCACGGGGAAACATAAAAATTCAATAGTAAATTTTCTCGTTGTTCACGGGATTGGCCTTATGAAAAGCGCCTTAAGAAGTGGAACGGGGAGTGTTCAGAGGTGTCGTCAGAATCTTCAGAGGTGTCATCAGTAATGTGGGTGCTTTCATATAAAGACGTTAGGCTTCACGTTTAGAAAGTACAAGGGAGGTAGAAATATCATTTGCGAGCAACTGCATTTAGGAGCCATGAGAAGCAGATACCTACGTGAAATAAGGGAAATGCGCAAAGAAAATTACGACCAAGTGTATTTGGATTAAACCTGGATCAATGCGCACCACACAAGTGAAAAGGAATGGCTATAGCTCTCTCCACATTCTATCCACAGCTTTCTGTCACATTATACAAGTCTCGCGTGAAATATTCCTTGTCAAGAAAATGCGACCACCTAACAATGAACCTAAAATTGTCCTCACCTTTCACCCACTTGCCCATGCCATCAAGCATATTGTTCCCCGACACTGTTCTATCCTGGGATCCGACATAACCACTCGTGCGGTGTTCTCTAATGGCCCTAGGGTAATTTTCCGCGGAAACAAGATCCTCGGGGACCACCTTGTGCATAGTCGCATCCCCACAGATACTTCATATGTGGGCACATTTAAATGCCACCGCAAAAATTGTCTGACAAGGGGACACCGATATACCCGGAGATACTCCACGACTATGACGACGAACACGAGTACTATATAGATGACGGAGAGGCCGTCCCATGGCTGACCACAGAGGAAGCAATCGAAAGACAGCAAGAACTCAAACGCGAAAGTGAAAAGGCGCATGGTGGAAAATCGCATTGAAAAGCTTCTACAGGCAATACACAAAAAAGAAGGCAATATACTAAAAAAAAGTCCTTATAAGGACTACAACCAGTCAAGCCAGACGAGCCAGGAGCCTACACCAACAAATAAAACCACAAGAGGAGACGGGCACAAAGGATAGCCGCCGATCAACCCCCCCCCCCCCCCAGCTGACGTCACAGACACAAACGCTTATGTAACCAGTCCGAGAAAGGACTCACTCGTAAGAGCGCACAAAACAAGAAACAGGGCTTAAAACCCACAAAAACCACGGCTCTCAACAATAACCACCGCTGAGGAAGCAGGTTAGACGAGACCGAATTTGGAATTATTTTTTGTTCGAAAATTGGAATTGGAATCGGAATTATCTGACATGCCCGCACGTTTTTCAAACACCGGCGATTACATTCCCCCTAGACACCTTCTCCTTCATAGATTCTTTCTCTTGCATATCCCGCAATCTTATGTATGTTATCATCTGCAAACGATGTGACATGAAATATATTGGTCAAATTGGCAGACGCCTTGCTGACCGCTTTAGGGAACACCTCAGAGATATTTACCAAGACGCTGACAAACCTGTCCCCAACCATTTTAATTCTTCTAACCACAATGGAGTTGACGATGTATGTGTCACTGCATTGAAAAATTGCTTCTATAACACCTTCATTCGGCTTACTTTTACCTTGGCATCCCATCGCAGGACAGAATGCTGTGACAACAATTTGACTTGTGTCCCTTCCCTGTAGGAGATAGGGACAGCCCCGATCTCTAGCTCCATGTGAGACGAAATATTTGGCGCAATTGCTGTTTACGTAGGCAGCTGTGGCAGTTGCAGCTCCTGTGTCTTTCAGTAAGCTGTCAATTCCGGTTGGCTGCATATGGCCACGGCATTACTATGGGTATTCAGCGGTTCGACCACACATCTCTTATCGAGGACGCTCTCCATAAGGACTATAGTTGTGTCCCTGGCTACGGCTGAGATGTGAGCTTCTCTTGTGTTAGATGTTGGTGTGGTACTACAGTATTGTGTAGTTTGTTCGTGAGGCTGATTTCCACTCAAGGTACTTCTTTAAAGGAATTAAATAATTTCTTGATTGGACGTTGCGTTCTTTCAACTAGGAAGTCTGCGTATGAACTGGAACTATGTAAGTTGAGTTGAGTTGAGTTAAGAACCGACATCACTGCACTCAGGCCATTCCCATACGTGCTCCGTCCCTTAGTTCAACAGCCAGCGAAGAGTCATACTACTAATCGTTCCCACCGCTATCTGATTAAAAGTTCTGCTGGTCTTCCCTCTCATTTAATCAAAGTATAAAGTAGGAAGTCTGCACGTGAACTAAGAAGAATGCATACGAACTAGGAAGCTTGCGTAGGACTAAGAAATTGGAGTAGGAATTATGAGGTCAGTGTATGGACATAGTGAGTCATATGACACGTCCCAGCGCCATAATACATGTCTCAGCCCCATATTACACGTCCCAGCGCCTTATTACACGTCGCCACAGCGGTATATTACACTTCCCAGCGTCATTTTACACTTCCCATAGTCATATTACACGCCACAGCGCAATATTACACGTCGCCACAGCGCTATATTACACTTCCCAGCGTCATATTACACGTCACAGCGCCATAATACACGTCCCAGCGCCATCGTACCAGCGGTTCTGAAGAGCAATTCTGGAAGACATGATTCCTGAAAGTAGAAGCAGAGGCCGAACAAACAAAGATGGTCACATGCCATTAAAGGCACACTGGCCCTGGATAAGTGGCAGGGGAACTGGTAAAAGATCAAGAGTCTTTCTAGGAAATTCAACTAGTCCTGTTTAGGACTAACTTGAAAGAGAACAAAGAAAGGAAAGAATATCAAAATTTAAAAAAAAAATGACCTCAATTATAATCGAGGCTGCAGAAGCTCATTGAAGGTGTATAATATAAAGACATATAATAATTTTGTTTTTAAAATACTGAGTTGACTGCGCTAGGCGTCCTTGATAAGAGCGGCGTTCTGCAAAGAATGTGCTAGATGCAGATGATTTTCGTCAATATATGACAATCTTGATTGTAGTGGAAGTGTTCACCCACCTGCACAGCTCATGTATGGCAGGTCGTACAGTTCGAGAAGCGGCGCGGACACTCCCCAGTTCATGACAGATATAAGAATGGAGCAATTCTGCACAGAAGTCACGATATCATTTCCAATGTTTGCTGTGTTTAGTGTGTAAGCAAAGATTACTTACAAGCTCACTTAACTTTATGTCGAAATTGCATTTTTTATCACCGTGGCGGATATTAGTATCACCCTAGCCACACTTTAATTGTGTTGCTAAAGCAATTAATTTGGTTTGCGAAACAGGGCCACGGACTAACACGGTAATGTAAATTCAATGTTCATTTATTAATTTATTTATATGTCATTTTAAAATACATTTTACCGAATTGTCTACCGTGATTCGCAACTGTTCACGGTCACATCAGCTCACTTCAATATGGATTTGTCAACTGTGTTTAACGTGCTGGTAAATATCATTAAATGATTCAATGTAGAAGGGTAACATGTCGCCAGTCACAATGTTTTGGACACGTTATGAGAAGAAATACATTGGGGAACTTGGTGACAACTGGCAAGATAGAGGGGAAAAGAACAAGGTTGAAGTACAGAAGTAAACAGTTGGATGGCTTGGCCACGTGCTGTAGTCTAGATAAGACCACAGAGATGATCCACGACTCTGGTGATCGTGTGAGATGGCGAAACATGTTTTTTTGCGCTCGCTTTTGAACTCAAGCGTAGTCCATATACACTATTTCTAATAGTGATGGACTGAATAATTTGTTTGCGTGTGGATTAGCTTTCCCCATTAACAGTGTCCCTCGCCATCAGGCGAACTCACTCCGACTTAAGACATACTTGTAATTTACTTTCCCAATTCAATGACGATAGGCCACCATTTCAGTCCAAATGTCAAGTGTAGGGGTTGAACCCCTTACCTCGGCATCAGCACACCGGATGTTTAAGAACAAGCACTCTTATCCATTCGGCCATGCTGACCTAAATGTCGAATCATGACCGCCCTCGCGTATCGTCGTAGCACATGTTGTTGATAAATATTGACCTTATACAGGCCTGACAAAAATAGTTGAACATGTTTCTCAAGTGACCTCACATAGATAGCTGGACAAAACATCACATGTTATATTGACGAGAAATACAAAATGATGTTATAAAATTATCACGCATTTAAAATAAAGCCAAAAATTGTATACAAACTTTGAAGATAACTTACAATTTCTATCCCTAGTTTATAACACATATTAGTTTCATTATAGTTTATTTAAAATTTGTGGAAAATTAAGAAAAGTAGAATTATTAAACAACATAATATAATTCTTAATTTTTCGTAATATCTCTTGTAATAACTGATTGTGGTTATGTCCCTTTCCACTATTTTAATTACATGTTTTCCTTTTAATGTGGTTTTTAATGTGGTCTGACAGGACAATTTGTCTGGTAGGACAATGTGTCTGGTAGGACAATGTGTCTGGTAGGGTAATGTGTCTGGTAGGACAATGTGTCTGGTAGGGCAATGTGTCTGGTAGGGTAATGTGTCTGGTAGGGCAATGTGTCTGGTAAGGCAATGTGTCTGGTAGGACAATGTGTCTGGTAGGGTAATATGTTTGGTAGGGCAATGTGTTTGGTAGGGCAATGTGTTTGGTATGGCAATGTGTTTGTTAGGGTAATGTGTTTGGTAGGGTAATGTGTTTGGTAGGGCAATGTGTTTGGTAGGACAATGTGTCTGGTAGGGTAATGTGTCTGGTAGGGCAATGTGTCTGGTAGGGTAATGCGTGTGATACGACAATGTGTTTGGTAGGGCAATGAGTCTGATATGACAATTAAATCGTTCTGTGACAGACAGCCGTTACTTTAACTCTTTCTGTTACAGACAGTCGTTCTTTTAACTCTTTCTGTTACATAGCCTTTACTTTAACTCTTTCTGTTACAGACAGCAGTTACTTTAACTCTTTATGTTACAGACAGCCGTTACTTTAACTCGTTCTGTTACAGACAGCCGTTAACTTAACTCTTTCTGTTACAGACAGCCGTTACTTTAACTCTTTCTGTTACAGACAGCCGTTACCTTAACTCTTTCTGTTACTGTCATTTGTTACTTTAACTCTTTCTGTTACTGTCATTTGTTACTTTAACTTTTTCTGTTGCAGATAGCCGTTAAATAACCATGACAAATATTAATAGATTCAAAGCAAAATTAGGAAACTGTGCAAAGAAGCAAAAGAAGCATGGCCTGAGGAAAATTGCAGGGAAATTGAAAACCAACACAACACCCAGAATACCAAACTAATACACAAATGAATTAATGACATCTTTAATAAAAGAACACACACATCAATGGATTGCCTCAAAACTAAAGTTTGCAAAATCATATTAGAAACAGATTTTACATGCGTGGTCAGATTATGTGAATGACCTGTATGATGATACAAGACAAGAACAGTGTGATATTCGGAGTAATAATGAATGACACAAAGTGAATGTTGACTAAGTGACAGATAAGAGTGGCTATGGTTGTGTCTAGGGTATGTCCTTGTAAAATGTGATGTTGAACAACCGATTAACCAAGATGCATCCCAACCAAACACCAGTCAGTGAACAAGCGTTAATTTGCGCACATAATATTCCTTTAATTCTGAATTAACACAGACACATGTAACATATAAATCCAGGAACAATAATTCTCTAAGAATATATCTCCATCCCAATGGAACACTTCGAATAACACTACCTCTCACGGCCTACAAAATATCGTCCCACACGACAGGTATACGAGCCTCTCTCTAGGCCCGACTCAAAGTAACCCACTCTGGGTCTCGAATTCCACTCACTATCCCTGGAACCCAGAGTGCGGAGTTATCTTCCAAACTCCGTCACAATTCTTCACTTTATCAGACCACGACCTTCTCCTGGTCTGGTCTACACTCAACTCCCTCTCAGCTCGGAGTCCAAACAACAACTGCCCCGTCAATCTTTGTCCCTCTCTTTTCAACAATTCTATCCCCCACAATGCTTCACACACAACACACAACCTCACTGCTCCAACTGTCTGCCTCACCAGCATCCTAGCCAGCTGACCTCTTCTCAGCTCCCCCTTTCACTTACTGTCTTCTCATTTACGCCCTCTGGGGGACTTACTATCCGCCCTATTTTATCTCGTGAACTGTTTATCTTGTACGACCACTCACCTTAATGCCACTGAACACAGGCATGTGACACTACCCCACCCTCAAAAGAAAACATCGTTTTCAAATGTTGGGAGACTAATACTTATCAAATATGTGACCCAGACACATTGCCTGGGTAGCCCTAAGTATGGCTGCACCTTACTCTCGCTACCACACTACATAATACATCAAATACTCATAGTACACTCCCATAATCCCCACACATAAATACAACCATCTTTCTATCTTGTGTACCAATGCATGAACTAATACATCACATAATAATAATACATCATAGAAAAGCATTATACTTATGTACCCACAGGTCTATTAATATCTTTAAGAAGACACAAGCTATTTGTGTACCGACCATATATCAGGTGGTTCTTTTCTTGCATCAACCCACCTCTGATTCCTGTCGATGCTGTGTCTACCTTTCATGTACCCCTGACTCATGGTACCTCTACAATTACAACATCTGTTTGCTATCCCTAGCCCTGGGTCAGTAATGTCGCCAACACTCTTTAGACCTAACTCAACTTTTCTATCTGCATATTGCACCGTTACACTTGAGTCTCTGTTTAGTCTGAACTCTTTATTCAATCTTGGCCCATTTATCTGGCACCTTGCTTTCTGCTGCATATGCCTTATGCCTATGTGCCCTGCACATGCACTATCCTGAGTTGTTCTAGTATATCGGTCTCTGTGTGCTAAAGGTACTGCTACTTGCCCACGTGCAGTTCTGCTATCTGAAAAGCGGCGAGTGAGAACATTGTTCTTCCTCTCGAAGCACCATCTACCTTTCTTTGACTGCCTATTTTCTACTCTCCTACACCCTTGGGAACATTTGTTCAGAGTAGTATCTTGTCTCTGGGAGCCACTAGCACTATATTTGGGATCCATTCTCATCTGCTCAGCTGTACTATCCTTGTCCTGAGTTCCTGTGTCTACTTCAAGTGCATCTTCTACCTCAGCTATACTCTCTAATTTAGGTCCTCTTGTGGTAACTACCTCATTACTGCTTCCACTATATTTTTGGTCCCAATAAACTACTTCCTCTTATGTACAATCTTTAACTCCTATAACATTTCCTATGATCAGATCAGCCACTGGTGAGTCTAAAACACAAGCTGTCACTCTTCCTGTTATGTATGGTGTTTTTACTGTTATAACGGCTTTTGGGTAGTATTCTACTGTCCAATTAAATGTTATGGATCTAATCTTTTCCCCTGTATAATCCGAGGTATGCACTAAACTCTTTCTCACCCCGATGGACGTACATCCGGAATCCCTAATTGTTAACGCTGGCCTATCATTAACAAACCCATGATGCATCTTCAGACTACCTCCTTCATGGACTGCTGATCCTGCTTTCACTGTATGACCACATATTAAGACTGGCTGACCATCTTTTTCAAAAAGAGGTTTGCACCCACTACAATCTTCATTGTTCAGCGTCTCAATTACTTGTGCTGCATTTGAGTGCTCTGTTTCTCTCATCCTACATTGATGACTGACATGCCCGTTCCTTCCACATTTGAAACAAGTGATCTCCCTTTTACTGTTGTTCGTTGGTCCATCTGATGGTTGTGCATCACAATCTGCCATTTTGTGTCTCCAGCTCCCACAATTCCAACATCCGGCATAATTTGGACGTCTCTGGAAATTACCCCTTTTGTATGGGTACCGTCCTGCTCTGCCAAAATAGTTGCCACGGGAACCATTATCTTGAAGTTCTTGTTGCTCACCTTTCTGTGCTGAATCCATACTTTTCGCTCTTGGTCTAATGACTGGATTCTGGTCCTGTTTAGTGTACGCTGCACAGACTATTTCCTCACTCATTAGTTTCCCAATAGAACCGTTAGGATGTGCAGTCATATAGTTTTGCCCTAACTGAGACATTGTGTCTATGTCCTTTGGCTTCCGTTCCTCAAAGAACGCCACTAAATTAGAATTGCATACAGATACTACCTTGTCTCTTAACATTAGATCTACTAATTTATTAAACTCTTTCCCTACTTCTGCAAGCTCCATCCATTTGTTAAATGTATTCTTTACAGTGTTAACAAAGTCTGTGAAATCTTGATTTGTCTCTGGCACTAACTGTCTAAACTTTGTTCTATATCCATGTTCAGTTAGTTGGAACTTTGTCAGCAAACGTTGACGTAAGATAGTGTAGTTGTTTCTTTCTTCTACAGGTAAATTGAACATGGTGTCTAGTGCCTTACCCGTAAGAAGCTCCCCTAGTCTAATAGCATACTGTTCTTCGGGGATGCCTAACACTTTCGCTGATGCCTGATATCTGTCAAGATAAGCTTCAAGGTTGTCTCGGTCCGTAAAGTATGGCAGTTTTAGTCTCTGTGACGACTGCGACGGTTTTCTGCTTTCCTCACTTTGACCTTTCGAAGATAGTTCTAGTTTTCTTAACTCGATTTCAGTTTGCATCTGGCACTTGATCTTCTCTTTCTCAATTTCCATTCTCATGTGTGTCTCTCTCTCTTCCTGTAGACGCTTGGCTTCCATTTCAGCCTGTCTTTGTTCTCTCTCAGCTAACTTTTCTTCCTGTAGACGCATATTTTCCATTTCAGCTAGTTTTACTTGCGTCTCTTTCTCTTCCTGTAGACGCTTTGCCTCGCGTTCATTATGCCTCTCCCCTCTTTCCGTCTGCTTTTGTTCTTTCGCTTCTGCATACTCCTGTAACTCTTTACCTTTCAGGCCTATTCTTTCACCTGCTTCAATATAATCCATTAAAGTGGGCATCTTGTACTTGTGGACACGTTGCTGTGAATCAGCCAACTATAAATGTACAGACTCTGCTGTTAGTCTTTGTGTCACTTCCCTAAGTACACCCGCACTCCCTGTGTACGTAAATCCGTAGAGCTACAATATCACTCTGTACTCACCCAGTCACTCTATAAGCACTAGGTAGATGAGGGGGAATATTAACTATACTCCCTCGTATATATATCTATATATATCAAATAACTGTAGAGCAATTCCTGGAAATAGTTGTAAACATACATATACATACACAATGGATGATACACACTAAATGCCAACTATTAAACGCTAGACGCATAGGCCGGTGACACGCAGACGGATGATTACATAGAAATAAAAACCACTGACATAAACATGCCCATGAAAGACCATACCGTGCGCATAATATAAACTGACAAATACCATCTAGATAGAAGCTATATTAACATAAGAATTACACCAATACCATATATCCAAAGAACTCAAATATTATATGTAACAGTAAAGAGAAAACTGTAAAAAGAACAAATATAAAATGAATAATGTACATAGATCTGACGTAGACACTTGGACACCGTGTATAATGTCGAGACGACCCAATGCCACAGCACAAAACAAACTGACTCGTCAGCTGTCTCTCAACAACATACAATATGTACCTAGACAATTTCACCTTTGCGCCGTCTCCCGCATTTCGAGAAACAATGCAAAAATATCCTACTTATAACGAACACTGGACCACATACAAATATTTACGTAACGCACAACAACCACAATACTTAGGACGATGAGAACAACAGAAGCAAATAAAGGGTTGCCGCCACCAATGTGATGGTAGAATCTTACAAAAGTCCTTAGTTTGTTTTTAATAGTGTCCGAAAATCGCCTGGAAATGTCTGTCCGTTACTGTTTTGAAAAAATTACGACGTTATATTCCCACAATGAATTAATGTTCCGATGCGTTGTCACTTTTTGTTGACGTGGTGACACGATTTTCGACTGTCGTAAAAGTTTAAGATGATGATAATTATCCCAACGCTTTGTCTCTACACAGTCCGTAACGCTTTTTGTAATCCTCCCTGTAGAGTTGGCCTGTTATTGTATAATGTATGTGAACGCTCTTGTTTTGCCAGAAATATTGGGTTTTCGTTGCGTTTTGGGGAGCCGAAAATACCTTTAAAATCAATGAATGTTTATCTGCGTAGTCACTGTCGCTTTGAAGTGATGGTATGGTTTCACTGTTGCTGACCCGGTTAAACCAACGAATGGCAGAAAATGATCACGCGCTTTAAATCCGTTTTGCAAGTCTATTTTGGTGAAGAAATGCGCTCATAGTTGCGAAGACGGCACCTGAATGACTGTTGTGGTTTGTTTGCCGATGATGACACACACACACACAAAGACGTTAAACGTAAATCCTAGTTTCAGTAGAAACCCAACGTGTTATTCTCAGTGGAAATTTTTCCGTCAAATTCCCTGGTTCTCGGCCTTGACTCACAAGGTCATCTCTGTTTCTCTTTATCACAATAATCCGTGTAGAAACTTTTACTTTTCTGTGGAGCAACGATTGTCACCTTTGTGTGTTCCCCACACTTTACTCCTATAACTCCCCTCCTCCTGGCGAGTTTTTAACCATGAATTACCCTCGTAACTCCCCTGGCGCCCCTTTCCGTCTTATTATCTGCGCCGAACTCTGAAAACGCTGTACACACACACACTCGCTGTCCGCAAGTTCACCTGACCTTCACCTTTGGCGCCTGTCTATTTTTCGTGAACAACTGTCCTAAACAACGCCAACATTTTCGTCAACCCGACTTTTTCGCCTGCTGTCCGCCAGACGATTCTCTCCGCAGCGCACTCCTGTCCGTGTACTGTGCGTAACCCCCCCCCCCCCCCCCACTGTCCCCTTTCCCTCTCAGGGTGGGCAATGGTTTTACCTGTGGTGGCTTTCTCGTGAAGTGAACTCTCTGCTAGCCAGTTCCCCGCACAGGAGAAACCCCAGTGTTTATATCGTGGACACACTTTCCCCGTCTACTCTCCCCACTCCGAGTGAGAAATGATATTTTTACCTGGTTTCTCGTGGACTCTGTATTAATTCTCCGACACTTTTGAAATGCCCTGTCTACTGAAAATGGTGTTTATTCTTGACCTGATAGCACTCATAAATCTCACGATGTTTTTGAATGGACGAAATCTCCATAAATCTTGTTTCTTGATCGGGCAGCCCTTATAAATCTTATAATCAAATACACTCAGATGTTCGTGCTGTCATTCCGGACTTTCAGCGACGAATCCTAGATATTTAAGAATGCCAACAATGTCTATATTGTTCTTGATCGGACGACGCCTCCCAGATAATTCTCAATCTTGCACGGACGTAGCCTCCATATTGTCAATATATCCCCGTCGTCCTTGACCGGAGAGCCCTCAGAAATCTTCTCTGACACAAAGTGAATGTTGACTAAGTGACAAATAAGAGTGGCTATGGTTGTGTCTAGGGTATGTCCTTGTAAAATGTAATGTTGAACAACCGATTAACCAAGATGCATCCCAACCAAACACCAGTCAGTGAACAAGCGTTAATTTGCGCACATAATATTCCTTTAATTCTGAATTAACACAGACACATGTAACATATAAATCCAGGAACAATAATTCTCTAAGAATATATCTCCATCCCAATGGAACACTTCGAATAACACTACCTCTCACGGCCTACAAAATATCGTCCCACACGACAGGTATACGAGCCTCTCTCTAGGCCCGACTCAAAGTAACCCACTCTGGGTCTCGAATTCCACTCACTATCCCTGGAACCCAGAGTGCGGAGTTATCTTCCAAACTCCGTTACAATTCTTCACTTTATCAGCCCACGACCTTCTCCTGGTCTGGTCTACACTCAACTCCCTCTCAGCTCTGAGTCCAAACAACAACTGCCCCGTCAATCTTTGTCCCTCTCTTTTCAACAATTCTATCCCCCACAATGCTTCACACACAACACACAACCTCACTGCTCCAACTGTCTGCCTCACCAGCATCCTAGCCAGCTGACCTCTTCTCAGCTCCCCCTTTCACTTACTGTCTTCTCATTTACGCCCTCTGGGGGACTTACTATCCGCCCTATTTTATCTCGTGAACTGTTTATCTTGTACGGCCACTCACCTTAATGCCACTGAACACAGACATGTGACAATGAAGGACCATCAATTTTGAAGATGGAAGTTCAGAATGCTCTTAACCACATCAGTTATCAGTTATCAGTTATCAGTGATAACTGATAACTGATGTGGTTAAGAGCATTCTGAACTTCCATCTTCAAAATTGATGGTCCTTCATTATTATTCCGAATATTCCGCTCTTAACCACATGCGAAATGACAACACCCCGGGTCCAGATAACATCATAACAGAAGCGATTAATGCCTTAAGACACTATGGAATAGACCAGGTCACCAGACTGCTGAACACAATATATGATACTGGAGATATACCTCCTGATTCTATATTTATTCTATATTTAATGCAATTCCGCAGAAATCAAGAGAATTGGAATATGATCAACATCGAACAATTGTTATAATGAGCCACACAACAAAGATTTTACTAAGAATCATGATGCAAAAAGTTAGAAAGAAAATACATTCCGAAATAGGAGAAGAACAATGTGGGTTCGTAGAAGGCAAGGGTACAGTAAATGCTGTGTATATGCTGAGACCATTACTCGAACGTTCTCTAGAAGTAAACAAAAGACCTACATCTCTGCTTTATTGTCTCTACAAAGGCTTTCGATAAAGTTAGACATGTCAACATGATGAAGATGCTTACAGATCTACAAAATGATGGGAAAGACCTTAGACTTGTAAAATAACATATCTTGGAAATATTAAGCAGCGATAAAGATTGATAATGAAGTAGGTCAACTATTACGAGAGGTGTGCGACAGGGATGTGTAATATCTCCAGATCTTTCTTTTGTTTTTTCCTTATACAGTGAAATTATTTTCAGAAATTTAGAAGATATGAGAAAAAATCACCATTGGGAAACATTAGAAATGCGGATGATACGGTATTAATTTCAGACAATAAGCAGGATTTGCAACATTTAGTAAATGCGGTTGCTGCACACAGTGAACATCTAGTGTTAGTATTAAATTGTAAGAGGACACAGATTATCGTAGTCACATGGAAGAAGGAAATACCACAATGTAATATACACGTAAATGGGAATATTCTCCGTGGCGAAGTGGTCAAGCCGTTTGACTCGGACTCCGAAGATTGTGGGTTCGATTCCGGGCCGCGTCCTTCGGTTCAATAGTTAAATTTTTCGGAGACTCTTTTGGTCGCCGCTAGAGCTACGGAGTTCGTGCTTGGTGCGACGCCTTCCGCACTGCGGAAAGAGACTGATCCATATGGGATAAAACCCGGTGCAATGAAGTCGACCCTGTCGACTTTTTAAAAACATCTTAAACAAGTGAATCGGTACAATTATCTCGGATCAGTCATACCATCTGACGGGAGATACCTTGAAGAGATTAGAGCAAGAATCGCCATGGCGAAGGTCGCCTTTTGCAAGATGGAAAACGTGTTGACCAATAAAAAGATGTCATTTACAACGAGAAAAAGAACGGTGAGGTGCTACATAGAACCTGTAATATGGATGTGAAGCGTGGACAATGAGCAGTCAAGCTGAAAAACATCTGATTGCTGTGGAAATGTGGATTCTGAGGAAAATTCAAAGAATACCATGGACAGACAGAAAAACCAATGAACATATCCTACAAGAAACAAATGAAGATCGTAAACTGATTAGAGACATTAGACGTAGACAGTCAAAGTTCCTTGGGCATGTCATGAGAAGAAATGAACTGGAGAACTTGGTGACAGCTGGCAAGATTGAAGGGAAGAGACCAAAGGGAAGACAAGAAGTAAATACCTGGATGGCTTGGCCACATGGCAAGTTCGAGACAGGAACAAGGAGCTGATCCACGACTCTGGTGATCGAGTGAAATGGCGAAACTTGTTTTTTTGCGCTCGCTTTTGAACTCAAGCGTAGTCCATATACACTATTTCTAATAGTGATGGACTGAATTTTGCGTGTGGATTAGCCTTCCCTATTAACAGTGTATCTCGCTATCAGGCGAACACACTCTGACTTAAGACGTACTTGTAATCCATCCATCCATCATGTGCCATGCCGGTAATCGTGGGCGCTCATGTTCTGCCATCTCACTCGATCACCAGAGTCATGGATCAGCTCCGTATTCCTGTCTCGACCATGCCATGTGACCAAGCCATCCAGGTATTTACTTCTCGGTTTTCCCTTGGTACTTGTAATATACGTCCCCAATAACGATAGGTCAACATTTCAGTCCAAATGTCGGGTGTAGGGGTTGAACCCACCCCCCCCCTTTTTTTTTTAAACCTCAGCATCAGTACAAAGGATGCTTAAGAACACGCACTCTTATCCATTCAGCCATGCCGACCTACATGGCAAATCATGACCGCCCTCGCATATCGGTATAGCACATGATGATGATGATAAATATTGACCTTATACAGGCCTGACAAAAATAGATCACCCAAAACAGATCAATATTATCTAGACAAAACATCTCATGTTATATTGACCAGAAATAGAAAATTATGTTATAAAATTTTCACGCATGTAAAATAAAGCCAAAAATTGTTTACAAACTTAGAAGATTACTTACAATTTGTATCTCTATTTTATAGCATATATTAGATTCATTAAAGTTTATTAAACAATTATGGAAAATTACGAATACTAGAATTCTATAACCACATAATATAATTCTCAACTTTTCGTAATGTCCCTTGAAATAACTGATTGTTGTTATGTCCCTTCACACTATTTTAATTACATGTTTACTTTTAATGTTGTTTTTAATGTAATGAGTCTGATGTGACAATTAAATCGTTCTGTTACAGACAGCCGTTACTTTAACTTTTTCTGTTACACAGCCGCTACTTTAACTGTTTCTGTTACACAGCTGTTCCTTTAACTCTTTCAGTTACACAGCCGTTACCTTAACTCTTACTGTTACACAGCCGTTACTTTAACTCTTTCTGTTACAGACAG
Organism: Cepaea hortensis; assembly: GCA_963921405.1. Classification (NCBI taxonomy): domain Eukaryota; kingdom Metazoa; phylum Mollusca; class Gastropoda; order Stylommatophora; family Helicidae; genus Cepaea; species Cepaea hortensis. The sequence continues at coordinate 12,979,318 of OY992889.1, read as the reverse complement.
CCGTTACTTTAACTCTTTCTGTTACAGACAGTCATTACTTTAACTTTTTCTGTTCCAGACAGCCGTTAAATAACCATGACAAATATGAATAGATTCACAGGAAAATTAGGAAACTGTGCAGAGAAGCAAAAGAAGCATTGCCTGAGGAAAATTGCAGGGAAATTGAAAACCAACACATCCAAAATACCAAACTAATGCACAAATGAATTAATGACATCTTTAATAAAAGAACACACACATCAATAGGTTGCCTAAAAACTAAATTTGGCAAAATCATATTAGAAACAGATCAGGTTTTACATGCGTGGTTAGATTATGTGAATGACCTTTATGATGATACACGAGAAGAACAGAATGATATTCGGAATAATAATGAAGGACCATCAGTTTTGAAGATTGGAGTTCAGAATGCTCATAACTATATGCGAAATGGCAACACCCCGGGTCCAGATAACATCATAACAGAAATGATCAATGCCTAAAGAGACTATGGAATAAACCAGGTCACCAGACTGCTGAACACAATATATGATAATGGAGATATACCTCTTGATTCTATATTTATTATATATTTAATTATATATTTAATTCAATTCCACAGAAATCAGGAGCCTTGGAATATGATCACATCGAACAATTAGTATAATGAGCCCATTACAAAGATTTTGCTAAGAATCATCATGCAAAGAGTTAGGAAGAAAATACAACCCGAAATAGGGGAAGAACAATGTGGGTTTGTAGAAGGCAAGGGTACAGTGAATGCTGTGTATATGCTGAGAACATTACTTGAACGTTCTCTAGAAGTAAACAAAGACCTACGTCTTTGCTTTATTGACTACACAATGGCTTTCGATAAAGTACGACATGTCAACATGATGAAAATGCTTACATATCTACAAATTGATGGGGAAGACCTTAGACCTTGGAAATATTAAGATGCCATAAAGATTGATAATGAAGTAGGTCAATATCAGCCTATTAAGAGAGGTGTGCGACAGGGATGTGTAATGTCTCCAGATATTTATTTTTGTTTTCCTTATACAGTGAAAATATTTTCAGAAATATAGAAAAATGAGAAAATCACCATTGGGGTACGTAACATCAATAACATTACAAATGCGGTTGATACAGTATTGATTGCAGACAATAAGCAGGATTTGCAACATTTAGTAGATGTGGTTGTTGCACACAGTGAACATCTAGTGTTAGTATTAAATTGTAAGAGGACACAGATTACGGTAGTCACTTGGAAGAAAGAAATACCACAATGTAATATACAAGTAAATGGGAATATTTTTAAACAAGTGAATCGGTACAATTATCTTGGAATAGTCATAACATCTTATGGGAGATGCCTTGAAGAGATTAGTGCAAGAATCGCCATGGCAAAGGTCGCCTTTTGAAAGATGGAAAACGTGCTGACCCATAAAATGATGTCATTTGCAACGAGGAAAAGAATGTTGAGGTTCTACATAGAAGCTATACTTTTGTATGAATGTGAAGCGTAGGTAATGAGCAGACAAGCTGAAAAACATCTGATTGCTGTAGAAATGCGCTGGTTTCTGAGGAAAATGCAAAGAATACCTTGGATAGACAGACACAATGGACAGATTTAGGATATATCACTATACTAGAGTAATTGTGATATCTGTTTTGTTTCGTGGTATTTTCCACAATTTTTATGCTTAGAGAACGGAATGTTACATTATGGTGTATCATGTTTGGCCCAAACCTAATGTTTGTTTGGCACTGAATCATTTAAAGTCACCGATTTTAATCTTCTACAACACCCCTGTGCAGAATTATTCCATTCATTCAAGCAACCTAGTGCCGTCTCCTCGAAGAAATTTGGCTGTAATAGATGTCGAATGCTATGTGTCCCCTGTTCCAATTATAGTCTGACTGACTGCTGGCTGTTTGTCCAGATCTTAATGTTATCTTACCACGTGGAACGTTGTGTACCTTATTCTCGCTTATCTTTAACCTTTACCTACATTATGGTTTTTGAAGTGTGGTATGGCTTATGACGTGGGCAATAACAATGTGGTATTTGTAAGTGTGGTATGGCCTTTCACGTAAGTAATTACAATGTGGTGTGTATAAGTGAGGTATGTCTTACGACTTGGGTAATTACAGTATGGTTTTTGTAAGTGTAGTATGGCTTATAACGTAGGTAATTAAAATATGGTTTTTGTAAGTGTGGTATGGCTTTCTCACCATGAATGGAAGAATCATAAACAATCTTAGATATGCTGACGATATCGTGTTACTAGCAGAAAGTGAGCAGGAGTTACAAGACCTAGTGGAAGAAGTAAACAGGCACAGTGCAGAATGTGGCTTAGATATTAACATCCAAAAAACAAAAACTATGATATTTAGCAGTGAAAAGGAAAGATCATCAATGAACATCACAGTAAACGGGCAGATACTAGAACAAGTAACAAGTTTCTTTTATCTTGGACATATAATAACAGATGATTTCAGAAGTGAAATGGAAATCAAAACGAGAATAGGAATGGCCAAAAATGCTTTCAACGGCATGAAATCAGTATAAACATCTAGAGAGATTAATAACGCATTAACAATGAGAATTGTAAAATGCTACGTATATTCATCGCTACTGTATGGCTCGGAAGCCTCGACATTGAACAAGCAAATAGAAAGTCGCATAGAAGCCCTGGAGATGTGGATATACAGACGAATAGGTCGTATTTCATGGAGAGAAAAAAAACAATCAAATGCAGAGGTCCTAGGAAAACTGGGAAAGTAAAGAGAGTTGATGACAGAAATAAAGAGGAGACAAGTGAAATATTTTGGCCACGTTAAAAGACATGATACTCTTATAAATAGCATACTGGAAGGCTAGGTTGAGGGCAAGCGAGCAAGAGGTAGACAACGATATAAGTGGGAGGATAACATCAAGAGATGGACACACATCAGCCTGACAGAATGTGCAGTCAAGGCGAGAGACAGACAGTGTTGGAGATCCATTGCAGCCAACCTTCATTGCGGAGACGGCACCTGATTGGTTGATTGATATGGCTTATAACATGGGAACAATAGATAACACGTCTCTTGAATGTTTCTTTCATCGGCTCTCATTTCCTGCGTCTCACGGGCTTTTTATTTATTTACTTAATATTTCCTGGATATTCTAATTATTAGTCTATATTCACATTTAATTGTATTACAAAATAAATTATTCTTTGTGCACGATTCTGTTAATTCTTGAAGAAATGTTGAATAACTACTGAACGTAAAAACTTGTCATGACACCTACAGCAGCTGAAAAATGCTGGTGTTGACTGCAATGTCCTGTAAAAGGATATGCGGGGAAAAAAATGTTGAATATGGAAACAATTGACTACTGTCATTTGAATTGTAATCTTGTCTTTGTATGACTTTATATTCTTTAATCCGGATCCGGTTAGGGATATGCACTACTGACGAGCTCAAATGAGGGCGAAACTCGAGTATAGTGCTTCCATATTGACGTGGATAGGCCTTAGGTTCATACCAGAATGCGATCGGCGTTGCCAGTAGTGGGTTGTGCTCAATATTTAAATTTCAAATCCCGAAACAACCACATAATCAATTATATTCTTTTCTATTTATTTTTATTACATAAATCATATGTTAAAATATCGTAAAGACTAAAAATTCAAAATTCAACAACAATAATAATTAATCACTTAGGCTTGTAATTACTTTAAATATAATTTCGTGAGGTCAAATATTAACGATTTATTCATTGCGAAGCATCGATATAACACGTTATTTTCTCCAGGTTTTACATTTAACATAGAGTTAGATTTGTCGACATATAGTACAATCAACAGGGCGCCAACATTAACAAATCATTGGATAATTAAAAGAGCGCAAACATTTTATTTACAAAATGGCACTAGTACCAGGGCGCTAATATTGTCAGCACATGGTACAAACAACAGGACGCTAATTGTCAACGCACGACACAAACAACAGAACGCTAATTGTCAACACATTGCAGAAACAACAGGCGCTAAATATCAACTCATGACAGAAACAACAGGGCGTTAATTGTTAACACATGACAGAAACAACAGGGCGTTAATTGTTAACACATGACAAAAACAACAGGACGATAATTGTCAACAGGCGACTCAAACAACAGGACGCTAATTGTCAACACATTGCAGAAACAACAGGCGCTAAATATCAACTTATGACAGAAACAACAGGGCGTTAATTGTTAACACATGACAGAAACAACAGGGCGTTAATTGTCAACACATGACACAAACAACAGGCGCTAAATATTAACTCATGACAGAAACAACAGGGCGTTATTTGTCAACACATGACAAAAACAACAGGCGCTAAATATTAACTCATGACAGAAACAACAGGGGGCTAAATATCAACACATGACATAAACAACAGGCGCTAAATATCAACTTTTGACAGAAACAACAGGGCGCTAATTGTCAACACATGACACAAACACGGATTCTTCGTCGCTTAGATCGTGTAGAACACGTCCACATTTTTTTCCACATGTTATAAACAGCATTCTAACTATTAGTATGTGACATGTAAGTTCATAAACCAAGATTTTACTAAATGTTGTTGGCATCCGTATATGTGTGTTGCCAGGGTTAGATTCATGGCCTCAACATTAATGCTTCATTTGTATATTTACTATTTTTCTATCCAATACAATCATTACATTACTCGTGTTGTAATGACAGATTTAACAGTAATTCCACAAGCAGTAAGTTGAAGTAACAGATTACAATGGAATGTTATTTTGCTTTTGACCTTCTACAATCACGTATGTTCCCCGGAATTCGGTTGTCGGATATATTAGGTAAACAATCAAGATGCTGGAATCCACCAGAAACCTGTACGTTGCAGTCTTTGTTGGGGTGGCTTGTGCCCTACAGTCGGCAGCTCAGGATTGTATTTACAATACGAGGGTAAGCACTTACGGTATCGCAGTAAAACGTAATAATACAGTAGACATTTGTGTGCCTTAAGGGACCGTGGGGTATATGCACTATACCAGTACTTGTTGAGACCAACCGGCAATGATGGCAGGTATGGACGGCATCACGGCTAAAACCTTTACTTCCCGAGGCTGGTATGATCGGCATCATAGCTAAAACCTTTACTTCCCGAGACTGGTATGGTCGGCATCATAGCTAAAACCTTTACTTCCCGAGGCTGGTATGGTCGGCATCATAGCTAAAACCTTTACTTCCCGAGGCTGGTATGGTCGGCATCATATCTAAAACCTTTACTTCCCGAGGCTGGTATGGTCGGCATCATAGCTAAAACCTTTACTTCTCGAGGCTGGTATGGTCGGCATCATAGCTAAAACCCTCACTTCCCGAGGCTGGTATGGTCGGCATCATAGCTAAAACCTTTACTTCCCGAGGCTGGTATGGTCGGCATCATAGCTAAAACCTTTACTTCCCGAGGCTGGTATGGTTGGCATCATAGCTAAAACCTTTACTTCCCGAGGCTGGTATGGTCGGCATCATAGCTAAAACCTTTACTTCCCGAGGCTGGTATGGTCGGCATCATAGCTAAAACCTTTACTTCCCTCATGTCATGGCCTAAATGACAGCCAGATAGAGTTAAAAGAGTCAGCAAGTGTACCAGAATAGGGAATTAGAAGAAGTAATAAAATAAGCACAATAGAGCACTTGGACGGAACAAAGGAGACGTCACAAGTGCGTAGATAGTGACAACCAAACGGTTGTCGTGAGTCAGTTTAGGAATAGTCTATGGAATGCTGTGCGGGAATTTGGAATACCAAGGAAGTTAATCATAATGACCAGACTATGCATGGAAGATACTTATAATATTTAACATATAAAGGCAGAAAATCAGACTCTTTCCAAATAACATCTGGCTTGAAACAGGGTGATGCACTATCGCCGCTACTCTTCAATCTGGCTCTAGAGAAAGTTGTAAGTAGGGTAAAGGAGGAATGTGATACTGGAGGAACATCCAAGCTGCTTGGTTATGCAGATGATATAGATATTATAGGGGAAAATGAACAAAAGACATTGGAAATATTGACTCACTTAAAGGAAAAAGCCCAACAGATGGGGCTGGTTATCAACCAAGATAAGACAGAATATATGGTAATTTTAAGAGAAGGAATGGCTAAAAACTTTGGCCACATACAAATAGATAATATGACCATTAAAAGAACGGAAACATACAAATACCTGGGTACAATCTTCAACTGCTTCAATATCATAAGGGAAGAAATACAAACTAGAATCAACTCTGGAAATAAGATATACTATGCACTACAACATCTACTAAAATCAAAGGCACTATCTCGCAACACCAAGATCACAATATACAAAACACTGATCAGAAGTTGTGCTGTATAGCTCTGAAACCTGGAGTATGTTATAAAATTATCACGCATTTAAAATAGATCCAAAAATTGTATACAAACTTTGAAGTTAACTTACAATTTATCTCTTGACTTTATAATACATATAACTGTTGTGCCGTATGACTTTGAAACCTGGAGTACAACGAAAGGAGACGAAGCCTTGCTACAAACCTTTGAGAACAAAGTTTTAAGACGCATCTTTGGACCCATTAGGGATACACAAAGTGGAGAGTGGAAAAGAAGAAGTAACAAAGACATTTATGATCTGTTTAAGTCCCCGCTAATCACTGGTATCATGAAGGCTAATAGACTACAATGGCTGGGGCATATATAAAGAATGGAAGATAATAGGGAAACAAAACTCGCTTACACTCAGGAAATAAATGACCGTAGACCCCGGGGTAGACCAAGAAGACGGTGGAGAGATAATACATATACAGACCTACAAGCACTTGGAATCAACGTCTGGCAAGAGAAGGTCAACCAGAGAGACGAATGGAGACGGATTGTATCTGCATCAAAGAACCTCAATGGCTCGGAACGCTGAAGAAGAAGAGGAAGAAGAATTAAAAGTACATTGAGAAAAGGGCATCTATATGCACTTAAGACGGGATAGCATGCTTTTGCATATAGCGAATTTGCATTCTTAGGAGAAAGGTTCTAACATGGTAAGAGTGGCAATAAAACAAGCATGGCGTGGTGAAACAAGCATGGTGATACTGGTCACCGCACCTCCTACAGAAAGTTAGTGTTGACACTTTGAAAGTTTGACCCGGACTGACCTGGAAGGTACCGCCAATTTCGGTCTTGAGGACTTGCGTATGCAGTTCAAATCCATCCAATCAAAGTCGTCCATTCAGCGCCCGCACGTTTTCCTATTTCATAAGAATCTTATGGTGTCCCGTTTTATTGTGTATTCTATTTGTGTCGGTAAATTGCCGATGTCTGGACAATATGTCACAAGGTGGAAATTGTATGGTCCTGTAGGGATGAGCGGATACTGACCTGTTTGAGCTGGAGAGAGCTATGCATACCTTGCAGCGACAAGTGCATGCAGTTCAGAAGGAGGTAAGTGAAGTAGACAATTGGGGATGGGGACAACAGGACACTGGAAGAGGAAGAGAAGTCAAAATATATATTAAGTAGAGAGAGGAAGCAAAATTTATAGATTGAATGATTGATGAACAAATGGGGAATTAATATAGTGTATGCGTTAATAACGTGTTAGTTTTTAACAATATTAACGGAACATGATGCAAATGGGATCGATGAATGATGATATGCATATATGTGACATTAGAATAAGGATTGACATTCCACTAGTATTGACACTGCAATCGTCTAATAGTGAGCAAAGAAGATTAGACAGAGCGAATGAATAAAGACACGTTGCCTTACTAGTCTAACCTCCATCATCTAGATTATTTTGAATGGAGAGATATCATTATTTGCATCTTATATCTTAATTGCCGGCTAAGTGGCGAAGGGTTTACGAACTCAATTCGTAATATTGCATACCGAAACACAGCTGCGGGTGATTTGAGAAGTAGACTGCTTAACGATAGTTTCTATACAAGGGTATGAGTGCCAGTCGTTCGGAAAGCAATGGCAAACTACGGAACGTAAACTTGCCAAGAAATCATAAACAGCCACAAAATGTTAGGGTTGTCTGTAAATGATATGCAACAAAGGGAAGAATATCTTACTGTTTGTTATGAATTGAAACAGTAAGGATACTTGTTAATCAACCTATCCTCGGATCCCACCGACAAATACAATGCCGCCTTCATCTTACCATCGATGTAGCAAGAATATGTGATATATTGTGTCAATGGGAGTGTTCATAATATAATTTCCCATGATCCACATGAGACAACAAGGATTATTGCTATACTGTGTTGCACTATCATATGTAGTAGGTCACTATCATGAAAGAAAAAGAGTGTTATATATGACATGTTTTGCTGTATTCCATTGACCCATGGAACGTGTTTGAATAAATTGAGAAGAGCTTAGAAGCAATGGAGGTGTCGTTCCTGAGACCAATGTTGCGAGTAGCTTGTACTGCTCGAGTAACTAACAACGATTACCTTGAATACGCTAGTTAGTTAGTTAGTTAGTTAGTTAGTTAGTTAGTTAGTTAGTCGCAGTTCCAAGTTCACAGCAACGGATCGTCTCCATTATGCTGCGTTCCTGTGCCAGTGAATATCATACAAAACGCTCCCCACTGCCCAATGTGAAAAGTGGAAAAGACAGGAGTCTCGACAAACAACAGCCCGCACAGATGCACTGAGCAAAATGCCGCCGCCAGAATGTCAACACAATAGTCCCCCACAAAATACCCAGTTAATTTCTGATGGAATCTGTAGTCATTTTCCCATCTGGATGTTTCCTAGATGTTCACCCATACAGTCCACGAAATACAGTTCATCGTCGATGGCAGTGGCAGTCAACCAGAAGCCCAGCAGCCACACATTTCTGCATAAGGCACAAACCTATACGCTATACATATATAACATTATATAGAACTATAAGAAAGAAGCAAACATCGCTCTTTGGTCAGGTGATTGGAGAATATGATGTCATCTGGAAAAATCTGTTGGAAAAGAGGCAGAGGCAGACCAAGAGAAATAGATTCTTAAAGGCAGTGGCATGGAGGAATATCATCAAGAGGGACAAAATAAATCATCAAGAGAGTTGACCAGGATAACCAAGAACCGACACGAAACACTTTCAATCATAATGATATCCTGAGACACTGAAGATAATATCATGCATTGCGGATCATCCACAACAGACAAGAAAGAACAGGAATGTAAACACAGAAGACACAAACAATAGTTGTACGATTTATTGCCCGGCATATTTCGCTGCATCTCGTCAGGTGCATACTGCAGAATGTTATATATTATATGAAGTGAATAAACGGATAATACTTTGGCTGAAACAATTAAAACACATAGTCACAGGTATTCAAAGAAGAAAAATGTGTAGAAAACTATAATATAGAGCGAGGAGAGGAGAGATAACTGGTAGAATTATGGGATGAAATATTATAGACGAAAGAAAGAAATAATACCAGCAGTTAGATAACGCTGTCCGGAGTGTTAAGGCCATGTAGGGGTAAGCATCCCATTGTGAAGATAAGACTGCTGTAAACATTTATTTGGCGGGTTTCATACGACGAGCATGATCGGATGGCTGTAAACTGAACGTGGAAATTCCCAGAGTGAACCGTTCTGTTGAGGTGAGTCGAAGCCGAAATATGGGGGTTGTAACTGACATCAAAGAGGTGTTCTCGGAATCTAACTACTCAACCAAGGTCGTTTATTCTACAGATACCCAGTTGACCATCTCCAAAGTTGCGGCAATGCCAGAATGCAACAAATGGTGCTTCTGTGAAGACAGTGCTATTGCTTGATTCATCACGGTGGACATATATATGGCCGGAAAGAATATCACAGTAACACTAGTGTAGGGTTATTGGCTAGACGATACTACGGCTTGAAACAATGTTTCGTACACACAAGAATCAGATAGGTTTTCAGACGAATGGATCAAGGCAAACTCATAGCTGCAGCTGTTGTAAATATTTGTCCACAGAGAATGTACATTGCGTATCCCCCAACAAGAGGCTGAGATACTTTAGTCACAACAGACAGTTGTGCTCATGTACAGCTCTTTCGGGGAATTGATCGCCGTCAATAACGTAAACACGGTCCGAATGTAACAAACTTTATCACACTGTACTTTCTCTCTGTCACTGCTTAGTATAGCTCAACAGATCAGCTGATCACTTTGTCGTATGTACAGTGAACTCACTCTTCGTTACTGCTGTTTACAATCGACGATCAAGACTGCCAACAACTACTGGAACTTTCCATCGCTCATTCTACTAATAGTTTGCACTTTTACACTCAATCAATCAATCATGTGCCATGCCGGAAAGCGTGGGCGGTCATGACTCACCATTTCACTCGATCACCAGAGTCGTGGATCAGCTCAGTGTTCCTGTCTTGTCCATGCCATGTGGCCAAGCCATCCAGGTATTTTCCTCTCGGTCTTCCCCTTGGTCTGTTCCCTTCGATCTTGCCAGTTGTCACTAAGTTCTCCAATCCATTTCTTCTCATAACATGTCCAAAAATTGTTGACTGTCTACATCTAATTTCTCTAATCAATTTACGATTTTCATTTGTCTCCTGTAGTACTTGGTCATTGGTTTTTCTGTCTGTCCATGATATTCTTTGCATTTTCCTCAGAAACCACATTTCTGCAGGCATCAGATGTTTTTCAGCTTGACTGCTCATTGTCCAAGTTTCACATCCATACAAAAGAACAGGCTCTATGTATCCCCTCAACACTATTTTTCTCGTTTCAATTGACATCTTTTTATTGGTCAGAATGTTTTTCATCTTGCGACCGCGGTTTGTGAGCCCGTATACCCGGGTTCGAAACACGGCGGTGCTGGTTTTTTCGAAAAAGGTGTAGGAGCCGGTCGTTAAGAAAGCAATGGCAAACTACTGAACGTAAAATTTGCCCAGGAATCACGAACAGCTAAAATGCTAGGGTTGACTGCTACGTCCTGTGAAGGACATGCAACTTAAAAAAAGGCTACTTTCGCCATGGCGATTCTTGTTCTAATCTCTTCAAGGCATCTCCCATCAGATGTTATGACTGTTCCGAGATAATTGTACCGATTCACTTGTTGAAGAATATTCCCATTTACATGTATATTACATTGTGGTACTTCATTCTTCCTAGTGACGACCATAACCTGTGTCTTCTTAAAATTTAATTCCAACCCCAGCTGCTCACTGTGTACAACAACCGCGTCTACTAATTTCTAATTTTAATGTCTCTGTCCTTTTCTTGCGATGATCAGTCTTTAGGCGAATCATAATGTACTAGGCACTTTCAAAGAGATAGTTTGCCTGTGCTTTCATCTATGGCAGTGACCGTACTGGCCGGGAGACCGCAGCCATTGACTCGTGAAAGAGCTCCTCTGCCTGCCGTCGCGAAACTTGAGACCATAACCAACAAATATCTGTCGGCTGCCCTCAAAATTTCATCCACCATCTGCCTTCCGTGGCTTCTTTTGAACACTTCCAATAAAAGAACACGAAATATTCGCCGTTACGTCATCTATTTTAATCTGCTGTTGTCTTCTCGCTTTCCCTGGAATTAACTATAGTCCGTTTACTTTTGTCTGCCCCAATATACAATTTCGTATCTCAGTAACCAGCTGAGGGAAAATGATGAAATTTAGCATATAACCTTATCATTATGTCCACCCAACAAAACATTTTTTGTTCTGGAGATTGTGCAGCAGAATTCAAAGTTTGTTTATATGCGGTATGTAATTTACGGGACAGAGATGAAGTGCACATTATTAAATGTACTACATCTTCACGGGGAAACATCAACATTCAATAGTAAATTTTCTCGTTGTTCACGGGATTGGCCTTATGTAAAGAGCCTTGAGAAGTGGAACGGGGAGTGTTCAGAGGTATCGTCAGAATCTTCAGAGGTGTCATCAGTAATGTGGGTCCTTTCATATAAAGACGTTAGGCTTCACGTTTAGAAAGTACAAGGGAGGTAGAAATATCACTTGCGAGCAACTGCATTTAGGAGCCATCAAAAGCAGATACATACGTGAAATAAGGCAAATGCGCAAAGAAAATTATGACCAAGTGTATTTGGTTGAAACCTGCATCAATGCGCACCACACAAGTGAAAAGGAATGGCTATAGCTCTCTGCACATTGTATCCACAGCTTTCTGTCACATTATACAAGTCTCGCGTGAAATATCCCTTGTCAAGAAAATGCGACCACCTGAAAATGAACCTAAACTTGTCCTCACCTTTCATCCACATGCCCATGCCATCAAGCATATTTTTCCCCGACACTGTTCTATCATGTGATCCGACATAACCACTCGTGCGGTGTTCTCTAATGGCCCTAGGGTAATTTTCCGCGGAAACAAGATCCTCAGGGACCACCTTGTTCATAGTCGCCTCCACACAGATACTTCATATGTGGGCACATTTAAATGCCACCGCGAGAACTGTTTGACAAGGGGACACCAATATACCCGGAGATACTCCATGACTATGACGACGAACCCGAGTACTATATAGATGACGGAGAGGCCGTCCCATGGCTGACCACAGAGGAAGCAATCGAAAGACAGCAAGAACTCAAACGCGAAAATGAAAAGGCGCAAGGTGGAAAATCGCAATACACAAAAAAGGAGGCAATATACTAAATAAAAAGTTAAAAAGTCCTTATAAGGACTACAACCAGTCAAGCCAGACGAGCCAGGAGCCTACACCAACAAATAAAACCACAAGAGGAATCGGGCACAAAGGATAGCAGCCGACCAACCCCCCCACCCCCCCCCCCACCCCAGCTGACGTCACAGACACAAACGCTTATGTAACCAGTCCGAGGGAGGACTCACTCGTAAGAGTGCACAAAACAAGAAACAGGGCTTAAAACCCACAGAAACCACGGCTCTCAACAATAACCACCGCTGAGGAAGCAGGTTAGACGAATTTGGATTTTTTTTTCTTTTTCGAAAATTGGAATTGGAATTGGAATTGTCTGACATGCCAGAACGTTTTTAAAACACCGGCGATTACATTCCCCCTAGACACCTTCTCCTTCATAGATTCTTTCTCTTGCATATCCCGCAATCTTATGTATGTTATCATCTGCAAACGATGTGACATGAAATATATTGGTCAAATTGGCAGACGCCTTGCCGACCGCTTTAGGGATCACCTCAGAGATATTAACCAAGACGCTGACAAACCTGTCCCCAACCATTTTAATTCTTCTAATCACAATGGAGTTGACGATGTACGTGTCACTGCATTGAAACCTTGCTTCTTTAACAACTTCATTAGGCTTACTTTTACCTTGGCATCCCATCGCAGGACAGAATGCTGTGACAACAATTTGACTTGTGTCCCTTCCCTGTAGGAGATAGGGACAGCACCGATCTCTAGCTCCTTGTCAGACGAAATATTTGGCGCAATTGCTGTTTACGTAGGCAGCTGTGGCAGTTGCAGCTCCTGTGTTTGCTTGGCATGTCTTTCAGTAAGCTGTCAATTCCGGTTGGCTGCATTTGGCCACTGCACTACTATGGGTATTCAGCGGTTCGACCACACATCTCTTATCGAAGACGCTCTCCAGAAGGACTATGGTTGTGTCCCTGGCTACGGCTGAGATGTGAGCTTCTCTCGTGTTAGATGTTGGTGTGGTACTACAGTATTGTATAGTTTGTTCGTGAGGCAGATTTCCACTCAAGGTGCTTCTATAAAGGAATTAAATAATTTCTTGATTGGACGTTGCGTTCTTTCAAATAGGAAGTCTGCGTATGAACTGGAACTATGTAAGTTGAGTTGAGTTGAGTTAAGAACCGACATCACTGCACTCAGGCCATTTCCATATGTGCTCCGTCCCTTCGTTCAACAGCCAGCGAAGAGTCATACTACTAATCGTTCCCACCGCTATCTGATTAAAGGTTTTCCTGTCTTCCCTCTCATTTAATCAAAGAATAAAGTAGGAAGTCTGCACGTGAACTAAGAAGAATGCATACGAACTAGGAAGCTTGCGTAGGAACTAAGAAATTTGAGTAGGAATTATGATGTCTGTGTATGGACATAGTGAGTCATATGACACGCCCCAGCGCCATAGTACATGTCTCAGCCCCATATTACACGTTCCAGCGCCTTATTACACGTCGCCACAGCGCTATATTACACTTCCCAGCGTAATATTACACGTCACAGCGCATTAATACACGTCCCAGGGCAATAGTCCCAGCGGTTCTGAAGAGCAATTCTGGAAGACATGATTCCTGAAAGTAGAAGCAGAGGCCGAACAAACAAAGATGGTCACATACCATTAAAGGCACACTTGCCCTGGATAAGTGGCAGGGGAACTGGTAAAAGATCAAAATTCTTTCTAGGAAATTCAACCAGTCCTGTTTAGGACTAACTTGAAAGAGAACAAAGAAAGGAAAGAATATCAAAATTTAAAAAAATGACCTCAATTATAATCGAGGCTGCAGAAGCTCATTGAAGGTGTATAATATAAAGACATATATTAATTTTGTTTTTAAAATACTGAGTTGACTGCGCTAGGCGTCCTTGATAAGAGCGGCGTTCTGCAAAGAATGTGCTAGATGCAGATGATTTTCGTCAATAGATGACAATCTTGATTGTAGTGGAAGTGTTCACCCACCTGCACAGCTCATGTATGGCAGGTCGTACAGTTCGATAAGCGATGCAGACACTCCCCAGTTCATGACAGATATAAGAATGGAGCAATTCTGCACAGAAGTCACGATATCATTTCCAATGTTTGCTGTGTTTAGTGTGTAAGCAAAGATTACTTACAAGCTCACTTAACTTTATGTCGAAATTGCATTTTTTATGACCGTGGCGGATATTAGTATCACCCTAGCCACACTTTAATTGTGTTGCTAAAGCAATTGATTTGGTTTGCGAAACAGGGCCACGGACTAACACGGTAATGTAAATTCAATGTTCATTTATTAATTTATTTATATGTCATTTTAAAATACATTTTACCAAATTGTCTACTGTGATTCGCAACTGTTCACGGTCACACCAGCTCACTTCAATATGGTTTTGTCAACTGTGTTTAACGTGCTGGTAAATATCATTAACTGATTCAATGTAGAAGGGTAATAAATCGCCAGGCACAATGTTTTGGACACGTTATGAGAAGAAATACATTGGGGAACTTGGTGACAACTGGCAAGATAGAGGGGAAAAGAACAAGGTTGAAGTACAGAAGTAAACAGTTGGATGGCTTGGCCACGTGCTGTAGTCTAGATAAGACCACAGAGATGATCCACGACTCTGGTGATCGTGTGAGATGGCGAAACATGTTTTTTGTTTGTTTTTGCGCTCGCTCGCTTTTGGACATAAGCGTAGCCCTCACACTCTATTTCTAGTAGTTGTTGACTAGATTAGCTTTCATTTATTTACACTGTCCCTCGCCATCAGGCGAACCCACTCCGACTTTAGAGGTACTTGTAATTTACGTCCCAAAGTCAAGGACGATAGGCCAACATTTCAGCCCAACTGTCACGTATAGGGTTTGAAACCCTTACAGTGGTTAGTTAGTTAGATAGTTGACAGATCATTCTCATTGCACATCGAATCATTCAATTCATAAGTGCTCGGATCCCCTCCTCAGCAAATCCCGCAGCGTGTAGCGGCTAACGACACCAGTTCTGTGTTGGTTTATCAATCTTCTTCGGCTTCCTGCGTAGTGTTCTTGTTTGGCCACACATCTTTTAATTTGCTGTTCTCGCAGTCTGGCCATGGTTGTAGATTCACAGTCATCACTTGGTTGAAGTGCATTGTAAAAACTGCATTGTAAGTCACAGTCATCACTTGGTTACAGAGACACCCCAGTAGTGTGTATGCGTTACATCCTTGGTAAGCCGACTGTTGCAGGTAGGCTCAAGGTGATGAAGGCGAAGGCATACCTTAGAGTAGCTGCTGACACAGACCACCCACTGCATGAGGCGCTGGAAGAAGTTAAGGGTCAGGGACTGACAAGAGGGAAATCATGGATGGCTGAGGCGGAGGATACGATCAGACAGGTGTGCCCCTTGGAGAACATTAGGCGAGGAGAGGAGTGGGTCACAGTGCCAGCGGAGCAGTCAAACTTGTGCAGAGTTATAATCACATTGAGCCGGGAGTGCAGGGAGTGGCCAGCAGGGGCCACGGATGTGGAACTCCAGCAACTAATTCAGGATAATGCTCGCCCGGGTAATATGATTATAAACACAGATGGTTCGGTGTTGAGAGGCAGGAGACGTGCCTGGGGGTTCTTAGCAAAAGCTAATGGTCGACGCTTGGTGCAGGAGAGCTTGGCATATGATACCACACCATCTAGCTTAAGAATAGAGTTGGAGGCGGTCAGTGCAGCTTTCCGCTTGATGGAGAATACGATACATACACACATCGTGATTGTAACTGACTCAGAAAGCATGCTGAGTAGAGTGAGGATAGGCAAGCTTCGTGCAGAGTGGCTTGCTTCGCTTCGGAAGTCACGGATGACAAGCATCGTCTGAATCTTTTCTTCGGGGCATGCGGGTGGGCTCGGGAATGAACAGGCGGACAGATTGACTGGCTCTGCAAAACTTGGTGGAGTACTGATGCAGGATAAAGCAGACGTGGTTGCGGCCTTGTGGAAGCTCGTGTACACCTCCGAGGAGCAAATGTATCACCATGGTCTGGCAAGAATGAGACAACGAGGAGTGACGAGGGGATCTGGCCGACGATCGTCGCTCAGAGGAAAGACGAGATGAACATATAATCAGATTGCTACTGGAATTATTAGTGTTGGAACTCTTCGCAGGGGATGGGGACGGAGCGCTTATGGGAATGCCGGAATGCTGTGATGTCGGTTCCTAAATTAATCATTCAATCAATCAATAAATCAACCAATCAAACAATCAATCATCACTTGGTTCTCGCAAAAGTCTTACTTCTCGTAGAGCATTCAGAATGTCAGCCTGTTCCATGGCGCGTCCACTCTCCACAGCAGCTTTACCTGCGAGCTTGTCAGCCCGCTCATTTCCTTGTACTCCCGCATGCCCTGGCACGAAGATGAAACTAATCTTTGCCAGCCGAGACTGCTCCAGAGACTGCAACCATTCTCTTCCGATCCACCCCGTCTCTATCCTCTTGAGCATGCTCATTGATTCGCTAAGGAAACATGCCCTAGTGAATGTATGTGTCTCGAGCCATGTTATTGCTTTACTTACTGCCATGACTTCCATAGTCAGGCTACTTGTAGTCTCAGAAAAAGCACCAGAGTTCTCCACAATTCTCCCTCCAGCGTGAGCCGTACAGGTTCATGAGCTTCTCACATGTCGGTCGACTGGCGCATCTTTGTAAATGACAGCATCACCGTCTAGCGAATTCTAGAAAAATCAACGCTTGTACTTCCGCCTCCAGAGCAGCCGGAATTTCTTGTCTGCATTTTCTGTCTAGTTGGATGCAAACTGAATCGGACGTACAGAAATCTGTTGGCACTTGTAACCACTCCTCGCCAGGTTCTAAGTCCTCAAGTAAACACACCTGTTGAAGAATGTCTTGACCCATCCACGACCTTCCTCTTTTTAACCTGCTGCCCTTCACCTTCCTAATTTCACTATGCAGTGGATGTGTGTTTGCATTAACTCTGAGGTAGGCACTTGCTCTGCAAATTTGTATTCTGTCTTCAATGGTTGGAAAATCAAGAAGGTAGTGCATTGCCCTGCACGCTGTATCTATTGTACATCCAAGAATGATGGGTATAGCTTCATTCTGTATCCTTACCATCCTTTCTATCTGCTTACGGCTGAGAGTCAGGATTGCCATCGCATACTCAAAAACAGACATGACCAGCCCCTGGATAGAAGACATAGATGACGCTGCTCACATTTTGCTGCCGCCATCACCAGCATCGCAGCCAAACCTCGCTTGGTCTTTGTTATCACCTGGTCTATGTGATTACTAAAAGCAAGGCTTCGATCAAACAGTATCCCCAGGTAATTCATTGCCTGCGTACTTTCCATAGTCTCTGAACACAGATTAACAGTTGGTGTTGGAGTGTTGACAATATGATTATTCAACGAGAACCAAGTCACTGTTGCCTTTGTTGACCATTGCCCCAGCTTCAACACACTAAGTACTTATGCGATTGAGTTCGGTTTGTAGTTTCACAGAAACCTGATTCCTATCATTCCCCTGACGATACTCTAAAACATCGTCGGCATATGACAGTGTACTCCCCGGTCCATTGATCTGCTCGCTGGTGATTCTCACAGTGTTGGCGTTGAACAGTACGGGAGATAATAGTGATCCCTGTGGTAGGCCAATATATATTGTTGTTGGTTCCGAAGTCCAACTGCCACATCTAAAAACTACTTTCCGTTAGATGAGGGCTGCAGCGATCCAACTAAGGAGGAATGGACTTATATTGGGTTCAAGAAGCTGAAGCATTAAAAATCCAATGGTACTCTGTTGTACGCGTCCTCAAGATCAATCGCTGCACAAAGATTTCAATGCCTCAGTGGAAACCTTCATAGACATCATGGGCAAAAACTGCTGCATTGGTCCAGTGTTCTCTTTTTGGATGGTATCCACCCGGGGTCTGTGGGAAAACACCTTGCTCCTCAAGCTGGCTTGATATTTTCCTGGCAATTACTTTCTCCAGCAGCTTGCCTATTGTATTCTGCATGGTTATAACTCGATATCCCTTAATTTTTGTGTGGTCTTTGCCAGGCTTCGGCAAGGGAATCAGATAGCTGTGTAACCACTCCTCCTTGATGCTAGCACTACCTATACTGTTGTACATGTCTGCTAGTTTCTCTAGCTCGTTGTCGGTACACCTTTTGATGTCGTCATATCTTATGCCATCTGGCCTTTGAGCGCTGGTTTTGATCGTCGAAGCACAGCCTTGATTTCTTTCACTGTCACTGTGTCTTCATTCGAAATGTTCTGGGCCTTGCACCTGTCTGAGGTGACCTTCTTGGCAAGATTTCGGCCTCATGTCTGTCTGGTTGCTCTGCTCTAGATAGCGTTCAAAGAGATCTTTGCCCTTGTCCTCTGCCAGATGAGGTCAGCACCTTGAAAGTCAGAAATGCTCTTATTCTTCACTACCCCACTCATGCTTTTATGCAGTCGCCTTACAATGGGCATCAGAACACCGGATGTTTAAGAAAACGCGATTTTATCCATTCGGCCATACTGCCCTAAATGGCGATCTATAACCGCCTTCCTTTTAGTTAGTTAGTTAGTCTTTCCTCTTGAGCCTAAGGCGGCGCTTAGGGCAGAAGTCCTGACTCTCCATGCTTAACGGTTCGCTGCTACCTGTTGTAGATCTTGGATGTTCACTTGGCCGTTGAATGAGCCTTCTCTAATGATGGTTCTACGCAGGGTCTCTCTTGGTCTTCCCCGTTTTCTTTTCCCTACCGGTGACCATATGAAGGCTTGGTAGGGGAGTCTTGACTTGTCCATTCTGAGTATATGGCGGATGTAGTTCCAACGGCGTCTTCTTATGAAATTGGATACTGTATCTTGCTTAGTCTCTTGTCTTATTTACGTATTTGTTCTGACGTCTGTCCAGTGGATGTTTAGAAGTCTTCTAAGACATTTGTTCTGAAAATTATCTAATTTTTTATCTAAAGCTACCGTTGATTTCCAACTTTCACATCCATACGTTAACACTGGAATCACACAAGAGTTGAAGATTTTTAGTTTTGTGCGTTTGCTGAGTGTCTTTGACTTCCAAATGTTTGAAAGTTTATTGAAGGCACCAGATGCCAGTGCGATTCTAGATGATATTTCTGGTGTTGAGTCCCCTGTAGATGTCATTTTGCTTCCTAGGTATGTGAAGCTGTTGACTTTTTCAAGAACGTAGCTGTTGAAATTGGTGTCATCTGAACTGTTGGTAAGATCAATAGTCTTTGTTTTTGTGGTGTTAATTTGGAGACCAATTTGCCCTGAAACATTTTGGAGATGGTTTATTTTCTCTTGGGCATCCGGGTGTGTTGAACTCAAAAGCACTATGTCGTCGGCAAAGTCCAGGTCTTCTAGAATTTTGTCAACCCAATGAATACCCATTTTTGTGTTGTTTGTGCATTTGCGCATGACCTAATCGATAGCTATTCCAAAGAGCATCGGTGATAAGACACAACCAATTTCACTCCTGTTTCGACTGAGAACCAGTCAGAGCTGCCTTTTCTGTTCTTTCGCAGCAACGTTCCTACATCGGCATATCATAAAATGATTATAAATTTTGACCTTTCACAGGCCTGACAAAAATATATTGAAATGTGGTATCAGTATATTAACAACGTCGAAACAAAACTTTATATGCTATATTGACGAGAAATAGAAAATATGTTATAAAATTATCACGCATGTAAAATATAGTCAATAATTTTATAAAATCTGTGAAGATAACTTAAAATTTCTATCCGATGTTTATAATACATATTACTGTTATTAATTTTTAATAAAAACTTATGAAAATTTAAGAAGACCAGAATTATTAAACCAGATAATATAATTCTCAACTTTCATTATGTCCCTTGAAATAATTTATTTCGTTATGTCCTTTCCATTGTTTTAATTACATATTTTCCTTTTAACGTGCTTTTAATGTGATCTGGTAGGGCAATGTGTCTGGTAGGACAATGTGTCTAATATGACAATTAACTCTTTCTTTTACAGACAGCCGCTTCGTTAACTCTTTCTGTTACAGACAGCCGTTTCTTTAACCCTTTCGGTTATTGGCAGTCGTTACATTTATTATTTCTCTTGCAGACAGCTTTTTCTTTAACTCTTTCTTTTACAGACAGCCGTTACTTTAACTCCTTCTGCTACAGACAGCCATTACATTAACTCTTTCTGTTACAGACAGCCGTTACATTAACTCTTTCTGATACAGACATCCGTTACTTTAACTCTTTCTGTTACATACAGCCGTTACATTAATTATTTCTCTGACAGTAAGTCTGTACTTTAACTCTTTCTGTTACAGACTGCTGTTACTTTAACTCTTTCTGTTACAGACAGTCGTTACTTTAACTCTTTCTGTTACAGACAGCTGTTACTTTAACTCTTTCTGTTACTGACAGTCGTTACTTTAACCATTTCTGTTACAGACAGTCGTTACTTTACCTCTTTCTTTTACAGACAACCGTTAAATAATCATGAAAATATGAACAGATTCACAGGGAAGTTAGGAAACTAAGCAAAGAGGAAAAAAAAGCATGGCTTGAGGAAAATTGCAGTGAAACTGGAAGTTCAGTTTAGTTTAGTTTAGTCGTCTGATCAACATCACGGCACACGGGTGTAACCCATAAGTGCTCATTTCTACTCCTAACTCACGCTCGAGTCAGGAAAATCTCAGCTCAGTGCACGAACTCCGTAGCACCAGCGAGGATCCTGAAATACTTTGGGTAGATTGTTAACTCGAAATGTTTCCTGGGCAGCGCCGTTAGGCTACTCTTTTTCGATTTCCAATTGCAAAGGGATTTTTGTTACATGCGCAACAAAACACATGGGCGTCTGATCTCAGTACCCAGAGACCAGGGGACATTTTTGTTACGTTAAGTCCACAAGAAAACATTCCGGTCGTCACCGGGGCATGAACCCGGGACCTCCAGCACTCGAGGCGGGCACCATACATCGAGACCACTCAGCCCCCTTTGAAACTCTGAAAACAGAGTTTCGTTATCCCCTAAGCCAGTTCATATATGGGCAGAGAAGACGCAGAATGGAGAAATGAGCTTTATGTGGGGAAACACTGGGCAACATAAGCTGAGAAGTCACAGAGAAACAAGAACATGAACAACCTTAACAGCTTGACAACAAATACAAATGTCGGCAGCACCAACTTCATCAAAATATCAGATGATAGAGAAGACAAGAGCGTCATAATATGATACATTAGGCGAAAAGAACAGGAAAAATAATAACATCAAATGTTTGCAAAAGATTATGCTAGTCTTGTTTAATATTACCACATGAGATGAACACAGCAATCATCATCATCATCATCATCATCATCATCATCATCATCATCA
Source organism: Cepaea hortensis (assembly GCA_963921405.1). Lineage (NCBI taxonomy): Eukaryota > Metazoa > Mollusca > Gastropoda > Stylommatophora > Helicidae > Cepaea > Cepaea hortensis. Next base: position 12,957,286 of record OY992889.1, on the reverse strand, counting down.
TCATCATCATCGTCATCATCATCATCATCATCATCATCATCATCATCATCATCATCATCATCATCATCATCATCATCGTCGTCATCATCATCCACTTCTGCCGTCAAGCGTCGTTGGGAGGAATACTTTGCGTTCCAGTGCCCAGTGGGCGGCACTGGATAGTCTCATTCCGTGTGGTTGTACAATGTCTTTGATGTTGTCAATCCATTTTCTTCTTGGACGTCCTCGTGGTCTCGTCGCAGATGATCTTTGATGTAAGGCCAGTGATGGTAGTTGTTCGTGATGCATTCTAACGACATGGCCGAACCACTTGATCTTCTGTCTTTCAATAAATGTGGCACAAGGTGTTGATCCAACTGTCTGTTTGATAACAGCATTTCTTACTCGGTCTCGGATTGTTAGGTTGGCAGCTCTCCTCAGGCATCTCAACGCGCAGGTGCTGATTTTCGGAAGTGTGATTTGGATAAAGTCCAGGTTTGAGATTAAGAGCATAGGGTTGGTGTGAATATGCTGTTTATTATCTGTCGTTTTGCGGACATGGGTATATTTGGATGTTTCAGTAAGGGTTATAGTTGATATGTAAGTGCACTAGCTTTTTGACATCTGATTTCGATTTCTCTGTCCAATCTGCCATCTTCTGTGATCATACTTCCAAGATATTTGAATTCTTTAACTTGTTTCAGAGTTGTGCTATTTATATGTATACTTAATTCGCCCGGCGATCTGCTAACTTGCATTACTTCGGTTTTGGCTGTGTTTATGCTTGTATTGTATCTGCTGCAGGTTGAACTCAGACTATTAATATGATTTTGTAGTCTGCCCTCATTGCGGTAACACAGGCACTGGTCGTCTGCACATAGAAGTTCATTTATTTCCTGTGGATCAGTTGTTTCACACAGCAATAAACAACATAATATGCCATTGTCACTTATCAATATTAACTTAATAACAACAGTAACACAGTCTTCCACTGATCATTAACCAGTTGTATCTTCACTTCAGAGTGGTTCAAATCCTACATCTATTGTACCTTAGAGTCAAGTTTTATCTTCATTCTGTGTACTTCAGAGTGGTTCAAAACCTACATCTATTTTATCCTATGCATATACTCTATAGAGTGATTAAATTCCTACATCTATTCTATCTTATGTATATACTCTACAGAGTGGTTCAGATAATTCATCTATTGTATCTTAGAGTCAAGTTTTGTCTTCATTTTGTATATCTCAGAGTGGTTCAAATCCTACTCTATCTCATGTATATACTCTACAGAGTGGTTCAGATCCTTCATCTATTGTATCATAGAGTCAAGTTTTATCTTCATTCTGTATACGTCAGAGTGGCTCAAATCCTAAATCTATTATCTTATGTTTTGAGATTTTATTTCTTGTTTGAATGTGTCTAGGAGTCTAGGTGGTGGAAATAAAACATAACTTTCTTCCATTATCTACTATTTAGGTTCAAAACTGCACCCCAAAATCACAAAGAAAAATTGTTGCTTTGCAGTTATCTTTTCCCTTCTTAATGACAACTACAATCCATCCGCTAATTGCCGCACAACAACAAGTGTCTTTAGCATTTTGTTGTTTTCTTGTCAATGCTGCATACAACGTTCACCGATGAATACAATTTGGTTTTGTCACATTCCTGACAAGCTGTTTATGACATCTGTCTGTGAAAATGTTCTTTTAGTCTCCAATGCATGACATGCCTTTGCTAAACTACTCTAATGAGTTGTTTTCCTTTTTCTTGGAAGGAGCCTAGATCTGCAATTGTTAGTTAGTTAGTTAGTTAGTTAGTTAGTCGCAGTTCCAACTTCACAGCAACGGGTCGTCCCCATTATGCTCCATTCCTGTGTCAGTGAAAAGTGGAAAAGACAGGAGTCTCGACAAATAACAGCCCGCACAGATTCACTGTGCATAATGCCGCCACCAGAATGTCAACACAATAGTCCCCCACAAAGCACCCAGTTCATTTCTGATGGAATCGGCAGTCATTTTCCCATCTGGATGTTTCCTAGATGTTCACCCACACAGTCTACGAAATACAGTTCATCGTCAATGGCAGTGGCAGTCAACCAGAAGCCCAGCAGCCACGCATTTCTGCATAAGGCAAAAATTGTGTTTCCTTCTATGGTGGGCACTGTCGTCTGTAGATCCTGTTGGCTTCCATGGAGTCTGACATCTAAGGTTGTTTCATCCAGCACAGAATAGACATTTCTGGGCTGCATCTGGTACAGTCTTACAGTATCTGTTCTGTACAGTCTTACAGTATATTTTTTGTACAGTCTTACAGTATCTGTTCTGTACAGTCTTACAGTATCTGTTCTGTACAGTCTTACAGTATCTGTTATGTAAAGTCTTACAGTATCTGTTCTGTACAGTCTTACAGTATCTGTTATGTAAGTCTTACAGTATATGTTCGGTACAGTCTTACAGTATATGTTCTGTACAGTCTTACAGTATCTGTTATGTACAGTCTTACAGTATCTGTTATGTACAGTCTAACAGTATCTGTTCTGTACAGTCTTACAGAATCTGTTCTGTACAGTCTTACAGTATCTGTTATGTAAAGTCTTACAGTATCTGTTATGTACAGTCTTACAGTATCTGTTCTGTACAGTCTTACAGTATATGTTCGGTACAGTCTTACAGTATATGTTCTGTACAATGTTACAGTATCTGTGCTGTACAATGTTAGAGAATCTGTTCTGTACAATGTTACAGTATCTGTTATGAACAGTCTTACAGTATATGTTCGGTACAGTCTTACAGTATCTGTTCTGTACAATGTGTCGTATCTGTTATGAACAGTCTTACAGTATATGTTCTGTACAATGTTACAGTATCTGTTATGAACAGTCTTACAGTATATGTTCTGTACAGTCTAACAGTATATGTTCTGTACAGTCTTACAGTATAAGTTCTGTAAGTCTTACAGTATGTGTTCTCTACAGTCTTACAGTATATGTGCTTTAAGTCTTACAGTATCTGTTCTGTACAGTCTTACAGGATCTGTTCTGTACAGTCTTACAGTATATGTTCTGTACAGTCTTACAGTATATGTTCTGTACAGTCTTACAGTATCTGTTCTGTACAGTCTTACATTATCTGTTCTGTACAGTTTTACAGTATCTATTCTGTACAGTCTTACAATATATGTTCTGTACAGTCTTACAGTATCTGTTCTGTACAGTCTTACAGTATATGTTCTGTGAGTCTTACAGTATGTGTTCTCTACAGTCTTACAGTATATGTGCTTTAAGTCTTACAGTATCTGTTCTGTACAGTCTTACAGTATCTGTTCTGTACAGTCTTACAGTATATGTTCTGTACAGTCTTACAGTATATGTCCTGTACAGTCTTACAGTATCTGTTCTGTACAGTCTTACAGTATCTGTTCAGTACAGTCTTACAGTATCTGTTCTGTACCGTCTTACAGTATCTGTTATGTACAATCTCACATTATCTCTTCTGTACAGTCTTACAGTATCTGTTCTGTACAGTCTTACAGTATATGTTCAGTACAGTCTTACAGTATCTGTTCTGTACAGTCTTACAGTATCTGTTATGTACAATCTTACATTATCTGTTCTGTACATTCTTACAGTATCTGTTCTGTACAGTCTTACAGTATATGTTCAGTACAGTCTTACAGTATCTGTTCTGTACAGTCTTACAGTATCTGTTATGTACAATCTTACATTATCTGTTCTGTACAGTCTTACAGTATCTGTTCTGTACAGTCTTACAGTATCTGTTCAGTACAGTCTTACAGTATCTGTTCTGTACAGTCTTACAGTATCTGTTCTGTACAGTCTTACAGTATATGTTCAGTACAGTCTTACAATATCTGTTCTGTACAATGTTACAGTACCTGTTCTTACCTTTGACGTGCTTGCCATCATGTACTACTTTACTTGAGAACCTATTTTTAGCTTTGTGTACATGTGGCTATTGAGACTTGTGTCGTGTTCATTCCATTCTAGTATCAAACAGTACTAATGAAAAATCAGATTCGCTGGGCTGGTCACTTGACTCGAATGCCAGATCACAGGCTCCTGAAAGGAATTTTTTACGGAGAGTTGGGTTGTGGTAATCGCTTCCAAGGAGGCCAGGGGAAACGCTTCAAAGACACTGAAAATCTCACTGAATGCTTTTGGAATTCATCACGATAACTGGGAGACTGCGGCCAGAGACCGAAATTCGTGGGTTTCATCATTAAGCAAGGGTGCAGTCACGTCTTAGGCAACCAGGACTGCAAGAGCTGTGAAGAAAAGGCAGGACAGAAAAACCACTGCATGTAACCCTCCTCCTGGAACGTAAAGCATTCTTTGCCCACATTGTCAAAGAACATCTCGAGCCAAAATAGGCCTTATCAGCCATCTTAGAACTCCCGGCTCTATACTTTTAACCCCACTGGATGAAATAAATGGTCATCATCATTCTTGATGTACAAACAACACAACAACAGTATCTATCAATCAATCAAGCAGATGCCATCTCCACAATGAAGGTTGGCTGTAATGGAACTCTAGCACTGTCTTGATTGTGCTTTTCTAGCATAAATAGTTTCAAACATCTATAGCATATTGTTGTGCTTGACTCCGTGTGTACTCAACAACAATCTGATTATACGCTCGTTGTTTGTGTGTGAATCAATTCTGCGTCACTACGGGTAACGGTAATTTGAAGCTCAGTGCTTCAGAATGAATTAACACTTAAAATGTCACCGTATGCCAACACTCAGATAAAGTGAAGTAACCTGTAGAAACACTAGAATGAAATTCAAGTTTTATATTTGACTGAATCTAGACTTGAAAGTTCCAAACTATGGCAGCCACTCTATGCAGTGTTTGGTATATTTGATTTCCCTGTTTTCATTCAGAAAGCAATGGCAAACTACTGAATGTAAAATTGTCCAGAAATCACAAACAGCCTAAAAATGCTCGGGTTGACTGTGACATCCTGTAAAAGAATTTTGTTGTTGTTGTTGTTGTTGTTGTTGTTGTTGTTGTTGTTGTTGTTGTTGTTGTTGTTGTTGTTGTTGTTGTTGTTGTTGTTGTTGTTGTTGTTGTTGTTGTTGTTGTTGTTGTTGTTGTTGTTGTTGTTGTTGTTGTTGCGTTCGCTCTCTTTTAATTCAAGCGTAGTCAAAACACACTACTTCTAGTAGTGCTGGGCTGAATTTTGTGTGTGGATTGACTTTCCCCATTAACAGTGTCCCTTGCCATCAGGTAAACCCACTCTGACTTCATAGGTACTTGTAATTTACGCCCCCAAGTCAAGGACGATAGGTCAACATTTTATACCAGCTGTCCAGTGTAGGCGTTGAGCACTTTACCTCGGCATCAGCACACCAGATGTTTAAGAACATGCAGTCCTATCCATTCGGCCATGCTGACCTAAGTAAAGGAAATGCCACTAACTTTTATTTGTATTTTGGGCATATAAGCCCTCAACCATCTCACCCGAAGCCTTCCTAACTTGTGCAATCTGAAGTAGCTCTGCTCATATCCTCCTCGTTATATTCATCTGCCTTAAATTCGACAATTTTAATGCTCAGTGTTGGACTGAATTTTGCGTGTGGATTAGCTTTCCATATTAACAGTGTCCCTCACCATCAGGCGAATCCACTCTGACTTCAGAGGTACTTGTAATTAATGTCCCTAAGTCAAGGGCGATAGGTCAACATTTTAGTCCAACTGTCCGGTGTATGGGGTCGAACCACTTAGCTCGCCATCAGCACACCGGATGTTTAAGAACACTCATTCTTATCCATTCGGCCATGCCGACCTACTGTGGCCGTGGTGAGAGCGACATTCTACAAAGAATGTCGTACACGCAAATGATTGTCGTCAATGGATGACAATCTTGATTGTGGTGGAAGTTTTCACTCACACCGATCACCCACCTGTACTGCTCATGTATGGCAGGTCGTACAGTTTGAGAAGCAGAGCGCACACTCCCCAGTTCATGACAGATATAAGAATGGCGCGATTCGGTACAGAAGTCACACTACAGTTCCAATATTTGGTGTGTTTGGTGTGTAAGAACAGATTGCTTACAAGCTCACTTATTTTTATGTCGAAATTGCCTATTTTTATCACCGTGGCGGATATTAGTATCACCATAGCTAAACTTTAATTGTATTGCGAAAGCAATTGATTTGGTTTGCGAAACAGGACAACGGGCTAATACGGTAACGTAGATTCAATGTTCATTTCTTAATTTATTTATATGTCATTTTAAAATACGTTTTACCGGATTGTTTACTGTGATTGGCAAGTGAGCACGGACACAGCAGATCACTTCAATATGGATATGTCAACTGTGTTTTATGTGCTGCTAAATATTAACTTCTTCTTCTTCTTCTTTCGTTCGCTTGAAATATATCTTTAACTGCAATGTTGTCTCTTGTATGAATCTAACAGTTTGTTTTAGTTCACTCTTCAACTCTTATCTTCCACTGTTGTCTCTCTAGGCCAGAAGGTATGCTTGGGTATGTTCTAGTTTCAGCAGTCTTGGAGTATGTGCTCTGTTGTCTGCGACGCCAAACCACACGTGCACATGACTGAGTCACAATTTTTTGTATACACGTGGTTGCGTAATCTATTGTGTCCTGTTCTGAGGCGCAGTATAATGACTTGTTCTGGTCTGTCCATAACGTGGTAGTTATCTTGAGCAGGTTTTGGTGGCCTTCTGACTGATTTGAACCTTCTTTTCTTTTGGATGTATGTAATGGGCACATCAGGCTGTTCTTCCTTTGCTCCTTCCTTAGCCAATTGATCAGCTCTGTCGTTTCCGGGTACTCCATATTGGGATGGTATCCACAGCATGGTGACCTTATGCTGACTGCCAAGTTCAGAAAGTAGTTCCATTAATACTGGCAATTTCCCAGACAGGAGCGCTTCGGGTACTGATTTTGCATCTGTTAACAGCACTACAGGTTGTGTATCATGGTTGGTGTTTAGTAATTTCTCTGCTGCTATCTTGATTGCCTCAATTTCAGCATTATAGTTATGGCAGTACTTTCCTGTTGGTACTCTGGCTGTGTCCCTAGTATTATTTGGGTATTCTATGTATACTCCCGCTCCTCCAATTCGAACAGCATTTTGTGCTGACCCATCTGTGTAGACTCGGATCCAGAGGTTCTGTGGGCATTCGTCATCAAGGAAGCTGAGAGTGGCTGTTCTGCACTGTACACTGTTCTGTTCTTCCTTGTCAAATATTCCTCGCACTTTAGTCTGGATTTGGAGTGATAGTCTATGTCCATCTTTCCATGGAGTTCGCTCTGGAATAGTTGCCAGGGGGATACCAACTGTGGACAAATCGGTGGTTTCTCTGCAGAGTCGTTTCGCCTGGTGGATTAAATTACTCCTTTTCAACCGCCCCATAGCTACATTTTCAAATCGGTTCTTTATAGGGTGGCCTGGCAAGCTCAGGAACATTTCTGCTTGTATTAGTGTTTTCGAATCTCTGCGCTCTCTCAGTGCTTGGATCCTCCCCATTATTATCATTAACTGATTCAATGTAGTAGGGTAATAAATCGCCAGGCACAATGATTTGGACACGTTATGAGAAGAAATACATTGGAGAACTTGGTGACAACTGGCAAGATTGAGGGTAAAAGAACAAGTTTGAGGCAGAGAAGTAAACAGCTGCATGGCTTGGCGTCGTGATATAGTCGAGATAAGACCACAGAGATGATCCACGACACTGGTGATCGTATGAGATGGCGAAAAATATTTTTGCGCTCGCTTTTGAACTCAAACGTAGTCCATATACACTATTTCTAGTAGTGACGGTCTGAATGTTGCGTGTGGATTAGCTTTCCCTATTAACAGTGTATTTCGCCATTAGGCGAACCCACTCTGACTTAACACGGACTTGTAATATACGTCCTCAATGACGGTAGGTCAACATTTCAGTCCAAATGTCAGGTGTAGGGATTGAACCCCTTACCTCGGTTTCAGTACACCGGTTGCTTAAGAACATGCACTCTTATCCATTCGGCCATTCTGACCTACATGGCGAATCATAACCGCCCTCGCATGTCGGTATACCACATGATGATGATGATAAATATTGACCTTGTACAGGCCTGACAAAAATAGCCGATAATAAATAGTCCATAAGTAATATGTAATGAGACAAAAACATTACATGTTACATTGACGAGAAATAGAAAATTATGTTATAAAATTTTCACGCATGTAAAATAAAGCCAAAAATTTTATGCAACTTTTGAAAATTACTTACAATTTTGACCCTAGTAGATAGCACATATTAGTATCATTAAAGTATATTAAACTATTGTGGAAAATTAAAATATTAGAATTACACATTGGCACCTTGCCGTCTTGACAGACGATAGTTTGTGCTTTAAAAAGGCATAATAACTTTTAACTATGGCGGTAGCGAGTGTGACTGATAAGGCCAATTTGCGCTGTAAATGTCCGTTCACAGTGGGTGCATCTGAACACGTGGTCATTTCCACCATCATGCACCATCTTACGTCTCAAACGCTTGGTGTGTGACTTTTCTGCAATAATTTTCTCCTTTGACTTTATTCCATTTCTGATATTTGCCCTCCATGCAACACGTTCAGCGGCGACTTGCTCCCAATGTACATTATCAATGCCTGTATCAATCATGTCCCGCTTACACACATCTTTGTATCGTAGTAGAGGCCGACCCTGAGATCTCTTACCCATCTGTAATTCACCAAAAAAGATATCCTTTGGTATTCTACCATCATCCATCCTCCTAAGATGTCCTATCCATCTAAGTCTACGAAGACTGAGCATGGAATAAACTGTCACACAACCTGATCTTTCCAATACTTCAGTATTTGTGACTTTGTCTTGCCACTTAATACCAAGAATTCTTCGCAAACACCGCATATGAAAGCTGTTTAAATTGTTCTCTTGGTGTGAGTAAGTTGTCCAGGTTTCACTACCATAGAGAAGAGTACTAAGGACACAGGCTTGATAGACAAGGACTTTTGTTTTGGCAGTAAGCTTCCTGTTCTCCCAGACTCTTTTTCTTAACCTGTTCATTGTTGTTGCTGCCTTACCAATCCGGATGTTGATTTCCTGATCTAGGGATAATTTGCTATTAACCACTGATCCTAGATATGTAAAATGGTCTACTATCTCTAGTTCAGCGTCGTCAATAAAGATTGATGGTACCCCATGTGCACCTTGTGACATAATCTGTGTCTTCTTTTTGCTAATTGTTAAACCAAATTCAGAACAAGCATTGGAGAATGCAGATAGTAGACATTGCAATTCTTCCTCAGAGTGGGTCGTAACTGCAGCATCATCTGCAAAAAGCAACTCTCTGATCAGTACCCTCCTAATTTTGGTCTTAGCCTTCAATCTCTGAGCATTGTAGAGGCCGCCATCTGAGCGTGAGTGAATGTATATACCACCATCCTGATCACGAAATGCATATTTCAGTAGAAGTGAAAAGTATATTCCAAAGAGGGTGGGAGCTAGTACACAACCTTGCTTAACTCCACTCTTGATTTCAAATTCTTCAGAAGTTGCACCATCAAACTTGATTATACCCTTCATGCCTGTGTGGAACGATTCCACAATGGACAGAAGAGTTGGTGGGCAGCCAATCTTCTTTAGTGCTAATATTAGAATTATAAAAACACATAATATAATTCTCAACTTTTCGTAAATAATTTTCGTAATGTCCCTTGAAATTACTGATTCTTGTTATGTCCCTTTAACCTATTTTAATTACATGTTTACTTTTAATGTGGTTTTTAATGTAATAAGTCTCATGTGACAATTAAATCGTTCTGTTACAGACAGCCGTTACTTTAACTCTTTCTGTTACACAGTTGCTACTTTAACTGTTTCTGTTACACAGCCGTTACTTTAACTCTTTCTGTTACACAGCCGTTACTTTAACTCTTTCTGTTGCTGACAGTCGTTACTTTAACTCTTTCTGTTACAGACAGTCGTTACTTTAACTTTTTCAGTTACAGACAGCCGTTAAATAACCATGACAAATATGAATATATTTACAGGAAAATTAGGAAACTGTGCACAGAAGCAAAAGAAGCATGGCCTGAGGAAAAATTTCAGGGAAATTGAAAACCAACACAACATCCAGAATACCAAACTAATGCACAAATGAATTAATGACATCTTTAATAAAAGAACATACACGTCAATAGGTTGCCTAAAAACTAAAGTTGGCAAAATCATATTAGAAACAGATCAGGTTTTACATGCGTGGTCAGATTATGTGAATGACCTTTATGATGATACAAGAGAAGAACAGTATGATATTCGGAATAATAATGAAGAACCATTAATTTTGAAGATTGGAGTTTAGAATGCTCATAACCATATGCGAAATGGCAACACTCCTGGTCCAGATAACATCATAACAGAAATGATCAATGCCTAAAGAGATTATGGAATAGAGCAGGTCATCAGACTGCTGAACACAATATATGATACTGGAGATATACCTCTTGATTCTATATTTATTCTATATTTAATACAATTCCGCAGAAATCAGGAGCCTTGGAATATGATCAACATCGAGAAATTAGTATAATGAGCACATTACAAAGATTTTGCTAAGAATCATCATGCAAAGAGTTAGGAAGAAAATACAACGCGAAATAGAAGAAGAACAATGTTGGTTCGTAGAAGGCAAGGGTATGGTAAATGCTGTCTATATGTTGAGAACATTACTTGAACGTTGTCTAGAAATAACCAAAGACCTACATCTTTGCTTTATTGACTACACAATGGCTTTCGATAAAGTACGACATGTCAACATAATGAAGATGCTTACAGATCTACAAATTGATGGGGAAGACCTTAGACCTTGGAAATATTAAGATGCCATAACGATTGATAATGAAGTAGGTCAATATCAGCCTATTGTGCGACAGGGATGTGTAATATCTCCAGATCTTTCTTTTCTTTTGTTTTTCCTTATACAGTGAAAATATTTTCAGAAATTTAGAAGATATGAGAAAAATCACCATTGGGTGACGTAGCGTCAATAACATTAGAAATACGGTTGATAGTTTTCATTGCAGACAATAAGCAGGATTTGCAACATTTAGTAGATGTGGTTGTTGCACACAGTGAACATCTAGTGGTAGTATTAAATTGTAAGAGGACACAGATATGGTAGTTGGAAGAAGGAAATATCACAATGTAATATACAAGTAAATGGGAATATTTTTAAACAACTGAATCGGTACAATTATCTTGGAATAGTCATAACATCTATGGGAGATGCCTTGAAGATATTATAGCAAGAATCGCCATGGCGAAGGTCGCCTTTTGCAAGATGGAAAACGTGCTGACTAATAAAATGATGTCATTTGCAACGAGGAAAAGAATGTTGAGGTTCTATGTAGAAGCTGTACTTTTGAATGGATGTGAAGCGTAGGTAATGAGCATACAAGCTGAAAAACATCTTATGGCTGTAGAAATGCGGTGTCAGGGGAAAATGCAAAGAATACCTTGGATAGGCAGACACAATGGACAGATTTACGATATATCACTATACTAGGGTCATTGTGATATTTATTTTAATGCTCAGTGACCGGACATTTAAATTATAGTACCTGTTCATCTGATTGTGTATCATGTTTGGCCCACACCTAATGTTTGTTTGGCACTGAATCATTTAAAGTCACCGATTGTAATCTTCTACAACACGCCTGTGCAGAATTATTCCATTCATTCAAGCAACCTAGTGCCGTCTCCGCAAAGAAATTTGGCTGTAATAGATGTCGAATACATTGTGTCCCCTGTTCAAATTATATTCTGACAGACTGCTGGCTATTTGTCTCCTATATCAATAATACAGTCTGGCAGATAGCTGGCTGTTTGTCCAGTTCTTGATGTTATCTTACCACGTGTAACGTTGTCTACCTTATTCTCGCTTATCTTTAACCTTTACCTACATTATGGTTTTTGTAAGTGTGGTATGGCTTAAAATGTAGGTAATTGCAATATGGTTTTGTAAACCTGGTACTCCTTATAACGTGGGTAATTGCAATATGGCTTTTGTAAGTGTGGTATGGCTTATAACGTAGGTAATTAAATTGTTTTTTTGTAAGTGTGGTATGGCTTATAACGTAGGTAATTAAAATATGGGTTTTGTAAGTGTGGTATTTCTTACTCAGCATGAATGTAAGAATCATAAACAATCTTAGATATGCTGACGATACCGTGTTACTAGCAGAAAGTGAGCAAGAGTTGCAAGACCTAGTGGAAGAAATAATCAGGCACAGTGCAGAATGTGGCTTAGATATTAACATCCAAAAAACAAAAACTATGATAATTAGCAGTGAAAAGGAAAGGACATCAATGAACATCACAGTAAACGGGCAGATACTAGAACAAGAAACAAGTTTCTCTTATCTTGGACATATAACAACAGATGATTTCAGAAGTGAAATGGAAATCAAAAAGAGATTAGGAATGGCCAAAAATGCTTTCAACGGCATGAAATCAGTATGAACATCTAGAGAGATTAATAATGCATTAAAAATGAGAAGTGTCAAATGCTATGTATATTCATCGCTACTGTATGGCTCAGAAGCCTGGACATTGAACAAGCAACTAGAAAGTCGCATAGAAGCCCTGGAGATGTGGATATACAGACGAATAGGTCGTATTTCATGGAAACAAAAACAATCAAATGCTGAGGTCCTAGAAAAACTGGGAAAGTAGAGAGAGTTGATGAAATAAATAAAGAGGAGGCAAGTGAAATATTTCGGCCACGTTAAAAGACATGATACTCTTATAAACAACATACTGGAAGGCAAGGTTGAGGGCAAGCGAGCAAGAGGTAGACACCGATATAAGTGGGAGGATAACATCAAAAGATGGACAAACATCAGCCTGACAGAATGTACAGTCAAGGCGAGAGACAGACTGTTGGAGATCCATTGCAGCCAACCTTCATTGCGGAGACAGCACCTGATTGATTGATTGATATGGCTTATAACATGGGAACAATAGATAACATGTCTCTTGGATGTCTATTTCATCGGCTCTCATTTCCTGCATCTCTCGGACTTTTTATTTTATTACTTAATGTTTCATGCATATTCTAATTATTAGTCTATATTCACATTTAATTTTATTCTAAAATAAATTATTCCTTGTGCACGATTCTGTTAATTCTTAAAGTAATGTTGAATAGCCAATGAACGTAAAACCTTTCCATGACACCTACTGCAGCTGAAAAATGCTGGTGTTGACTGCAATTTCCTGTAAAAGTATATGCGGGAAAAAAATTTTGAATATGGAAACAATTGACTACTGTCATTTTAATTGTAATTGTGTCTTTGTATGAGTTTATATTCCTTTCTATTTATTTTTATTACATAAATCATATGTTAAAATATCGTAAAGACTAAAAATTCAGAATTCAACAACAATAATAATTAATCACTTAGGTTTGTAATTACTTTAAATATCATTTCGTGAGGTCAAATGTCAACGATTTATTCATTGCGAAGTCATATTGATAATCTTCTCAGAAGCGTCGATATAACACGTTATTTTCTCCTTGTTTCACATTTAACATAGAGTTAGCTTTGTCGACATATGGTACAATCAACAGGGCGCCAACATTAACAAATCATTGGATAATTAAACGAGCGCAAATATTTTATTTACAAAATGGCACTAGTACCAGAGCGCTAACATTGTCAGCACACGGTACAAAAATCAGGGCACAAACAACAGGACGCTAATTGGCAACACATGACACAAACATGGATTCTTCGTCGCTTAGATCTTGTAGAACACCTCCACATTTTTTCCACATTTTATCCACAGTATTCTAACTATTTGCATGTGACATGTAAGTTCAAACACCTAGATTTTACTAAATGTTGTTGGCATCCGTATACGTGTGTTGCCAGGGATAGATTCATGGCCTCAACATTAATGCATTATTTGTATATTTACTATTTTTTCTATCCAATACAATCATTACATTACTCGTGTTGTAATGACAGATTTAACAGTAATTCCACAAGCAGTAAGTTGAAGTAACAGATTATAATGGAATGTTATTTTGCTTTTGAGCTTCTACAACCACGTATGTTCCCCAAGATTCGGTTGTCGGATATATTAGGTAAACAAAGAAGATGCTGGAATCCACCAGAAACCTGTACGTTGCAGTCTTTGTTGGGGTGGCTTGTGCCCTACAGTCGGCAGCTCAGGATTGTATTTACAATACGAGGGTAAGCACTTACGGTATCGCAGTAAAACGTAATAATACAGTAGACTTTTGTGTGCCTTAAGGGACCGTGGGGTATATGTACTATATCAGTACTTGTCAAGACCAACCGGCACTGATGGCTGGTATGGTCGGCATCACGGCTAAAACCTTTACTTTCCAAGGCTGGTATGGTCGGCATCACCGCTGTAACCTTTACTTCCCAAGGTGGGTATGGTCGGCATCACGGCTACAACCTTTACTTCCCGAGGCTGGTATGGTCGGCATCATGGCTACAACCTTTACTTCCCAAGGAGTTTCCAGGTACCCATGTTTGGTGGGGCGACCTGGGAGCCCAGGACAATTTTCTTAATTGAATGCGCCCAGATGAGAATTGAACTCACGACCACAGATACAACAGGTGACCGCCTAGTCACTACGCCACGGCGGCTTCCTGGTCATATGGTGCCCTGCCAATATTTATATATAGACCAGGGGTCACTTGATTGCTGAAGAGGTCAGGATCACGCCGGCCGCCGTAACTTCCCAAAGCAAATGCTGGTAGCCATTTTAAGCTGTGAGACCACGTAGCACAGGTCAGTTTCAAACTTTGCCCAATGCGGGTTCGAACCCACTATCAGTAGCCGAGCCTCCAACCACGTCCCTACCGCTGCTCCACAATCCCAATGTATCGTAATATACGCCAACGCTCCTACATACATGTCTGCCCTATCCATTACGATCAAAGATCTTTTAGTTCCAGCGTGGTTTTCCATGTGGATGATTAGGCCTAACCTAGCTCGGAACCCTATGTTACTGCTGTGTGGACAGAGGCATGCCGACAGCTGCTGAGACAGGGGAGTGCCGACAGCCGCCCAGAGGCCTGCCGATAGCCGCACAGGCATAGGAGTACCGAAAGCACACCAGACAGAGATACATATAATTGTCATTTATTTTGTTATAGTTGGCGTCCTTGTTTCCTATCTGCCAGACAGAGATACATATAAATGTTATTTATTTTGTTATAGTTGGTGTCTGTGTTTCCTATCTGCTCAAAGTCCACCGTGTTAGCGGAACTTTTTACAATGCATGGCAGAGCGACCAACAGTTATGTTCTCCCAATTTCAAAACAAAAATTAATGCCGTAATTCTTTCTACAGGGCTTCTTTTATGCTTGTGTATTTATTGTTCATGTTAGCACTTGTCTCAATATAAAGATACCAGATGTAGTCAGATTTCCCACCACACAAGCATGTCCTGGGGAAAGGGTCCAACAGATGTTCCATATCTGTGACTTTCTCAATTAAAGCATACAACTCTGCATGAGGCATGAATGTCTTAAACCTTTTCAGCATGCTCTGTGAGTCCCTTACAATGAAGGTGTGTGTGTGCTAAATGTCCTTTAGCTAGTTGTTGCTGTTGTTTGTCCATCAAGAATGATGATGACCATTCATTTCATCCAGTGGGGTTGAAGATGTGGAGCCGTGGGTTCTAAGATGGCTGATAAGGCCTATTTTGGCTCGAAATGTTCTTTGACAATGTGGGCAAAGAATGCTTGACGTTTCTGGAGGAGGATTTCCTGCAGTGGTTTTTATGTCCTGCCTCTTCTTCACAGCTCTTGCAGTCCTGGTTGCCTCACATATGACTGAACCCTTGCGTAATGATGCACGCCACGAATTTCGGTCTCTGGCTGCAGCCTCCCAGGTGTCATGATGAATTCAAAAAGCATTCAGTGAAATTTTCAGAGTGTCTTTAAAGCGTTTCCTCTGGCCACCTTGGGAGCGTTTACCACAACGCAATTCGCTGTAAAAAAATTCATTTAGGGAGCCTGTGATCTGGCATGCGAGTCAAATGACTAGCCCAGCGAATCGGATTCTTCATCAGTAGAATGTGGATACTGGGCATGGACGCTCTTTCTAGGACTTCACTGTGTGGAATCTTGTCTTGCCATTTAATCTTCAGTAGCTTCCTTAGGCAGACTGTGACGAAGTGGTTTAATTTCCTAGCGTGTCGCTGATAAACAGTCCAGGTTTCACAAGCATATAGCAGTGTGGATAATACAACTGCTTTGTAGACTTTTAGCTTTGTTTGCAGGCTTATTCCAGTTCTGTCCCATACATTATTGTACAGTCTGTCAAAGGCCGCGCTGGCTTTGGAGATTCTTGCATTCACTTCGTCATCAATTGTGGCAGCTTGTG
Source organism: Cepaea hortensis (assembly GCA_963921405.1). NCBI lineage: Eukaryota > Metazoa > Mollusca > Gastropoda > Stylommatophora > Helicidae > Cepaea > Cepaea hortensis. The sequence goes on along the minus strand of OY992889.1, from coordinate 12,940,860 downwards.
ACACAGTGCTGCCAAGATAGTTGAATTTGTCCACAACACTTAGTCTATTATCATTCACTTTGATATTCGGCACAGTGTGATTATTCCCTGGAGCTGGCTGGTACATAACAACAGTCTTCTCCAAGTTGATATTGAGCCCAAAGTTGGCACAGGTATGTGAGAAAGCTGAAACATTATGTTGCATGTCCGCCTCTGAGTTGGCGTATAGAGCGCAATCATCAGCAATCAGGAGCTCTCTGACGGTGTCGCTCTTAATTTTGGTTTTAGCTTTCAGCCTTCTGAGATTGAATAACTTTCAAATCCATACGGTAGTTGATGTCTATTCCAATGTCGTCGTTCTCGAAGGGATTCATCAACATGGCTGAAAACATGAGGCTGAACAGTATTGGTGCCAGGACACATCCTTGCTTCACTCCATTGGTGACAGGAAAGGGTTAAGACAGTTCGCCATTTTCCTGTACTCTTGCCTGCATACCATCATGAAATAGCCGCACTATTTGGACAAACTTTCGTGGACAGCCATATTTTGCCATAATCTTCCACAGTCCTTCTCTGCTGATTGTATCAAAAGCCTTGGTAAGGTCAATGAAAGTGGAGAACATTTCGCAGTTCTGTTCCTGACATATATCTTGCAGCTGCCTTGCAGCGAAAATCATGTCAACAGTTCCACGTTCTTTTCTGAATCCACATTGACTCTCAGAAAGAAGACCTTGATCGAGATGGGCTGTGAGGCGATTGAGAAGAATTCTGGCGAGTATCTACCCTGCAATTGAAAACAAGGAGATGCCTCGGTGGTTGTCACAGGATTGGCGGTTTCCTTTACGTTTGTAAAGGTGGACTATTGACGCGTCCTTAAAATCTTGTGGCATGGTCTTGTTCACCTATATGTTTGTAAAGACTTGGCGAAGCTGCTCTGTTAGGACCAGCCCACCTGCCTTGTATATCTGTGCTGGGATGGAGTCAGGACCAGGTGCCTTGCCGCTGGAGAGTTGCTGGATGGCTTTGTTTACTTCCACTATGGTTGGCAGGTCATCAAGTGTCTCATTGGTGGGAACTTGAGGAAGGCAGTTGATGGTTTCATCATCGAAGAAGGAAGTTGCATTTAAGATGTTGCTGAAATGCTCTGCTCAGCGTTGAAGTATTTCTTTCTTATCGGTGACCAATGTTCCCCCATCGGCACTGAGAAGGGGAGCTGTGCCTGGTAATGTAGGACCATAGACCGCTTTCAGTGAGTCGTAGAAGTTTTTCATATCATGTCTGTCAGCAAAGCTGCTCAGCCAGGAGTTCCGCATGTGCCGAATATAAGACGTTGGATGAAGAATGGCTTTCGCGATGACTTGGAGTAAAGTGAGGAAGGGTTGCGCAATTCGTCGACCTCACTCTCTCGCCTGAGTCCATCTGAGTCCAGTGGCAAGACAAGTCGAGACGACTGGTAGACGAATACAGGTGCAGTGGATGACTAGGGCACTCTACGTGCCTTGCCGTGCTCATTACGTTCCACAACGCTTTGCAGGTAAACGCCGTCTTGCCCGTTGAATCAGGAATGATTTCTTCCGCGCAGTCCTTTACCTAGTGGGTCTACAGTGACTACTCACCCCCCCCCCCCCCGCCCCCTTATTTTCTCCCCTCTCTCCCACATTGGGCAAATAGGAAAAGCGCATTGTCAAATGAATGCTGTGAACATAAACACTGCATATTGCCATGTTATGAGACAGGTAAGCAGACACACACACACGCACACATACACACAGACACACACACACACACACACACACAAGCACACATGCATAAACACATTAACTGGTTCAGTGCCGAATGATAGCATACCGCCGTTAGTGACCTACCATTTAGACAGAAGGACGACATATCGCGATGCTAGAGTTATCGTGTTGTTTTGTTTCATGGTATCCTGTGTAGTTTTAATGCTCAGTTTACATTATAATACTTTTGTGTTTTGTCCGAACCTATTTTTGTTTCGTTTGGTACTGAATCATTTAAGCGTACATTCGTTTTGTAGTAACGACTTTCCTTAGTGGTCGCATGTTAAAGCCTGCAGAGGCAATTATCATTCAGTTACAGAAACCAACAAAAAGATGGAAGATGTACGACGTAGATTAAGAAGAGAATAGTTCATGTAAAAGTTGTATTTCAGAGAATGAAAAGTATCTTATGCAATAAGTCACTGTCATTGAATGTAAGAAAGAGAGCTCCGAAATGCTATTTAGAACCTTTCTTGCTGTATAGCAGTGAATCATGGAAGATGACTGAACACACTAGGAAGAGCTTTGAAGCAACGGAGATGTTGTTCCTACAAGATTATATACAACAATAAATAAAAAGGCAACCATCATTCTTTGGTTATGTGATGAGAAGAGAAGCATTTGAGAATATCGCGACAACTGAAAAGATCAATCGGAAAGAGGCAGAGGCAGACCAAGAGAAATGATGCTGGACGGACTGAGACGGTGGACTGAAAGAATATCATGAGCAGAGTTGATCCAGAACACCGCGGACCGACATCTGTGGAAAGACACAAACGCCTACGTCACCTGGCAAGGCACATGATGATGATAATGATGACAGACATCATGCATCAGAAAGAATGTTCTTTGTTGATCTGTTTCTGTTATGTTTGCCTCCACAGTTATTTAAGAGTTTATGCTCTGTTTGACTCCACAGTTATTTAAGTGTTTCTGTTCTGTTTGACTCGACAGTTATTTAAATGTTTCTGTTCTGTTTGACTCCATAGTTATTTAAGTGTTTCTCGTCTGTTAGACTCCACAGTTAAGAGTATTTGTGTGTTTCTGTTCTGTTTGACTTCACAGTTATTTATGTTTTTTTCTGTTCTATTTGACTCCCCAGTTAAGAGTTTCTCAGTTAAGAGGTTTCGCTAGATACTGCAGATGTGTCGAATATTTAGATACATACTGCAACATGTGATGAAAGTTTAGATAGATATTGCACATGCCTTGAATATTTAGACAGAAGCTGCAACTAAACTATGGATGGTTAGATAGGTACAACAGCACTCTGTCGAATTATATATATATATATATATATATATATATATATATATATATATATATATATATATATATATATATATATATATATATATATATATATTATGTACTACAACATCTGCTAAAATCAAATGCCCTATCTTGTAACACCAAGATCACAACATACAAAACATTGATCAGACCAGTTGTGCTGTATGGCTCTGAAACCTGGAGTACAACTAAAGGAGTGTCAGGATCTTGCTGTAGCAAGACACTGGCTCGTTGGCTGACAAGTGAGATAACAAATATTGTCACTTATTAACTAAATGTGACACAATGCAAACACTTTATTTGCGCAACTCGCGTTTCACAATTAATGCATATCTCGCGCAATCACAATTCATCATTACAATCAATAGATGCAATCAATCAATACAGCAATACATCAATACAGCAATACACTTACACTCTTACAGGCTAGCTCTCGAATCACGCTCAAACATATAATTCAAAGCACACCGCATTCAAACGTCTGTCCTCTACGATCTCCCAAGGCCTGTCTGACCAGCCGTTCAGCATTCGCGTCAGTCGGGGTGGAGTCCCCTTGCGTGCTACATACATTTCACGCTGTCTCCTGACTGACCAACAACGGCTTAGCGTCGCTCAGACTTGAGCCTGACTGGACTTCTCAGGCGCCGTCGAAGACGCCGCGTTGTAGCTAGCGTGTTTAACACTGCTCAGAGTTGAGTATGGCTGCAATTGTCTGGCGTTGGTACAGACGACGCGTTGCAACCTATGGGTGAGAATTAGACATGCTCCCACCTTCTTTTTCATGAAAGGAGATCCTTTCATGTTCCTTATACACCTTTATTATTTTCTCTGTCAGAATCGAACCATGTAAGTCGTCTGACGTGACTGTTTGGTTCATATTCAAATGTACAGGTAATGGTAACTTATATCTGCACGATCACCAATATCGCCTTGATGCAACACACATCAAGTACACTCATTTGAATGGATAGTCGCCTCAGCTGCAATATGACACAGCAAGTCCGGTAAGTTACAGCATACACGTCCTTACCTCACAACCACTAAAAAAAATTCAAAAGAACAGGTCAAACTGCGAACATCTACCTATAAGATGTTCCAACCTCAGACCTCCAACCTCACTTAGTCGGAGAGTCTAACGTAGCTTTGGTAACTCTCTCCATGTACAATGTACAACTGACGTCATCCTGACGTGTCAATCATTAGGCAACTTGATTATAGATTTAACACATATTACACATTACACACATTTTTGATTATGTCCCTTGGTGGTCATACAAAGGTTCGGGACGGTAATTTTACCATGCTTTCAAAAGAATAAATTACATTTATAAATTCATTTCTTAGTGTCATAATTTGATACTTCTTGGCAAAAGTGAACACAATGTCACTGTTGTGAACAAGTAAATCAAGTTACGATGCTGAGATTACATATAACAAAAATCCTCATATACAATTCCGTATATGGAAATATTAGACTCACAAAATTTGGGTAAAACGTCAATGTTTTGTGAGTAATTTAGTATAGTCTGTGTCGTAGCACTCCCTGGGGTGAGGGGAACCTGCTATGACACTTTAACAACGGGATCCTTTAGCCCTGGGACATAGGTGACCTCAGTCCACAAATCAAGGAGGTCACCTCAGACAGATGCAAGGCCCAGAACACTTCGGATGAAGACACAGTGACAGTGAAAGAAATCGAGGCTGGGCTTCGACGATCAAAAAACAGTGCTCCAGGTCCTGATGGCATAAGATACGACGACATAAATAGGTGTACCGACAATGAGCTAGATAAACTAGCAGACATGTACAACAACAGTATAGGGAGTGCTAGCATCAAGGAGGAATGGTTACACAGCTTTCTGATTCCCTTGCCGAAGCCTGACAAAGACCACACAAAAATTCAGGGATATCGAATTATAACCATGCAGAATACAATAGGCAAGCTGCTGGAGAAGGTAATTGCCAGGAAAATATCAAGCCAACTAGAGAGGCAAGGTGTTTTCCCACCTACCCTGGGTGGGTACCGTCCAAAAAGAGAAACCTGGACCAATGCAGCAGTCTTTGCCCATGATGTCTATGAAGGTTTCCACTCAGGCACTGAAACCGTTGCTGCAGCGATTGATCTTGAGGACGCATACAACAGAGTACCACTGGATTTTTTAATGTTTCAGCTTCTTGAACTAAACGTAAGTCCATTCCTCCTTAGTTGGATCGCTGCAGCCCTCTTCCAACGGAAAGTAGTTTTTAGATGTGGCAGTTGGACTTCGGAACCAACAACAATATATCCTGGCCTACCACAGGGATCACCATTATCTCCGGTACTGTTCAACGCCTACACAGTGAGAATCACTAGTGAGCAGATCACTGGACCTGGCAGGACATTGTCATATGCCGATGATGTTTTAGTGTATCGTCAGGGTAAGGATAGAGAGGAGGTTGCTGGGGAACTACAAACCGAACTCAATCGCATAAGTACTTGGTGTGATGAAGCTGGGGCAATGGTCAACCCAACAAAGGCAACAGTGACTTGGTTCTCGTTGAATAATCATATTGTCAACAATCCAACACCAACTGTAATGCTGTGTCCAGAGACGGTGGAAAGAACGCAGGCAATGAATTACCTGGGGATACGGTTTGATCGAAGCCTTGCTTATAATGTGCACATAGACCAGGTGATAACAAAGGCCAAGCGGGGTTTGGCAGCGATGCGGGTGATGGCGGCAGCAAACTGTGAGCAGCGCCATCTATGTCTTCTGTACGAGGGGCTGGTCATGTCTGTTTTGGAGTATGCAATGGCAATCTTGACTCTCAGCCATAAGCAGATAGAAAGGATGGAAAGGATACAGAATGAAGCTATGGGCATTATTCTTGGATGTACAAGAGATACAGCAAGCAGGGCGATGCGCTACCTTCTTGATTTTCCAACCATTGAAGAGATAATACAAGTTTGCAGGGCACGCGCCTACCTCAGAATTAACGCAAACACACAACATCCACTGCATAGTGAAATTAGGAAGGTGAAGGGCAGCAGGTTAAAAAGAGGACGGTCGTGGATGGGTCAAGCCGAAGACATTCTTCAACAGGTGTGTTCACTTGAGGACTTAGAACCTGGCGAGGAGTGGGTGCAAGTGCCAACAGACTTCTGCACATCCTTTTCAGTTTGCATCCAACTAGATAGAAAATGCAGACAAGAAAATCCGGCTGCTGTTGAGGCTGAAGTACAAGCGTTGATTTTCGAGAATTCGCTAGACGGTGACGCGGCCATCTACACAGATGGGTCGGTCGTCCGACATGTGAAAAGCTCATGGAACTTTACAGCTCGGGCCGGAGGGAGAATTGTGAAGGAGGACTCTGGTGCTTTCACTGAAACCACAAGTAGCCTGACCATGGAAGTCATGGCAGTAAGTAAAGCAATAACATGGCTCGAGACACAGACATTCACCAGGGCTTGTTTCCTTAGCGACTCAATGAACATGATCAAGAGGATAGAGGAGGGGTCGATCCGAAGAGAATGGTTGCTGCCTCTGAAGCGGTCTCGGCTGGCAACGATTAGTTTCATCTTCGTGCCAGGGCATGCGGGAGTACAAGGAAATGAGCGGGCTGACAAGCTCGCAGGTGAGGCTACTGTGGAGGGCGGACGCGCCATGGACCAGGCTGACATTCTGAATGCTCTACGTGATGTGAGACTTTTGCGAGAACCAAGTGATGACTGTGAATCTACAACAATGGCCAGACTGCTAGAGCAGCAAATTAAAAGAGGGGTGGCCAAACAAGAACACTACGCAGGAAGCCAAAGAAGATTGATAAACCAACACAGAACTGGCGTCGTTAGCCGCTACACGCTGCGGGATTTGCTGAGGAGGGGATCCGAGCACTTATGGACTGAATGGTTCGATGTGCAACGAGGATGATCTGTCGACTAACTAACTAACTAACTAGTCCACAAACCCCTTCCGTCCCTTGGAACATTATCTCCCTCACTCACAACCAAGGGACGTTACCCCTTTCAAACTTCGTCCCGAACTCATGAGGCAACTCTGGCAGCTAACTATGTTAACAACATGGTGTATTATACAAGATGAATGAGAATGATAATGATGATTCAGAGATAGGCCTTGTAGTATCTATGCGAGATAAGACGTGTCAAGGATCGAGTAGCCTTCTGGAGGAAATGTCATCATCGTCAGGGCCTCAAGTCACACTATTGGGTAAGTCATACACGCTCACCCAGTTTCTCAGGCCTCCCTCCAGGTATAGGTTTCTCCACTTGGATAGGATGGCTGGCGAGTCGACTCTCTGGTACTTGGGACCTCCGGCGGATGACGTCCCTGAAATCTAGATCACCTTAGGGTAAGGATAAAGACTGTCTCTTGGGGCTGAGGAACTAGAACACTCCTCTGAAGCGTCTGGAAGTATCGATGGTACTGCGGGTATAGCAAGAGGGTGATCTCTCACTCAATGGTAGTAGCAGTCCTAACTGTCTATGCAACCCGCGCAGATCTCCCGACTCATATCGCAGATATCACAGCACAGATACCTCTCCCGCTGAAACGTGGCACTTTAGATAGAGTTCAAAACAGACAAAAGTTCTTCCACAATATCAGGCACCACAGGGTACCAGGCACTTGGTAGCGGAGACATCATAACTATTTGGCACGAAGGTAGTCAGTCAGGCTCACAGTGGGGACACTAACAACAATCACATATTTGCTCAGCTGGAGTAACGAACAAGGCGATATGGTGCTGTCCTGGCACATAACCTGGGCTATCCGACGTGGAGTGGGCGAGGCGTTAGCTGGAGCCCATCCTGAGACGTACTCTCGATTGTAAGTACTGCTCGCTGAGGTAGTGGACTTCCAAGCTGTTCACACCGGCTATCGCCCTAGTCTGGATCACTGTACTCGTCCCCAGATCATCGCTCTGCTCTCAACAAGATAAAACCTGTGGAGGATAACACTCAGTGAGAGCACCATGAACCAGACTTACCCACAGCAGATACACTTACGTCCCCCTTACTCAGACGTGTGGACCCTTCCCATAAGGGCCGCACTCCTTCACTGGCTGCTCAAATGATCGAGGACAGACTGGACCTAGAACCAAAGTGGCAGCTGTCCACCTACATCCTCTTTCTCAGACGACCGTAGGACTGGGCCAAGGTGGGTGTCTGAGTTATGGGTCTCTGCTAAAACATAGCTAGACAACACATGTGATTAG